>JAWNOJ010000026.1:62400000-63000000 GCA_035046065.1 Chymomyza procnemis
CTTTTGTCCATTGTGTGCTGAAATTATATAGAAAACCAAGGCCGTAGATAAATTAATACACACGTTTGGTTTGTTGACTCACTAATGATATATTTAAAAATAAATAACTTTGTGAAACAAAAAATTTTATTTCCCCGACTTGCCTAAGGAAACAAGTTAAAATATGCCTAAAAGTTTTTTAAGTACAAATTTGAAGATATATTTGTTTTGACCTAGACCAGCTATAAGTTATAATCAAATTCAAGAATGTGCTTGGAAGCACTAAATACTCTCGAGTGACGATGTTGGTTTGTATATTTCCATACAAACAAATTGAGAAATTTGCTAAAAATAACTATTGAATTTTATTGAGTGCGAACGAACAGCAAAAATCAATCGAATTATTCGTCCAAAAACCAAGCAGGTTTCCATGTGGTATCCCTGACATCGAAAAACTAAAATAAATTTGCCTCTCTTCGGAAAAGTATTTTCTGAAAAAATTGTTGCTCTAGCTCTATTACCCTCTCTTAAATCAAGGCCTTCCTACAGCCGGACACTCGGACAATTATCTGGTAAAAGAAAACCTGGCTTTCTTCAAGACGTTCGCCACAAAATATGTGAATAAAAAATAGATAACATGAGATTTCAAATCAAAGTATTAGTCAGCATTTATCTTAAAGGTCAGTCGATAACAGACACATTTGGCCACTCCCCCTAGACCACACATTATTATTATGATTCGATTACAGTTACTTGTTCCAATCAAGTAGGCCTAGAATTTTCTTTATTAACATTCAGTATAAAACTTTTAGTTTAGTTTTCAAATTCATTCCCGGCAACACAAGTAACTTTAAAATCGAAATTTCATGTTAGTTGAGTTTAGTTCTATTTAATTTCGAACTTGCTGCGCCATGGACGAGGAAAATGTCAATTCACAATCATCGCGCTATATTGACTCATGTGATTGCAATCATATGAGAATAATTCCCAAAGTCACTTCAACCCGAACGGTGTACAAGAGGCCCAACTTGACTATTGTGTCCAGCATGAGCACCAATGAAGAGTTCTTAGATTGCGAAAGCGAAAACGACTTTCCCCAAGAGGGACATAAATCGAATATAAAATTTGCTGATCCTAGGGCAATAGATGTGTTGGAACGAGCTGTGAATGCCACGCAAATGCTAAGCAACTTTGAAAATAGTGACTGCTTTTCCCCACCCTGTATTGCAACGGTAGAGATAACAGCGCGAATAGTTACCGATGATTATTCGAATACACCGGGTTCAAAATTGAGTGGAAAACCTGTCACTATTACGATGCCCTTAGAGTTCAATCCCTTGCAGTTGAAGCAGGGCTATGTTCCCAAGAGTCTGCCTGCACCTAACGAAGCGATTCCGCCTAACTTGCCGCCAAAGCCGAAGAAAAGCTGTTCTTGTCGAGGTATTAGCAAGGGCACAAGTACACTATATATAGATTGTAGCGGTATCAGTGAAGTAATCTGTAGTAAAGCATCGTCTGTACCAACTTGGAAGAGTGCAGACTTGGTTGAAGATAGGCGCTGCACGTGCCCTTCACCAACGCGTCTTTTCACATGTCCAAATAATTGCGAGCAACAAAGTAGGGACGTGATACTAATTGAAACCCAGCCAGTGTCAGAGGCAAAGCTTGAACAAGAGCCATGCCCTGAGCCTCCAGTGTCAAAGGCAAAGCTTGAACCAGAGCCATGCCCTGAGCCTCCAATGCGAATGCAGGAGGAATTGGAGGCTGTGCCGAAGCAAGATCCATATATGGAGTCAAGTTTGGAACAGTTAGAATTGACACCAAAAAAATTATTGTCCGATAGACCTTCAGTTGCTTCAACAACAAAGTCCACAACACCGATTCCTGAAATAAAGCGATATTTTATGGCTCTGCCACAGCACAAAGACTTTTCTTCGTGCGCACCTTGCCGCTACCATCCCAGTCCAATTATGGATGAAGACGGAAATGTCTTTTGTCCAGGTAATTGCGGTTGTTGTCAGTGTCCGTGGAAACGACGCTCTTTCGATCCAAACAAGTTTCACGGAAATGTTAAGGTTTGCAAGTGCATACATCAAGGCACCTTGTTCGACACCTTCGGCGAAAGAGAAAAAGCATGCAGTCAGACCTCCTACTTTGATTTTTGTCCCTGTCGAGAGAAAGCCGAAGCTAAATTTTTGGAGCTTTATAATAAGGAAATGTGGTACAATAATAATATAACGCGAGGTCGTGAGATAAACTTAAGTGAAATTAAGGATATACAAGACCAATTAAACCAGCCTTAGTGTCCCATGCAATTATTTCCTCGTCCAAATGGCTGTGTACTCATTTCTCTAATAAATAAAATGTTATAACTTATAAACTATGTCTAATATAATTATTTTTCTACAGGTGGCCCAGCATTGATTCATAAGAAGGACGAGCGACTATACCCGACAAGCTATAAATCAAATCAATTACCTACGAATAAGTTATTTATAAAGAACCATGGCAGGACGCCTTCGGGTGCCAGCAACTCAGAATACAATGTTCCACATTCAACGGCATCACAAACTGAACAAACATTTTTGCAAAGAAAACAGGACGGAAGCAGTGAAGATGATGATCCCACCGGCAAGCCATCTCAAACTGACAAATCATTTTTGAGAGATAGGATCTTTGATGACAATGATTGCTCCGAGTATGCTGAAGTTCATTCCCCTTCTCTCACCAGCAAAAGTGCAGAGATTGACGTAAGCGCCAAGCCATCGCAAACTGAAGAATCATTTCTCCAAAAATATAAACCAGCAAAGGAAACAGAAAGTAGTTACCACACAACAAAATCCAAGGTAACTGGACATAAGACGCCAATCACTTGTACGTGCATAGACGCAGAATTGGATGTACCAGAGATTGATGTAATCGCCAAACCATCTCAAACTGATGATTCATTTCTCCAAAAACATAAACAGACAATGGAAAAAGAAAGGGGAGGTAGAGGCAGTGATGTACCAGAGATTGATGTATTCGCCAAACCATCGCAAACTGATGATTCATTTCTCCAAAAACAAAAGCAGGCAATGGAAACAGAAAGTAGTTTCCACACAACAAAATCCAAGGTAACTGGACATAAGACGCCAATCACTTGTACGTGCATAGACGCAGAATTGGATGTACCAGAGATTGATGTAATCGCCAAACCATCTCAAACTGATGATTCATTTCTCCAAAAACGTAAACAGACAATGGAAAAAGAAAGGGGAGGCAGAGGCAGAGGCAGTGATGTACCAGAGATTGATGTCTTCGCCAAACCATCGCAAACTGATGATTCATTTCTCCAAAAACATAAGCAGGCAATGGAAACAGAAAGTAGTTACCACACAACAAAATCCAAGGTAACTGGACATAAGACGCCAATCACTTGTACGTGCATAGACGCAGAATTGGATGTACCAGAGATTGATGTAATCGCCAAACCATCTCAAACTGATGATTCATTTCTCCAAAAACATAAACAAGCAATGGAAAAAGAAAGGGGAGGCAGAGGCAGAGGCAGTGATGTACCAGAGATTGATGTCTTCGCCAAACCATCGCAAACTGATGATTCATTTCTCCAAAAACATAAACAGGCAATGGAAAAAGAAAGGGAAGGCAGAGGCAGAGGCAGTGATGTACCAGAGATTGATGTCGTCGCCAAACCATCGCAAACTGATGATTCATTTCTCCAAAAACATAAGCAGGCAATGGAAACTGAAAGCAGTTACCACACAACAAAATCCAAGGTAACTGGACATAAGACGCCAATCACTTGTACGTGCATAGACGCAGAATTGGATGTACCAGAGATTGATGTAATCGCCAAACCATCTCAAACTGATGATTCATTTCTCCAAAAACATAAACAGACAATGGAAAAAGAAAGGGGAGGTAGAGGCAGTGATGTACCAGAGATTGATGTCTTCGCCAAACCATCGCAAACTGATGATTCATTTCTCCAAAAACATAAGCAGGCAATGGAAAAAGAAAGGGGAGGCAGAGGCAGTGATGTACCAGAGATTGATGTCTTCGCCAAACCATCGCAAACTGATGATTCATTTCTCCAAAAACATAAGCAGGCAATGGAAACAGAAAGTAGTTACCACACAACAAAATCCAAGGTAACTGGACATAAGACGCCAATCACTTGTACGTGCATAGACGCAGAATTGGATGTACCAGAGATTGATGTAATCGCCAAACCATCTCAAACTGATGATTCATTTCTCCAAAAACGTAAACAGACAATGGAAAAAGAAAGGGGAGGCAGAGGCAGTGATGTACCAGAGATTGATGTCGTCGCCAAACCATCGCAAACTGATGATTCATTTCTCCAAAAACATAAACAGGCAATGGAAAAAGAAAGGGGAGGCAGAGGCAGTGATGTACCAGAGATTGATGTCGTCGCCAAACCATCGCAAACTGACGATTCATTTCTCCAAAAACATAAGCAGGCAATGGAAACAGAAATTAGTTACCACACAACAAAATCCAAGGTAACTGCAAATAAGACGCCAATCACTTGTACGTGCATAGACGCAGAATTGGATGTACCAGAGATTGATGTAATCGCCAAACCATCTCAAACTGATGATTCATTTCTCCAAAAACATAAACAGGCAATGGAAAAAGAAAGGGGAGGTAGAGGCAGTGATGTACCAGAGATTGATGTCGTCGCCAAACCATCGCAAACTGACGATTCATTTCTCCAAAAACATAAACAGGCAATGGAAAAAGAAAGGGGAGGCAGAGGCAGTGATGTACCAGAGATTGATGTCGTCGCCAAACCATCGCAAACTGACGATTCATTTCTCCAAAAACATAAGCAGGCAATGGAAACAGAAATTAGTTACCACACAACAAAATCCAAGGTAACTGGACATAAGACGCCAATCACTTGTACGTGCATAGACGCAGAATTGGATGTACCAGAGATTGATGTAATCGCCAAACCATCTCAAACTGATGATTCATTTCTCCAAAAACATAAACAAGCAATGGAAAAAGAAAGGGGAGGCAGAGGCAGAGGCAGTGATGTACCAGAGATTGATGTCGTCGCCAAACCATCGCAAACTGATGATTCATTTCTCCAAAAACATAAACAGGCAATGGAAAAGGAAATGGGAGGCAGAGGCGGTGATGTACCAGAGATTGATGTCGTCGCCAAACCATCGCAAACTGATGATGATTCAGTTTTTCAAAAACAGAAACGGGCAATGGAAACAGAAAGTAGTTACCACACTACAAAATCCAAGGAAACTGCACATAAGACGCCAATCACTTGTATGTGCATAGACGGAAACTTGGAAGCTGAGTCTAGAGCAATCTCCTTACCTGCTCCTCGCATAGAGCAGCAGACTATTTTTGCTGCTCAAATCCAAGTAACCAAAACAAGCCAACGAGTTAACACTGAACGTAATACCGCTGCAGAAAGTATAAACGTAGCAATAAATCTTCAGAAGGAACAATATATCGACAATGGAGATAAAAAATCTACTGTTCCCAAGGAATGTAGAGGATATATGGCGCCATTAAAGGATCTAGATATGACCAAAAAACCTACATCCTCAACAGCAACAAGTGGGCAGAAACACAAAATTTATGATGCCTATAATGACAATATTGCACGCGGCATCCAGACCGGAATTTGTAAGGGATACGGAGGTACCTGCACAAGCGCTATAACCTTAGTACCTAAGGGCCCAAAACTATCACCCATAGAAAATTTGACACAGTCAGAATTAAAGTCTTGTTACTGCACACCCAAACACTCCGAAACATTAAACTTAGGCGAAGCTCCAGAAGGAGCTGGGACTCGATTATTGCAGAATACTTGTTCCTGCCAAGCAGAAAATTTAAATTTGGTATCGCCGTTTGATAACGTGAGCAAAGCACAATGTCAAATTTCAGAATCAAGCTCTTGTTACTGCACACCCAAACAGTCTGAAAAATTATACTTGGGTGAAGCTTCAGAAGGAGCTGGAACTCAATCATTAGAGAATACTTGTTCCTGTCAAGAAGAAAATTTAAAATTGGTATCGCCGCACGAATCCCAATTTGCAACTTCACAATCAAAGACTTGTTACTGCACACCCAAACACTCTGAAACATTAGGCTTAGGTGAAGGTTCAGTAGAAGCTGGAACTCGATCAATGCAGAATAGTTGTAAAGACGAAAATTTACAGTCGATATCGCAGCAAAAAACCTGTAAATCAGAGCCTAAGTATATGGAGCGCAATATCCAGGAAAAACTGACAGATGAAGTTAGATATAATTGGTCTAATGAACCGATTATCACCATAGGATATAGCACGAAGAGGGATTACGGCTGCAAAGAACAATCTGCAACTTTACAAACAAAGTCTTGTTACTGCACACCAAAACCGTCGGAAGACTTAGGGGAAGCTTCAGAAGGAGCTGGAACTCAATCATTGCAGAATACTTGTTACTGCGAAGACGAAAATTTAAAACTGGTATCGCCGCACGAACCCAGCCAATCAGATCATAAATATATGAAGAACATTACCCAGGAAAAACTTACAGATGAAGCTGGAGCTAGCAAACAATTCCTCACTATTGAACATAGTACAAAGAGTGATTACGTTAGCAAATCACAACTTCCAACTTCACAAACAAATTCTTGTTACTGCACACCGTCGGAAAAATTGAGCCTATGGGGAGCCTCAGAAGAATCCGGAGCTCAATCATTGTTTGTGAAAAAAACTTGCTACAGCGAAGACGAGAATTTAAAGTTGGTAACGAAACAAGTAACCCGTCAATCAGTGCCTAAGGATACAGAAAATATTCCCCAGGAAAAACTAGATGAAGCTGGATTTACTGGGTTCAACGAACCAATCTTCACTAAAAAATGTACTCCAAAGAGTATAAGCAAATCAACATATCAAGCTTCACAAACTGAGGATTGTTACTACACACCAACATCGTCGGAAAAATTAAGCTTAGTTGAAGCTACAGTGCTTACTCAGAATACTTGTTCCTGCCAAGATGGAAATTTTAAGTTGATATCGTCTAGGGATACACAAAATATTCTCCGAGAAAAGCTCCCAGATGAATCTGGATTAACTGGGTCGAGCGAACCAAACATATGTAAAGGATATAGCAAATCACAATTTCAAAGTTCGCAATATAAATCATGTTACGGTACATCAAAATTCTCGAATAAATTAAGCTTGGGGGATGCTACAAAAACAACTGCAATGCCGGTGCATAAATCCTGCTATTGTCAATGTAAAGATTTCCATCAAAGAAGCGAACACCGCTCGTTACGAAAAGATAAGGTCTCTGGGCGCTTAAAATCGTCCCAAACAAAAAGTGTACGCTCTGAATCTAAGCAAAACCAATATTGCCGAAGTATTTCAAGTAAAATCGATCATTTTCAGGATTGCGAATCATCTTCAAATACATCTATCGAATGCACTTGCAAATTATCAAACGCTATTAGCTGGATGGTCGACCTAGAAAATCTGCCAAAATCAGTAAGCTGCTACTGCGCTTCCAGTCATTTTTCAGATGGTAAACAAGGGTCATCAAAACGTTCTAAACGAAAAGGAAAAACTGTCATGAAGGATGCATGCACGTGCAACTCGGAAAACATTCAAAATCTCCATCAAAGAGATACTGAACCTCTATATGACCCACACAGTGCAACCATAAATGCTGAGAGCCAAGTTGCTATGGATTGTCATGAGTCGGTTTGCTCAATGACAGCCGATAATGGTCCAAATAATTCCATGCAAGGGCAGGGCGAAGAGGATAGCTGCGAATGCTTCGATGAAATTATTGAAGAAAGGCTACAAGAGCTTACAATGCTGTTACGTCTTAAAATGAAAGATTCAGAAAAGAAATCACAAAAGCAACCAATGTCATTTGAAGAATGCATTGAGACAGCTCGAAACCAGCCTAGTCAAGACATTCAGAGTCAGTCAGAAAAGAAGCGCAAGAAGAAGGAGCGCATGGAAAAGGTGCAACAGGACCTACAAAAGTGCCTAGGCCTTAAAAGTAAGACTCATGATGAGACAGAAATTTATAACGTTGAATTCGAGAGTGGGTTCGAACCTGAGGATGAAATTGAATTCTACGGCGATGTTATTGATGTCATAGAAAGCAATGTTCTCTTTGAAGATTGTTACAGCCCAACACAAACAGGCGAAGAATGCGAGAGTATACCGGTGAAATCAATATTGTCTGAAGAAGTCGACCCTGAGAATAAGGAGGAAAAAGAAAGCCTGGAAAATATGCCACAGTCAACGGTTGATATGTCAAGCCCGACAAGCATGGATGGTGCGGCTTATTTTGGAGACTGTCACAGCCCAAAACAAACTCCCGAACAATACCATTCAAGTGTATTCTCGAGACACTCAGTTTTGGAACCAAGCTTGCCAAAAGAAGTTGATACGCCACCTCCTACGGTTAATATGCCAAGCCCGACAATCATAGATGGTGAGGTTTATTATGGAGACTGTCACAGCCCAAAACAAACTCCCGAACAATACCATTCAAGTGTATTCTCGAGACACTCAGTCTTGGAACCAAGCTTGCCAAAAGAAGTTGATACGCCACCTCCTACGGTTAATATGCCAAGCCCGACAATCATAGATGGTGAGGTTTATTTTGGAGACTGTCACAGCCCAAAACAAACTCCCGAACAATACCATTCAAGTGTATTCTCGAGACACTCAGTCTTGCAACCAATCTCGCCAAAAGGAGTAGATATGCCATCTCCTACGGTTGATATGCCAAGCCCGACAAACAAGGATGGTGAGGCTTATTTTGGATACTCTCACAGCCCAAAACAAAAAAGTCCCGAACAATACCATTCAAGTGTATTCTCGAGACACTCAGTCTTGGAACCAATCGTGCCAAAAGGAGTAGATACGCCACCTCCTACGGTTGATATGCCAAGCCCGCCAAACAGGGATAGTGAGGCTTATTTGGGATACTCTCAAAGTCCAAAACAAAGTCCCGAACAATACCACTCAAGTGTATTCTCGAGACACTCAGTCTTGGAACCAAACTTGCCAAAAGAAGTAGATATGCCACAGCCTACGGTTGATATGTCAAGCCCGACAAGCAGCTCCAAAAAAGTAGATATCCCGGAATATGTGCAAGCGCCCAATAAAGCGGAAAATGTTGAAAAAGTAATCCCGAAAAGGAAGTCACTGCCTGCGCCTATTGAGAAAAAATCTACATCAGAAAATTATTCCCAATTAAGTGAAGACGTGTTACAATCCTGCGATTGCACAATGTCGATAGAAGAAGCAGGCAGCAGTAAAGTTTTATTTGAACATTTTGCATTTAGTGAACTTGCGGTAGAATCCTGCGATTGTACAACTATAGAAGGTGATACACAGGACGCAGTCAAATCGATTAAGGACACAGATTCAAGTAATAAAAGTAAAGTTTATATGAGAACTTCACAAAGTAAAGACACGATGCAATCCTGTAATTGCACAATCGTAGAATCAATCGGGACAGAAGACATCAAAGAAGTTAAAAAAGAAATGCCGCAAAGTGAGCAACCGTCTAAAACAAGAAAAAGCCGGGACAAGGAAACAAGTTCGGAAACTTCGAAGCAATTAGCAAAAGACGTCTCAGCACAGGCCCTAGTTAAGCCCAATGTATCCGACACTCCACCATGTAATTGTTGCCATTGCCGTGCGCTCAAAAGCGAGAAAGAATGCAAAAGCGTTACCAAAACATTGGACCCTGTATTAAGTGACCCCACACGTGAAATGGTGAGCGGTGTAATAGCCAACGCTACAGAAATGATTTTTTTTAATGCAGCTCTTTTGTTTTTCGGTAGAAATGTTTCGTTGACTCGATTATTTGTGATCTGAAGGCAATGGATCATGTGCTTTCGAAAAAAGAAGTTAAGCCAAAGGTAAAAAGTTAAAGCTAAATATATTATAATGAACTCTGCGTTAAACTTTTACATGTTTGTAGCGTGACAAGAACCAGGGTACTGTCGGCTTTTGTCCACGCGACAGCTTTCCAGTCACTATTACTGATATTACCAGATTGGGCAGCTCGGCTTTATACATTTGCTGGGAAATTGAAGATTGTGCCGGTATTTCCGGCTACGAGGTAAGCAAGCTTAGCAAGATTAATGGTGAAATATCTATTGAAGTAAAATCAATCTACTTTTAGATCTTCGTGGATGGCCATCTAACCAATCGCTTCTATAGTTATTGCCATAAGGCAGGTGTAGTGACCAATATCGATGTCAGTAGGTCGCATCAAATAGTGCTGCGTGCTTTTCCTAGAGGTCAAGACTTTTTTGGCGACAGTTGCGTAGGTAAATCCGTGCACACGGAATATCCAGAGCTTAGAGCCGGCGCAAAAAAACCCTGGTGCCCAAGCGTATACTTTTACAATCCTAAACAATCCTCAGAGCCGCCCCGAACTAGTCAAGTTCCTGCACAAAATCAATTGGCAATTTCCGAAACATCATTTGAATAATTTGTAATCCCTATTAGGTGACAACCTACAAGATCTAGTAGTTATGGTAAAATTTGTTGTTTCTTATTAAAGCTGTAAGAGCAGTGCGAGGTTGCAGTCATAAAGAATATTAAGATTTTATTAGTGCCTTATTGAAGTTGCACGTGTTAAGCGTATCAAATACATATTTTTAGGTGTAGCCTGCCGTTTTAGGCATCAAAATTATCTTCACTTACCACCAAAAATGCAGCAATAACTATATATTATGTAATATACATATATTTATATTTATACATACATACTTATATACATCTATATACGACATGTATATAGCAGCGATGGAAGTGAACCAAGTTTGATCTAATTTTTACACATCTTTATCTTTAATGTGCATTAATTTACTGTGAAAATACATAATTAATTTAACATTTAAATGCAATGAATTTTTGTTTTTCCGTCATCTCATCTCTGTGTATCTGGGCGGGCTGAAGACGCTGATGCAAGTTAATAATAATTAAGGTAAGCTATCTCTGTAAGCAAGGCTCACAGGTGCCTGGTATAACAAAGGATGGATGGCACTCTGGGCATTTGGGATTCTCGCCGAACCAGCGACGTTTGCTTTCGGCATTACTGGCACCATTACTGTGGCGCAGCTCGGGTATCTTAAGCTGAAATGAATTGTATACATCGCCGGCACCATAGCCAGTGCGTCCAATTGTTTCCAAAGGAAATGCGTATTCCGGTATTAACAACTCTTTGCGTAACTGAGTAATATCCGATGTAATAGCGCTGGATGTGAGCGCATCTGAGCGACGTTGTGCTTTTTCCGTAACACTTTGTGCCAATGCTTCCGGCTTAATGGAACGCGAGGTGGGTAGCCTTGTTGCCAACGAATTTTGTGAATAGGACTTGATAGTCTCTGTAGTGCTACCATCGTAGTATGATGTGGAACGACCAGGTATGTCGTTCAATTTAGTGTTAATGGCTGGTTCTTTTGGACTATAATCCAATTTAGTTTCTGGATATTCGCGTCCGTCAACACCAATTGGTGGATCTATTTTTGGTGGCTCTAGTCCATTAGAAGGCACCTTCCACTCGTAATAAATCGGTGGTCCCTGCGTAGTGGCTATATCATGTGGTATAAAGTTCACAAACGGTGGCAGTAATTCCCTTAATGGCAGTTCAGATTTTTGCCCAAACTTCTTGGGTCCAGGGGTACTAGAAGGAGTTTCCAGACGAAAGCTTTGTGCAGGAGTTGGCGTTCGCGTTTCGGTTTTGGCAAATACAACGCTCGGCCCAGTGGCAGTCGTAGGAGCTGTACGTGATGTGGAGAATGGTAGTCCAGCAAATGTCGTAGGCCGGCTAATTGGGCGCGTTGTTGTGCTGACAATGGTGGCTAACCTGCCCGGAGAGGTGCTAAAAGGTGTCGCTGTTGAAGTAAGAAATGTTTGCTGTTGGTCATCCTTATTATAGATGGGATACAAAAAAGGAGGTTCGTAAATTTTCGAAGGCGTTTTAACAAGCAGTCGTGATGAGTTGGACTGTATCTTCAGTTGGTGTGCTGGCACCTCCACGTACTTAAAGTCCGCTGATGTGTTATAGCGAGTGCTGTGACTTGTGCCCAAATCATCAGTGTCCACAATGACAGTGCCTTTATGCGAAAGCAATGCCTCATTAATCACTGTAGATTTGCGATTTGCAGTAACAGTGTTAAATATTTTTGGGTTACTTTTGGTAGTTTGGCGTATTTTGGGGAGTTCAGTGGTGCTGGTGGAAGTTACGAGTGCTTCGATTTGTGGTTCATATGCTGGAGGCAAAATAGTACGACTTGGCGGAGGAATGCGCCAGCGTGTTTGTCCATTCGTCTGCACATGTTGGGGTATTATTGCTTTGTTTCGATTTTTGGCTGACTCGTCACGTATTTGGTTTTGTGCTGAAGATAGTTGCTGAGAAAGAAGAGGCGAAAGTTAATTGTGAGTATTGAAATACTTCAAGCAAAGGCTAAATTACTTTGTATTGGCTTCTGAAGGACTCGCCCGAATAGTCTGGCGCGTAGGGCCGATCTAGAAGATCTGGACGCGGTGTGCGTAAGTTGTTTTCTTCATCGTTTACAAAGGGTTTATCGCGCTGACCTGCAAAATGAAAAACCTCCGGTGAATAGTAATAAGTTTTTTTGTGGCAGCCTCTGTATCACAGCCACCATTGGGAGTTTTTATAGTTCAACAATTCATGGCGCTCTTAGCTTCAGCGTAAACTAAAAGTAATCGCACTTACCGATCAAAAGATTGGCGGCATAGTCACTCTCAGCTTTGGAACAATTTACCATGTACCAATGATCGCAGATGAGCATACGCTGCTGGAAGAGCGTGGTGTTTGGGCAAGTATAACTGAATTGCCGTCCTAGGCCATCGCACATATGATATATCTGCATTTTTGATATTTTTAAATGATACGGGCTTGGTATCAAGCTGTCATATTTACCTGGCAGCCAGTTTCAACATCGGCATAGTAACCAGCTGGTCGGCCGGCACAGGAGAAGGAAGTTTTCTGCATCGAACGCGCTGTTCCATTCATAAGTTGGCACTAAAATGGAGATGTACAGATAGCATAAGGGAGTAAGGGATTGAGAGATTAGGCAAATGGGTTGGCAGCCTGCACTTTCCCATGGCGTAAAATATAAGGTAGTAAAACAAATGATCTGTTGTCTTTTGCTGATCAATATCTTTCGGCTAGGTATTATGCCATGTAAGCACTGGCTGTCGTAATGAACTAATGTGATGCCATAATGCGGCACATGCTGCCATGGTAGCTTGCGACAATCACTGATTTGATGACTGTGAAAATGTCAAAGCTATTTCACTAGAGTTCCATGAGGATTGCAATTATTCAGCGAAAAGTTATAAAGGCAATGAAAATTTGATGACTTGTGAAAATAAGCAAAATAAGATTTGGAAACTTCCACAAAAATGACATGTAAAATATGGTATGTATGTATATATATATATCTTTCTACTTAATAACCCGTTCCAGCTAGCCGCATTGGGAAATGAAATTTTATTGAAAATTTAAAGGAATACATTGATCTTTAAAGAGGCAAGTTGGCTATTTGCTGGATTGTCTTAGAAAAATGGCACTTGTGCTTATGTATCAAAAAACTATTTCTATATCTTTTTGGCTATTCATATTTCCGCTAGATATAGAGTCTAAGAGGTCCAAAATAACTGCATCAGTCTTAAAGGATTTCAAACTAACCTTGGGAATTTGGGGAAACCAACCGACCATTTGACGAACAGCAAATACTCTCGTATCGTCGATGCCTTTTAGTTATTGGAATTATACAGAGAAAAAGGCGAATAAGTCTTTTAACTGTCGCTGACAGATATTTTTAATTAATCACTAACTTCTGTCATCTTGTCTTTTACAGTTCCGATTTTTTTGGAATTTTTGGAATTGTAGCGAAAAAAAGCCGTAAAAGTTTTACAACTTATCTTTTAGACTTAAGCTAAACCCGAAACAAGCTGGTTTTTCTAATATACTACCTCTGTCATCTGATTCATATTTGTAGCAAATTGTTGGGGAAATATAATCTTTTGTTTAGGATTGACGCTATCTTATCCACTTGGACGATTCATAAGGTCCATTGCATAACAGCGCAGACTTTTTTATGCAAACAGCGAAAACAATTAACCGACATTTTTACTTTGTTTTCGATGTTCCATTTCTGCATGCTAAACTGTCAGTAAAAAGGTCACTTGGTCAATGTGGCGTCTATGTCTGTCTGCGTGTCTGTCTGTCTGTCTTTGTTTTATTTTTTTTTTCTGACTTTTTCGGCTAGTGGGCTTAGTTTTTCCAACTTAATACCTTAGGAGATCTTCGGAAGCCCGGCATGTGTGAATAATACCCAAAGCATAGTCACACTCACTAATGCATACATAGAATAAATTAAAAAATAACAAAGCGTAAAAAGCGCAAGTTACAACATTTTCCGCTGCCATTGCTCAAAACACTGGGAAACATGAGAAGAAGAAGCAGAAGACGACGACGTAGTAGAAGAAGAAGCAGCAGCAGCACGCAGAAGTTAAAACTAAAGTTAAAAAATACGCAAAAGAAGAGGTATATCAGCGCGTCCCCAAGGTAATATCTAAGAAAGAATACGTAGATATGTATACAAACTGTGGCCAAAACCCACACACACCCACACACACACTTATAGAAAAGTCGCCTTTTTGTTTTTAATTGGAAGAATGCAATCATAGGGTGGAAAAACATAAATCACAAAATGTTAATTATGTTAATTAATAGATAATTAACATTTAGCCACGTTACAAGCACAATGCGACGAGTTGAATTTGTATACAATTAAAAAGTTGAAAACGTTAATGCACGTTTCTTAATAAGCACTCTCTTGCCCACTTCCAAACAACTTTAAGAACAAAAATACCTTTCATACTTTTTAAAATTTACATAATTTCACATTTGCATTTGAATACAGACAAGTTGGATTTCAATTAGAAAACGCCTCAAGCTGTTGCAAGCACATTTCCTTAGGTATGCATAGCATCCAACTACCAGATTAAGATTGATTACTTACCTCACTGGCCAAAAATAGTGAGCAGCATAATAAAGCCAAAAGTCGAAAGTGTTTAGTATGCGCCATTTCCCTTTATTAACTTATTAATTTTTTTTTACGCGTTAAATTTCAATTTTCGATATATTTTCTTGTATATATTTGTTGTCCACTTGGCTGAAATTATACCATAGCATGAAAATTAAATTAAAATTTGGCAATAAAGTTAAACAAATATAATAATAATAATAATATATAGAAAGTGATATGTGTACGCTGATGAATGATATCAATGTACAGACTAAGATCCAGCACTAATTGCTCTTCCATTATGTAATTATAATCAATTGTTGTCATCATGTGGTTAGGCCTTTGGTTACATAAAACGTTACGCGTTACACTTTACACTTTAGTTACTACTTTCTCAAATATTATAAGAAAAACTAACCGAAAATAATCAAGGCATACAAAGGTGAAAACAATTTTCTATCGATTCAATTCAATTGATTTATCTTTTTCAAAAATTTTTTTAATTATAAACATCTTTATTTCTTTTTATTATTTAATTGTAATTTAAAATGCACATTAACAATCATTATATAAAACAACATACGATATTAAAACATGTTATGATAAATTGAAATATTTTTGTTTTTATTGTGCAGTGTTTTTATTATCGTTGGCGGTGGCAGAATTCGCAACGCTCTTCAAAAGATTTGACCTCCACCTACTCTAGAGAGCAACTGTTGCCAGTGGTTGACCTTCGATAAGTGATCTCCAAAAAACTTTCCCACTTTCCAACAATGTTGGAATTTCAGATGTTGCAGAATGCTGTTGCAGTTGATGAACTTTGAATTGTAGTATGTCTTTTTTTTCTTGGTCTTTAGAGTTCATTACATCTATATCGTATTTTAGGGCTTCTTAGGTAATCAGAGTACTTTTTCAATGTTAGCCACAAGGTATTGTATTATTTTGGTTAGCTACAAGATGTTTCGGGTATTTTTCATTAAATATTAGCAGTCAAACCTTTTTTACTTCTATCATTTGATATTCGATATTAATCAGATCTTTATTTAGTTAAATTACTCTGCTATATACATTAGGGACTTAGAAAGCCAAAGCGCTCCCGTAGCGTTAAACGTTTGGCTTTGTGTTGCGTTTTCGAGCGCAATATAATTTAAAAAACAATAAATTAGAAAATAAGTTTGAAGCTTTTTGCCTACGATTTTTTTATTTCGCAAATATCTTAAAACCTCGAAACCCTAAGGTAGATTGAAATGATCAAGTACGTTCTCGACTTTTTGTGTTGGTGCTCCTAACATTGGCAAGGCCATTTTTCGATTTGAATATATTTTCACATTTTATATATTATATTTTAAAAATTATTTGACTATTTAGGTTTTTGCGATATTTGCTAGATTTAATCCAACTAAAAAGGCAATGACCACTCTTACAGCTCTTTTTTAACATCCAAAAAATATATATAATTTGACCAACTTTAGATGGCTATTACAAGCAGACCGCGAAATACAAAAAATTGTATGGTTCAATTGGAATACTCATTGCAAAGGTATAGCAAGGGGCAAGGGTGTAGTAGTATTGTCAAAACTTATAAATGAAACGAGAAAGATATTAATGTAATTAAACAAGCTAAATTGGCACAATAAATCTAAATCTTCATAATTACCCGTTTTATTTTAGAAGATAAGCTTTACAGTTTTCGAAATCTAGGTGTTTGTACCGAGGTCATTTATTTCAATTCTTTAACAAATTTGGATAAAACATTTTACAAGTCAAAACATTGTTAACGCTACAGTGAGTAATACCAATTTTTACTTTAAATAATTAAACTCTATGTGGGAGATGAAGTACATGAATTTGGCAACTTGTATCGTTGCCGACCCGTGGTTATGTAAGCCATTTTGGTTCAATATATGCTCTGGGTCGCATGTTCCAAACGATCGTTAAATTATAGTACATTGCACTAACCAAGTATGTCCTTTATAGCTCATATGTAAAGAGTGTAAAAAGCGCAAACTACGAAAAGATTTAGAAAAATCATTCCCAGCTGCAAAACAGATCTAAATTTCCCGTTGTTAATAGCATAAGTATTTAAATTTATACAGAAATAGATGTTCACTCTAATCTAATCGATCTAATCGATTGATACTCAAGCACACGATATTTGTTAATTTTTTAATTGTTTCCCTATTTTGATGCACTCTTTGAAGCTTTTACCAAAATGCAAAAGGTACCACCCATCTAGACGAAAATTGCAATATCTTGGCACTAAGTCAGCAATATGAGACAATACATATAGAAGCAACATTTCGACAGAATTTATAAAACTATATTAAAATCTAAACTTATTTATATATATATTATATATAAGATAATTTCTTTATAAGCACAAATCTAAAAAATTTATTTTTAAATCTGTTTAAAAAATTTGTATAAAAATTTAAATCTACCCTTACTTTTCTGATTTTGTTAAACGATTTAAACTCAAAAATTAACGAGCCATGAGAAAACAGTTAAAATTAATATCTATTTTTTAAATTAACTTCGAACTTTATATAAAATTTGTTTGGCTGAAATGATGGGGACGCTAATATTATAAGCACATTTAAATTATGTATGATATTTGCTCAAAATAAATTAAAGACAATAAAAGGAATAAAACTAAAAACATATTAAAAAGTTGTGAAGCCAAAATATTATTCAATTTAAAGCATTTAAAAATAATCTTTGCGCTGGTTGATATCCCTGTGGCCGTGTATGTAAAAACGCACCCCGTCAGGATTTCAAGGCACTTGATTTTTGTATTTCATCATACAAACTCTATAGAAACGCTTTCTGGGAATTATGTCTCGTTGAAATATATTTGACTGCGTCGATCGAACGAATTCACTCACAATTTTCTACAGCGGCGGAATGTACCAAATGAAATGCGATCAAAATGATCCTAAATGAGTTCAAAGTGCACTGCATGCTATAGCCTAGCTACTTTTATTGTAGTAAGTGTATTAGAGATAATAATGCTGGCTCTCTCGTTGCAGTCCAGAGTCCAAGTTTGATATTTCGTGCATGGGTCTGGTTGCATCCTCTGGTGATTTGTGACTAACCTCGTGATGCTGCATTTTTTTTGTCGATTTGTAGTCGTTGTGTTGTGTTGTTGTTGCAGCTCTTATATTTCTTTTGTAGCTTTTTCAATTTTTTTCGGTTTGCTTGGTGCCTTGAAGCCTAAAGCCTATTTGACATTTTTCAAGCCATTTCCACTTAAAGATCATTTGTGGAAGATGCTTTAGTAGTATATATTGTACGTTGTTTTTCTTCTATTTTGTGTGTTAAATGCTATTTTTTTCTTCTTTTTTTTTTATTAGCTGTTAGAGCAATAGCAACAACAGCATTATGCCAATTACAATAGTTGCTATTACAGGTTGATTATAGCCATGGCTATAAGAGAGTCTATCAACTGGTCGTAGTTGGAATTACTTATTTTTATTTTTTTTTGCCGTATTCTAATCGTTATAAAATACTTAGAAGGGAAGTTGTTAAATGTTTAAAAAAATTGTATATCTCTGTTAATGGCTCACCTTCATTAAGATTTTACACTGTCAGGCTGTAACAATTGACAACAAAACCAATGTTCACGCCCAGAGTGCTATGCGCTGGCTGCCTAATGAACACGCTCTATAACATATCCCCAAATGGTGGTGTTCGTTCGCAGATTCATATGTCCGACTGCGCTTGCATATCCACAAAACGTATTTTTTTTTATTTTAAAGATCAAATGTCATAGAAAATGCACATAAATAAAATTGGCTTGCATTAAAATAGAGTCAAGATCAGACGAACCAAATCGGGCTAGCAAATTATAAAATCAACGAGCAGTAGAGTTAATTGCCGTTGGCTGCAAGTATTTCGCTTGATCTAGAAATCTGGCTGTAGCATCCAAAGATGCAGCTGATTTCGAATCGCTTCAAAATTTTATTTATTTATCTTTTGGCTTTTGCTCTTTGCAAGCAGCACTAGTTTAGAAGCTTATCGCGATTGTATTCAATTAGTTGGTACAATTGGTACAACTTTTGATGGCCCGCGCGCACTTAACAAATTGTGATGCATTCACATTAACGCACAAAAACAACTTTAAAGAACCGCCAAATTTATGAACCAATACTGTTGAGATACTATCTGAAGTTATGCCGCGGCAGCGACCGCACGTTACGACTTTACAAACAGTACTGATGCCGTTGAATGCACTTAACTTGGCTTAAAATTCACATTGGCTCGTCCGCCCGCAATAAACAGCTCGTTGTCTTCGTCGTCTTCGTTCAACTTCATCATCATCATCAGCAGCAGCAGCTTTAAGTCGTCGTCTGCGTCATCATCTTGCGTCTTCGTTTTCGCCGTCGTCGTCTTGTCTCTAGCAGCGGTTGGCCAAGTTGGTGTCAACATTGCAGCTTCATTTTGTTTGGCCAAAAATGCACGTTATTAACGCTGCCGCCGTCGAGAAGAGACCCTTCACTAATGCATGTGTTTATTTGTCTAATTTATAGGACCTTAGTTAAATAGAGCAATTGAAGTTGTTGAATTTGTCTATCAATTTACAGCCCAGCAAATGGATTGCAAAAACAAAAACGAAACGAGCAACAAGCTGCAAGATGTTGCTGCTACCAATTTTGAGATTACTTTGGATGCCGCCTGTTACGAAAGCTTGCGCGGCACAGTCTTGCGGCGTAGGCGGCTGCATGTCAGATTTTTGCAAGTTTCGTAAGACGAGAGATTATTGTTTTCACTTCTTGGCTCTTGTTGGTTCGTAGTAGTAGTTTTTTCTGCCGCCTGCCAAGTAGCCCGCCCTTCTTGGCATGCTGGCTGGCTGTTGTATTGCCTCATTAAGTTTCTAGGTGCATTTGCAGTTTCTTGACTGTCTGTACAACAGCATTTATTATTAAATGTCCAAACGGAAATGTGAAGACATAAAATAGCAGCCAGTGGCAGTTGATCTTTACCTAAACCAAATGTATTATACTTTCTAGGGAAATGAAATGTGTTATCTGTTTTTGTTTTTTTGTTGATACGCTGCGCGCGTGCATATATATTTCAAATTCTTTTGGCTACGGGGCACACGCTGCGTATACTTAACGTGAATTTTGATAAACGGAAACTATATTAACTTTGTATACTTAAACATTGCAGTTTGTCTACTTGGACTTGTGAGCCAAGGTGTACTGATGGAATTCAGTGAGTATGCGACTTTCCGGTATATCGGTCTCGACACGGCTGTCACTTATATCGAATTTGGTGTGTTTGTCAAAGAAAATATCAATAACAATGCGAACTCCTGCAATAAGTCAAGCATAAATTCCAAAATTTGCATACGATTTGGTCTCTTAATACACTTACCAGTGCTGGTTTTGCGTATAGTGGTCTTGCTTTGGTAATACTTTTCGTCTGCACTATCGCCATTGCCCTCTAGGGTGACATCACTGATGCGCTTCATGGATGTGTGCCCATCCGTAGTACTCAAACGGAAGCTGCATGGTGCTTGATTAATTTGGTACCTTAAATTAAAGAGATTATTGTAGTACTTCGTTTTATTTTTTGTTTATTCAGAGCACAGCGCTTACTTGCTTTCAACCTGTTCCTCGCCATCATCCACTGGCAGAGCTGGCTCCTGTTTGGCAGCTTTGTTAGAGTTTAAATAAACGGTCTTGGCACGAGCAAGTCCTTGATTCCTTTCTGTGGCAAAGTTATACATATTAATCATATCGCGCACTCGCATTGGCGACTCTCCCGAAGAACTTGATTTCAGCGACTCATTATTGGTCGAAGAGTCAAGATTCTTTACTTGTCCTTCAGGGAATTCCTCCGATTTTTGTCCGTTGGCAAACATTTTAACAAAATATAAATAAAAACTGGGCTATTTTCTCGAATCTAAAAGCTATTATATATTTTTTTCACTTGTGCTTTCAATTATAATCACAATGATTGTTGAGACTGAACTGGTTACTTGATAAATTTTGTGTTGTAAAATGGAAATTTCAAAGCCAACTCGATATTGCGAATGATAAATGTTTGTCAATATCTTACAGTGTTCACTTGGGTGTTTTAGTTTAAGCCGAAAAAAAACAATATAAATTGAAAAAACGTAAAAATATTTATCTCTTTCGACAGCAAGCTGCTTCGGCAAAATAAATTCTGCAATTTCCGATTTTGTTACACAAAAAGTCTTTATTATGACCATCATGACCAAGTTAGCCACTCTAAAGATTTTTACTTTTCTTTTTAAACAGAAGCGAATAAATATATCTCTAACTCCAATAGGGCAAAGTTTAAAGAGTTTGAATTTTAAGAAAATGCTCTTTCTGAAAGTATTTTAGTACTCTTAGTTTAAGTGTCGTATTTGATTAAAATCGGTGGACTATATCGTAAAGCTCTTTATTTCATTAGTTCTTCAAGATATTACGACCAAGTTCTCAATTCGGTCAATAAATCGACTTTTGTTGGTTTATGGGTGCTTAAAAGTGGTACAGTGTATCCCAAATTCATCTGCATCCACTTTATGCCTAAATCGCTCTTTTTCCAAACTAATACACCGATAGATGTGCAAGTACTCTCTTCATTTGAAAGTTTGGATATATACGTATTAGCAATGATATGGATCAAATATTTATTCCGCCTTCTCAAATAGACAATACGAATTGTAATAAAGCGGATTATAAATATTTATTTTAGGGAAAATCAATTTATATTAATGGAATAGCTGATTTGAAGGGACAGTCTTTCAAATGCAAGGCTATTTGTTTCATAACATCATTTCTCGTCTATAAAGAAAGTACGAAATTTTAGTTTATTAATTTATTAAGAGGCAGCAAAAAAACAAAATCGCCTTCTATCGACTTCGATATTGGATATATATAAATCCGGTTTTCGCCAAAATGTTTAACTGGAGCTTCCAGAATAGCCCAGTCAATTGTTTAATTTTTAATTATGTGGTAATCTTTCACGAAGAGATACGCGAAAATATTGCTTTAAAAATGTAGTACTAACGAAAAGTGATACGGAATTTTGCGGCAAGTTATTGAAAGAATTGGATGTGAATTATATATTTAGCCATACCCTGAGTTTTTATCAAGGAATTGTATATATAGCCTTGCAGGCTTTGAAAATTAAAGCGCGCAGGGCGCAAAGCCCATAGCAATAGTATATTCATGTTGCTCGTTTTACTAGGTACTAGGTTTACGCGCATTCGAATTTTTCTTAAATTTACTTAAACGATGCAAATAGTGTATTTAGATTATGATATCAAAAACAATGGAATTCACGGCTTAAATTGTTCCAAAGGGACTTGTACTAGAAAGAAAACTAGGAAACCATATTCAAGATGTTATTTTAGATTGTGGTCTTAAATTTCAACGAGATCTTAGCGATCTATTAAGACATGGGGAACTTCAAATATGGAATAATTTTTTGTTTTCTGTTTACATGTGGTTTTAGTACTGAAATGATACTTATAATCAGTACAAAGCCATAGGAACGCATCTACCGCGTAAACCGAGGTATAGTTGTATTATGATATATATCGGATTCTATATTAATTATTTGAAAAATTATAACAAAAAAAAATAAATTTAAGGAAATCAAATCCGGCTAAACTAATTAAAAACTTGATAAATAATGTTATTATTAGGAAAGCCGTCGAGCTTCGATTTCTCGCAGCAGAACTGGTGACTTTTGCCTAGCACTGGCATAGCTAGCAAAATAATAAGAGTGTCACTGAATTCCCAGAATAGAAAATTATCAAACTTTATCGGAAAGAAAATCGACTCTGCTTAGGCAAGTCTCTAATAATTAAACACAACTCGATTCGAATTGGGCTATATAGTATTCAGTTGGGCACTGTTTTCTTTGAACAGCCATTAAAAGAAATATCGCCGTGCCTCCACGCCTTTCGAGCGATGACAGCATATGTTGATTATTGTTTATATTTAATTATTAATAAGACCGCAGATATTTTGCTGTTGATTTAATAAGTAATTTGTTTCTAGCATTCATAAAGAATAATTTTTTTAATTAGCAATTTTCCCGTCAATAATATGAAAATGAATTTGTAATGCAGTTTTTCTGTAGCCAGTTTGTTTAAGGGTACAAAGCATTGAATTATGTGTGGTTATGGGAAAAAATCATAGAACGCAGTCTTTTCGATATTTTTCTAAAATACTTTTTAAAATAGTGTTTTTTTCTACATTTCAAATAGTCATGATTTAATGAAACTGTAATTATATTATATTTATTTTTAAATATTGCGAAAAAATTCCCTGTAAGGGTTTTATATTTTTAATCTACAGTTCAAAATCTTCCTTGAAACAAACTTCTTTCAGTTTCTTGTGCATTTTGTGGAAAGCGGGAAAGCTAGCCAAAAGGACTTATGTAGTTATAGATAGCTCCAAATAAGTTATTAATTTTTATATTAAGATATATTATTTTTATCTATTGCTTAACAGCCAAGTATTGTTTTGATCATAATTAAATAAAAATGGTTTCATATTTTTAAAAACTTAACGCTTTAGCGATTCCTGCGATTAGTCTTATATTACTTAAAATCAATTGAGAATGGCACTGAATGCCCAGAATAGAAAATTAGCAGAAACGGACTTTATCGAAAAGAACATCGACATGCCAACTGGATTTGCTTATGACTTAGGGGCCCATCCAAACTTAAAATTCTTAAAGGTGACCTCACTTTCAATTATTGTATTTTGTATAACTTAATACTAGAAGGGCTTTCTTGTAACACTTCCAAGGCGAAAAACGTTGAAATTGTTGTTGCTGCCTGCTACTATTTCCTCCACAACATTAGGCATGTTGGGTCCCACTTATGAATATTCCCCAAATTATGGTCGAATTGCGCATATAACGCGCATTTAGCTAAAACGTTTGTTTTTAACTTTTTTTATTCCATATTTTTTAAAATATAATTTTTGTGCATCTTGACCACTCGGAGGCGCTACAGTTGATATATCGTTATTTTTTGGCCTGTTACGAGATCTTATAAAAGACTTTTGAAAGAATCAAGAAAGAATATAGAAGACTTTTCTAACTATGTTTGCAAATAAATTCGATAACAATAAATGTATGAAAAAATATTCTTAAGCAACATAAATTTGACTTGACTTTACATTTCGGGGTAAATTAATTAATATTAGGAAATTCTTGCCTTTACTGGGAGGAGTCTATGGATTAGGCAAATATTCAAGATTTTTTTTTGTTTTGACGAACATAATGCGTGTACATGACGCATACAAATTGGGATGTACAATTTTTAATTACCATTTGAATTGTAATTTATAAATCCAATTCGAACTCGAAGTCGACTAAGTGAGCGCGTTTGTGACCTTCGATAACAGCAACGACAAGCAACTTGAATATCATATCGAGTATTAGTGAAATTCGAAGCAAACATTGAATGCCACATTGAATTGTCTTAGCTGGCCGAATGGATTTGCATCAAACCTTTGTACGACGATTGCTGTCTAGATATAATATTGTTGTATATGATATTGCTTTTGATATTGATTTTGAAATTGGGTGAGCAATGACTTGCTTATGTGGTGGTAGGTAGTAGCATCAGCCTGCAGCCAAGTCGCCTTCACCAGCTCCATTTGACACACTCGCATCATAAAGGCCGTGCCATAAGCGCCAGATGGGCAGCTTAAATTTGCAATTTGCTACTAATGAAGCAGCAAGTTTTCAATTTGAAGACTTGGGAATATACTATATATGAAAGGTGTTATTCAAGGTCAAAAGAAGTGTGGAAATTTCTAAGCTTAATGTTGACGACGCCCACTAAGCAATATCAGCTTATTGGCAGCAGTGGCATCATGATCATCATCATCAGCAGCAGCAGCAGCAGCAACATCATCTGTTGGCAATTAGCGGCAGTGTCATCGAGTTCAAAATCCATAAGAACAACAAGGTGTGGGGTAGTACACAAAATAATTCCAAAGGTGTGTCATGGCAAGTACAGCTATAACGTACAACATATATATAAATATTTATAATGTTTAGACACACTTACGAAAAATGCTCTCTGTAGGCATGTCACCTCGGTTCTATGAAGGCCACACACACACAACAGCATCATTTTCTTGCCATTTATGTTGAGTTGCCTGCTGCCTTTTTGCCTCGCACCCTTAAGATAAGCCATTCCGCCAAGTGGTTACCAAGTACCAACTAGTGAACACATGACTAATTGCTAAATTGGTGCAATTTCACATAATTAATTCTGATTTTGAAGAGTTTGTCACTGCTGTGTTTGAGTTTAAGCTGAAATTCACAAGGTTAGGGTTAAGCGTAAGATATGTAGGCAGACATACTGGCCGGACACGGCGTCACCTGGTTACACGTACTCACCCTAGCAGGGTGGGAGTAACAACAATGCGCGTAATTCACACGTTTATTAAAAATGATTTGGAATGGCATTAAAATGCAAAAGTAAACAATAGAAAAAAAAATGATAAATAAATTTAAAAAATTTCATATGGCTTATTGCCATAGTCGGCACAAATCAGCTTTATAATAAGTATGAAAAATGGAAGTGCTTTTTATATGGTTCCTATAGTGGAACACCCCCTAGCGTAACTTTGCGCTTATGTAAGTTGAGTTGCTATTTACAGGAATTGTAATAAAATGTGTAAATCAATTATTGCGTATACGCCACCGATAAACATTTTTTTTTTTTTTATCTCAACCAACCTCTCTTTGCGCCGCTTTGCTAATGCCAAAGTCAAATATTACTACACAAGTGCTGTTGGCTATCAAGTTTAGTCCGAAAAAAAAAATTGTCGTACTGTCCACAAACTACGCCACACATCCGGTAGTCTAGCAACTTTAAGTGGCAATTGGATGCTCAAGTTGCGCGCTGGCTGCTACAAATTTGTCAAACGAACAATAGTGCAAGGTCGCTTCGGCCAGGTGAGTGATGATGATCATGGCACCACACAATCGGGCTGTGTTGGCCAGTTGTCTCTGTTTTCGAAGCAATTGAAGCAATGGCAACTTCAAATTTCCAACTACCAGCTGACAATTGCTGCGGCATATCATTGACCTTAAGTGACGATTCCGACAGCCACGAGTAAAACACAATAATGTGTAGATCGTTGGTTCAAAAAAATAAGATTATCACCTTTTGCCGTTGAATTTGAACTGTTTTTTATTTTTTAATTTTATATTTGTATTTTTGTTATTTTTGTTATTTTTTTCTTATTTATGTGCTTGTGAATGTAGCTCACTTTAATTGCACTTACAGCAAACGAATGAAGTTCAATTGATGGCATTCCTTGCTCCCGCCTATGGCATCATAATGTTGTACAACACGACTATTAAAGGTCAACCAACAAAAGTTAAGTGAACAACAACAACATGGTGGGATGCAGGGGGAGGGGTGTAACAAAAGAAAAAACAACAAAATAAATAAAGCTAACCAACGGCAACCGTGTGGCTCACTTTGTTAATTGTCTATGGCCATCTATTAGAAAATGGCCCGAAAAGATGCGGCCGACCACTTTTAACTGGCAGACGGACGAAACGAAAGACTCCAAGCACGAACTTGCCACAGAAATATCAATTCCAAATAACAACACCAGACAATGGCAATGGCAAGGCAAGACAATATCTCCTCTAACAATATGTTA
This sequence comes from Chymomyza procnemis, assembly GCA_035046065.1. Taxonomy (NCBI): domain Eukaryota; kingdom Metazoa; phylum Arthropoda; class Insecta; order Diptera; family Drosophilidae; genus Chymomyza; species Chymomyza procnemis. The sequence continues at coordinate 62,426,734 of JAWNOJ010000026.1, forward strand.
ACACTAAGCAAAGCCTATTTGTTTCACTTAGTCAATCCACGTATATTATGGCCCAAGCACATGTTCTCAAATATCAAAATATTTGCCAGCTAACTCTACCCTATTGTTTTTTAATTTTTCGGTTTTCTGTTTCTACTCCAGTTGCTTGTTGTTTTCAGACAACTTAACCTTCAGCTTATTTTATTTGTTTATGTATTTGGCAATGCCAAATACAGAGCAAAGAAAGACGAGATATCTAGCTTTTAGCCTCAAGTCAGTCTTCCACAGACGCTTCGTTAGACTCTTTTAAATCTTCTGAGAAAAAAATGTAAACATTCAAGCCATCGAATGATTTTCAATCACATCTCGGAAATAGTTAATTTAGCTCAATGTGCATCGAAATTAGTGCCCATGATTAATTGCTTTATTCCATGAGCTATGGGCACGTACACCTAGTACCAAGTCCAGATTATTGAAAATGAGATAAATAAGGTGTAAGCACCCTCATTTATTACCAAGCGTTAAAAGCATCTCAGCTAAGCCCCCATATATTTTAACATCGTTTCTGGATTTTAAGTCTTTATTAAGCTTCATTATAAAATCGAAATAATTTAAAAGTAATACAGTTTACCTTGCTATCGTTATCTTAGTAGTAGACCAGTTATGTTTCTTTCTCTCACTGTTACCTTCCCTAAGTATCTTCTCGTTATTTATGATATAAAATTGCCACAGTTATTGGACCACCTTATATAGGCAAAAAAAAACACGCCTATTACGAAGCCACGCGGAACTCTATTTGTAAAACAAACCCTTAGTACCAAAACTTTGTGTTTTTGAACAAAACAAAATTGAACATATTAGTTTTATGTAAAAGTAAAATTCAAAGTTAAAGAAATTAATTTAAGGGCTCCCAATAATTTTATTTTTTTTTTAACGAATCACCTTGAAATTAAAGAAATACTCAGTATTATATTTTGCTGATAAAGAGGTTTCTTCAAGAACAAAAATTATACAAATAAGAACGTATCTTGGAACTCCAAAATTATTTGATTTAAAATCTTACGAATACAAATTCGAATTTGAAATTAACTTGAGAGCTGTCTGCCGGGAAGAAGTAAGTGTATTTTTTCTGAGAGTAGAATTAATCTATTTTTCTTTAAGAGTCAGTGGAAGACCTGAAGCATAGTTTAAATATGGAAAACACACGTTAAGCAACTTCACGTTCAAATAAGCAACTTATATCAGAGTACTTTCCTATCGGAAGGTCTGCAAAATATAAAATAGGCCCTTCCAAAGGCGAACTTGGGCACGGACTACAAAAACCACTTTTGTATATGGGAAACTTATTTGACCGCCCTTTATACTCTGCAGATGGAGAGTATTATTGTGATTTTTTGCAAGTTTTACAGGTTTTATTATGTTCAATTCAAAAAATATCGTAAAACACGAAAGTAAGGCTACTATAAAAGTACCAAAGTTGGAGCACAGAGATATCTCTTTTAATGGCTGTTCGAAAAAAAAGAGACCTACACAATCCGAACAGTAGTCTCCTAAGTTAATAGAGATTTTCTTACGCTCTTTGCAGGGTTAAACGTGAAGGAATATATACAATTTTCTTTTTGTGCGGCAAGGAGAATTTTAGGTATTTTTTACACTAAATTTGTCTTGTATCAAAATAAACCTTTTGGGGTGCTGCTCAGTAATTCCCTAGAGTAAAGGAAGGTTTTAAGATCAATCGTTCATTAGTATCAATATGGGCATCTCGGGATCACGTACGAAACATTTGAACGTCTTTTAAGTTGGAAAATGTTGAGACTGTACTTATTATATTATATTTTATGTCAGCAATACTATTTGTTAAATATAGAATTCTATTTTTTTGTTGAGTTAGATACCAATAGTTATAATTTCAACTTTGGTAAATTTCAACCGATTTTGATAAAATGCGAAATACAAATCAAGCTAGTAATCAGGATGACTTCCAATGATCAAGGGGTGTGAGAGAAAACATCGTTAAATGTTGATGATGATAATCTAAGTTAAAAAAAAAATGAATCAAACATATCAATTGCACAAAACACGTTTTGCCTTTAAGATTCGGTAAAGGATTAAAATATTTTAAAAATACCTGCGATTATAGTAATAATAAGAAATTAAAATATTTAAGTCTTGTGTACAAAGGAATTATAGATTTGGTTGAAAGCTATTAAAAAAGTATTTGTAGTAATAATCATAAAAAATAAATTTTAATGGCTGATAAGCTCAAAGATTTTTAAATAAATCCGTTCTTGTCTTTTTTTTAAATTTGGTTATACGCATTACTTTGTATAAGCAAAGTGATAAACAAGGCTTAATCCGAAATTATAACTAAATAATTTTCCGGTGCCGAAGGCTGAGTGTTAGTTCATATTTCGAAGTCCTATACCAACACATATGCTTGTTATTTATAAAATTTAAACATTGACTATCACTAATAGTGAATAGGTATTTTTCATATTGAGTCCTGCTTGGGCGTCAGAGGGATATAATTAGAAATTTGTATTGCGTGGAAAGCATGTTTGTTCTCATCTTTTAGAGAAAACTTTTCTATACAGGTGCAGGAAATAAAAAATCTTTAACGATTACTTAAGAAACATTTTAATTTTTTGTTTCATCCTCTATTATAAATTATTCTTTAAGAATTAGATACCAAATTGGTAGTGTACGATATACATCTTGTAGATCTACCATAACAATGCACAACCTTTGTGGAGTTGGTCAGTAACCCCTATAGCAGAAATGGACGGTCTTTCATATGTAGAATCATAGTCGATAAAACGATAGATATATTTCTATGTTTGAAGATAATAAATTTCCTAATATAAGCGGACAATTTATTTGCACGAATACCTCTAAATTGAGCAAATGTCTCGCGTGGTGTGGCACGTGTGCCTCCATCTTGTTAAAAACAAATATTCAGCAGCTTCGAAACAGCAAACAGTGGAATCTTGCATCATTGGACGTTCATGCAATGGTTCTGGTTGATCTTCAATACATGTCCTTTTTAAATAACTTTGATAATAAAATTAAGTAATTTGTAAGCGCTGTTCTTTAGTAAGTTGACAGTAACACAAGTCACTTTAATCGCGTCCGGTATTAAACACAGACTGGCCAAAAAATAGGTTTGCTAAACAATCACCCATTATCCTCAAGGAACTATGTTGTTTCATTTTGCAAAAAAAAAAGTCAGAAGGGACTTGGTAAAGATATCCAGATTTTCCGGGTAATACTCACTTGTTCAAACCAAACTATGCTCTTATCGTTCCAAAAGCGGAGCATGGAAATATCTATCTTAATAGCGGGAAATCGCACCTCCGATCGGGTACACTGTCTCAACGCCAGCGACGGCCACTAAAACTCATATACCTTTTACGTAAAGGTATAGGGTACAAAAAGCGACAGTATTCATTAATATCTTAAGCGTTGTCTTTTTAAACATATAATGATGAAGTAACAGAATATTTGATGCCAATCAAAATTGTTTATGTCAATTAAAGCAATAAATAGGCTCAGTAAGTTTTTAGTGATTGTATTTGATTTTGTTGCGTAGTCAAGACTGAATGCTGACGGTAGGCATAAAGTTAAACGATTTCAAGATCTTACGGCATGGCCGGACTTTATGAGGACTCATTGAGTATTAAGTGAAACGAGCTTTTTTTTGAAAGTTAACAAATTTAATAGGAATACATGTGGAGTATTTTGGGAATATCAAAGAGCAACTTCGTCCTTGCCTAGTTTGTGCTGCAGTGGAATGTCTGCTTTGTAGTTGCACTAAAAATTAAAGTCAATGCATTTAATTTTTTTTTTTTTTTTAAGTTGAGCGGCATAACTTACTGTGTCCCTGTCTGGTTCGCTGAATCTGAAAAATTTTCTTATACAGGGCGTCAATAGAACTGGATCCACTTTGTTGGGATTATTTTTGCCAAAGACAATTGTACTTAAAAGTGCCACTACAGTTGTAACGAGTGCTCCAAGCGCAGTATACCACATATACGATATGCGATATAAAGGCAAGATGTCTCTGAAAGACTTCAAAATAATATCTTTGCGCTTGTAAGATTAACTGCTGTACTTACTCTGCCGCAGGGCCGCCAATATTTGTGGCATTGGAGGTGCCCAAAAACAATGCGTCAAAATTATAATTGCATTGTTCAGTGTTGAGTGGCTTTGTCTCGTAGCTTATGGCGCCCGAAGCAATTGCCCATTGTGCGTTTAGACTTATCCATGACATGGCAAAGACACCAACGATGCCGCCCAGCATGGCGCTCTTCAGTTGAGCATAATTGTATTAACTGGCTGCTTATAAATTGAGATGATGTGTTCAACTTACATTGCCATTTATCCAGGGCATAAATACACCTATAGTAAATATGCCAAAGAGTGGTCCATTTGTAATGGCTTCTAGGCTCATGGTGAGCTGCAGCACTGTGCCCATGTGCTCGACAACATAAACCAATGCCACACACAGCGCGCCCACGCCAACAACCACTGAGCGCATGATCCAGTTGACCGCGCGCGCAGAAAGTGGCTTCTTGACAAAAGGCTTGACAAAGTCCTCCAACACCACAGCCGACATGGAATTCAGGCATGTTGAAAGCGAGCTTAAAGCAGCGCTAAAGACGCCGGCAATGAAGAGACCTGTCATACCGGGCAGTTCTCCCAGCGTGTCCATGACAAACAGCGGTAATAGTTGATCACGCGCCTTAGCCAGCTGTAGAGATTCAATTGAAATGAAGTTTGCAACGATTTGAGCATTTTCTCACCTTTGTTGTCAGTGGATCACAGTTCTGGTACGTTGCATAGATGAGCAGTCCATTGTAGCCACAGAGTGCCATTAAAATTAATACACCTGCACAAAAAATGCCCAGCGCTTTGCGTGCATCACCCAGTGTGGGTAGAGAGAGATAACGTTGTATCATGTTTTGGGAAACAGCATTTGTCTGCGTCCAGTAGACAATACCTCCAATAAAGAGACACCAAAATGTATGCCGCACAGTGGGATCGATACTAAGGCTGTGCAGCAGAGAGAGTTAATGTATATTGGTATTTTTTCTGTTCTGTTAATATTACATACTCTGGCGGCTCCAATCGATCGGAATTCCAGGCTCTCTCTAGCACTACACCAGCACCACCAATATCCAAGCTGCCTTTGACAGCTACCAAAGCCAAAGCGCCGAGCATGGATACGGCCTGTACAACATCTGTCCACACAACAGCCTTAAGTCCGCCCAGGCTGGTGTAGAACACACAGATGATGCAGACAATGGGCGTTATAGTGTGCACACCCACACCCGTAACCTGATTGAAGGCAAGCGCGGGCACAAAGATCACAATTGGCAAATAGGCTATCTAAAGTAGGAGTATTGAATTTTAAACTTATATACAAAAGGAAGTCTTAAAAAGGAGTCATTAAGAAGTACAAAGATTGAGGTAAGTAGTCCAAGTGAACTTTGCCCTTTGCCAAAAAAAAATGGGGAAGCTTTGTAGTTTTTGAATGACTCTCGAGAATCTTCAAATGTTACATTACATTCATGAAAGCAAACATGATTGATCCAAACATGCGCAGGCGACGATCGAAGCGAATTTCAAGATACTGAAAAGAAAACCTCAACACTTTATAATAGCTTTGGAGAGCGCAGAAAGGTCAATCTTACCTCATAAGTTGATGTAATGTTGAGATCGTGAAATACCGGTAAATAGAATACTCCCATTACGACACCCATGGACACAACGCCTAAGGAGACGTACAAATACTGTATGCCATATGAGTAGACCTCGGTGGGCAGGCCCAGCAGCGTGATGCCAGATATGAAGCTGGCCACGAGGGAAAATGCAATGGGCACTATTTGCATCTTACGGCCGCCAAGCATATAATCATCTTCGGAAATGGACTTGTTCATAAAGCCAAAATATATACCAATAACGATGCACAACAAAAACATGGCCACAAAGACAATATAGTCGGGCCATGAGAATCTCTGCAGTTCGGACAAAATGCTCTCGATGTTATTCATTTTGCCCGCTTCGTACGTAACACTACACTGCGAGGCACTAGCGACACTGTCTCTCAATGGAATCGGATTGACTAAACACGGGTTCACGGTATAGACTAAAGCTGCGCCTCGTTCTGAACCACCTCAAATGTTTGCCGGGGTGGGCATGTAGCAATTGCAGTTGAGGCAACTACGGTGACGGCGGTGATTCAATTCAATTTTGCTCAATTGTCAATTGTCGAGCAATTTACTTTTGGGCTGTGATTTTCCCCAGACCAGAGTAACCATGAAACACATGGAAGTGAAGCTTGGAATATCAAATTTTGGATTATTTTTGTGATAGTTGTACATATTACGAGAATTCTTGAACTTTTGCCGCAGCAAGAACACAAATAGATCAACCACGTAAATCGTAACTGAGCTCCTGACCTTTGTTGAATGTGAGTTCAAGAGCTAAACGCGCCCGCTTGCTTCTGGTTATTCCATGTAGAATTTAAATAATTTTCATTAAGACAATATCCAAGTACATATGCATCAATTTCACTTTTACATTGTATAAATCTCAGTACTTGAGCAATAAACCTTACGGATACATTCATATGTAAAAAATGGTATATAAGGAAATACGTCGTGATAATTATGTCATCGCCCAGACGCTGCAAATTCTAGCTGCGATTGGATAAATTAAAAAGAATACCGACAAGAAGCACTGCCCATATAACGATTATTGACAATATTTCGATTAAACTTTCTTAAATAACCAATTTAATATATGTGTGTAATTTATCAGACCTTCTTTCGGGGCTATAGCCCCACGCAAGTCGTGCCACAACTGCAGACGTTAGAGTGCAACAAGTGGATATATATGCATACATAATCCGTAGGTAGGTACACCCCGTGTGGGGGTTCAAAGCTGTTGCACTCATTCATGAAAATCTACAACAACAATTTCGTATAAAAGAGAAATGCACTAAAATATGTTGATCTATATATATATATATAAACATCTGTATGTAGTTACGAGGGCTGTTTGATAAGTATTGAACAATACCAGGTGACCCGATAATGCTAGTGCCGTCTGCTACACAAAAAAGTCAAGATTCTGTAATATCATCTTGGGGTAGTCGATATGTATATGTAGTTACTTTATATTGGGAATTTTAGTGTGGGACGACATCTTACGAAATCATTGGCATAGTTAGCAAATAAGTAGAATTCCATCGCCACTCGGATTCGGCTATAAACTGTTGATCACCCCTCTCTGCTCCGCTTTTGGAGTGATATTCGCATAAGTCTAGGGAAATAAATTCGATTAGTTTTATTACCAACAACAAAGCTTTTAAAAAATCACCCTTTACATGTTTGAATTTAAATACATATACAAGTTTAATACTTTTAAGAATATATGCATTTTTATCGGAAATTGAAAGATATTTAATTTATAAAAAATTTAAATCGTTAATTTTTTTTTTATTTATTCCGTTTTTGAGTTTACTATTATTTTAATTATTGCCTTTGCAAGATATATGTCTCCATTTTCCTTTAAACTTTGGTTTATAATCAAAAAAAATAATTGGAATTTCCGAATTTTGAAGCCTAGTCTTTCGAGTTTGATGAATATAATCTATAGTTTAACAATAAAAATATTTAAACAGAAGGTACAACCAAAGGTACAGAGCCGATTTTTTTTTTTTTCAAAAAATGGTACATTTACGCAAAGTGACGATATTGTAAGAACAACAGTCAAACAATTTTACAGAAGAGATTCCCTATTTTTAACAAATTTTGATAAAATGCATACGACAAACTTGTCTGTTTGCTGGTTAATTTTAACACTCTGATGCATATCGTCATATGTCGCAATGTAATGTCAGGTTTCAAGTCAAAATGTTCAGTTATGAAAGTTGTGAAATTCTACTGCGAGGAAACGTAGAACGACCACAACATGATTAACTTTATCTTCAGTGAAAAAATGGCCCTCATTGATTGTCCATTCGGAGAGACAGACAGACAGGCAGACACGGCTGTATCACTAGGTTATGATAAGTATAAACAACTTGGGGTCTGCACTGTTTAATACAATTTTTTATTAAATTGAGAATATTTTAAGAATCAATATTAAATAAAAATTTGATTGTTTTGTTTGATCATTTCCATCCAATTTATAGGACAACAATTGGTTACAAAGTGTTCATTGTAGGGATACTATTTGTTTCATACAATATTTTGCGACAATATGTTTCGAGTTGTGAAAATTCCTCGGTAGAGATTTATTACAGAAGCACAGAGAACCGGTCTTGGCTAATAGAAACTGTGAAAAGTAATGATGCAGTCCTGGACACTCTTAAATAATAGATTTAGGAAACATAAAAATAAAAAAAGTCGGATAATAATATATGATTAGAAGAGCCATATTACTAATTTCGAAAACAGTTCCAAAATATTCAGCAATTTAGCCGCAAATAAATAAAAACGATTGTAATAAATAATATTGTAGTATAAAACACTGATATAACTTTTTGTATTACTTTTCACAAGTTGTTGTGGGTCTTTTTGAGTAACTTATCCGGCTAGACACTTTTGTTTCCATTTTAAAAATAATAAGATATACTGTGAATTACTAAAAGTTAAAAAAAAAAAATAATTAAGTGTGATTTCTAAAATTTCTTTATTTATACTGTCATCAGTACTTATCGGCCCACCCTCGTTCATTCGAATACAAAGACCTGCACATGAATGAATGCATTTAAATTCAAGTGCAAGTTTAATAGCATGCCGCCAGCACATGGCAAGAAATTGGCTTTTAATTGTAGATTTTGTGGGCGCCTGTCGAATAAATCTTGTAGCACTGTGACGGGTTACCGGACTAAGGCAAAATAAAGGGTTTCTTTGTTTACAAATCATTGGAATTGGTTTTTGTGATTATGACAAGTTCATTTGCTCACGGCTAGTCGACCGTCTTCTAGTTCAGCTTTCAAAATCCAAGTCGCCGCCCTTACGGCAATGCTGGCAACAACCGTGTTGGGATTGCCAGAGACAGGTCTGGGTAATACGCTAGCATCAACAATGCGCATATTTGGTATGCCATGTGATCTGTTGTGTGATATTTGAAACAATTAATTTTTTAAAAAGAAAAATGTTGCATACCTCAAGTGTGGGTCCACAACACTATTTGTAGGTTTAGTGCCCATGACACAGCTTCCGCCAGGATGATGAGAGCTGAGGCCAAGATGGCGTATAATGCATTCCAAATAGTGATTCGATGGAGTATGCTCAACAAAATCTCTTTCAAATGGTCCAAAGTTGGCGCATTCTTTTAACTTGGGCCAGTGCAAACTTGGCCGAAGTTGACTAAACGATGAAGACGTTATCAGCTGCTTAAAGGAATAAGTAAAGAGTTTCTTGGAGTACGGAAAACCAAATTAGCGACTCCAGTGAGCCAACTGTGCCTTACCTTGACCGCACTGCGAACGGCGGCAATTGTACAATTAAGATCGTCTTCGTGACTTAAATAGTTTGGATCAATAAGCGGATTTCTGCGTATATTTTTATTTAATAACGTTACGGAGCCTCTCGACTTGGGCTGAAGACAGTTCGATATTACTACCATACCCTCCTGTGATGTATTGTGGTGCCGCGGAAAGAGAGCTCTAAATGCAGAATGTTTGAAATTTGAAATGCTCATAAAGGAGCTTTCATCAATAGCACCAGCGCCAAAAAATGTAATGGCAAAGGATGGTTCATCATGGTTGAAGACATGCCCTACTACACCAAAGTTACCAAAAGGACCAGTGCCTGATGACATGTAGTTATAGATATTGAAAGGATCCAGTAAAGTGCGTTGGTTAAGTGTCGGTCCGACTGTGCCAATGGAAACAAACAGTGGCATATTAAAATGATCATGTAATCCTTGACCTACCATCGGCAATTTATGCTGCACTGGTATTTGAAGTTTGCTCAATGTTTCAGAGTTTCCTATACCTGAGGCAAGTAATAGCTGCGGTGTTTGATAGGCACCAGCACAAATTAAAAGTTCGCGACGCACATCAATTGTTATTTCTGTCTCCAAGTTTGTATACTCATCCTTGATGCCAACCAAGACAGAATCTGCTCGCAAAGTTTTGTTTGTATTGGATACGTTAATACGTTTAACGAGGGCTTTTGGTAGCAAACGCAAGTTGGCGTTCTTCATAACTGGCAATAAAAATTGATGCAATACCGAATGTCGCAGACCATTTTTTATGTTGTAACGTGAACGCTTAAAAGTCCAAGATTTATGTGCAAACTCTGCTTCGGCTTCATCTAACGCTTTCGTTAGCTTAGAATAGCTACGCGGGATTTCAAAAAGGTCCTTCTGTTTGGCTGACGCAATGTCTACAAAATGACGCATTTGTGACCAACCCCATTCACTTAAATTGTGCATGTTGTGCCATATATCAAAGTCAGCGTGATGACCACCAAAGTGTAACATGTAGTTCAAATTTGCAGATCCACCTAAGCCCTTGCCACGAGGCAGACACTGACGTTGTTCCAAAAGACCCTTAGCCGAGTGCTTTTGAGGTACTGATAGAAATGCCCAGTCATTAATACCTTTTTGCTGGAAAGTTGTCAATAGTGGTATTTTGCTTAATACTCCAAATGTTCCACCCGCCTCTATAAGTAGAACAGTTCCATTGCTGTGTTTTGCTAGTAACGATGTTAAAACTGAACCTGCTGTCCCGGCGCCAACTAAAAGTTGTGTTCACTTGGATGTTTCATTTCATTAAGTAATTTTGCACATAAATACCAATAACATAGTCGAAAACATATTTGCGTTCCTCTGCGGCCAAAGTATTTGGAATAGTTTCCTGCAGCAAAGCGCAGACCATAAAAACTAAAGCTGAGAAAAGTGCAAAAAGTGTGGCGCTAAGACACAGAACCTCTAAAGAAGTTAAAAAATAAAACATGAGCTTGTGGAAATTTCAATATTTTTGCACTTACTTCGAAAATGCATGTTTTGGCGTGCGATGATGAAATTCTACTGCATAAGCGAGCATAAAAGAACGCAAGGTAACTGCCAAACAGCTGGCCTAATCCAATTAAAGACCGCCAGTCACTTGTTTGTTTTACAATGATAGCTGTGCATTGTGCTTCTGCATATGGATAAATTCTAGTATGTTTATTTTCTGCGCAGTAACTTAAATCTAAAGAATATACAAATAAATCCTTAAGCTTCTAACATTTCCAGATCTTTTTCGTCAAGACCTTCTTCAAGTTTTCTTTCCAGCTCCCGGGCATCAACGTAAGTAATTTCTTCTTCGGGTATATCTTCATCCATCATTGCACTCATTTCGGCTTCTTCCTTGGCACGTCGTTCTTTAAGACCAGCAGCAGGAGAACGTATGAGAGACATGTTGCGTTGTACATCCTTAACGTCCATATCAATTTCGACTTGGCGACCTTTACGTAAGCGCTCCATGACGAATTGACTTTCACGACGCTCCTTGATTTCAGTAACCTTCTTGATGGCTTGCAAAGCCTTTTGCCAAGTCTCTCGATTGTATTTAATAGGCACATTGCGACGTTTCTCAAATTCAAAGCTGGGATCAATTGTCAATTCCTTGCCAGCTGCTTTACGATATGCCTTTGTCCATGCCACCTTACGTGGGTTCTTCTTGCGTTTAAATGCTTTATGGCATTTTCCTCGGCAAAACTTGAATATCTAAAATGTACATGCACATAATCATTAATAAATGGTCGCCCAATAAACGTAACTGTAACACTTACTTTGCAGTCATTTCTCACAAATTGTACTCCATGGCCTGGATATATTTTGCTGGAGCAAAAATAACACGTTTCAATACGCATTTTCTACAAATTTGCTTGTTTTTATTAGCAAATCGCAGAAAGTAAAGAGCACGTGTGAAATTGATTGTAAAAACACAGGCTGCTGTTCAGATTATCGATGTGTCGATATGTAATCGATTTGCGTAGTTATAATTAAGTTTCGATTTATGATAGTTTTTATTTGGTACACAAAATCCAATTTTTTTTCTAAAAGTGAGAAAAAAAACAATTATTACTAATATGCGAATTTTCAAATTTAAAATATATTTTTATTTGTTTTAAACAATTACACCATTTTTTATTGAAATGTGCATCGACACTATTACCCCGCCATTCGATATTTTGTGGCTGTTGATAGAAAGCAGCTGTTGCTGCCAGCTGGCAAATCTTGGAATCCACATCACACACAAATTCTGCCACACGGCCAATTTAAAATAAACATTGATTTAATTCGTGAATATAAATGCAAAGCCCGGCCTTCGCATATAGGGACTTGGAAAACTCGCCGCGCGCTATGTACATGCGTGACTGGCGATCCGCACTCCGAACGCCACCAACATATCGTATCGGGAACCGTACGGTTCGGTTTAATTATCATTTTGCACTGCTTGTATTTTCTGTGGCAGCATTCGCCCTGCTTTTTATATACGCACGGTCAGGTTCAAAATCGTCGTCGGATTCGGCATGGCTACGCAGCTATGCCAGTGCTAAAAACATTAAGGATAATGTTATACCATACATTATTTACAATGCGACTTATCCACTGACTCCGCCACTTGTGGTGCACAGTGGTGTTATCAGTTATCGTATCGCCATGATAGCAGATTTAGATACCAACTCGAAGCAAGTCAAGGCTGATGGCAGTGTGACGTGGCGAAGTTACCTCAAGAAAGGATACTTGACATATACAAGTTCGAAGAAGGAAGTACAAATAAGCTGGGATGACGGTTCGCCAACTGTACTAGAATCCAGCTATTCATTAAAAGGTCGCGGCATGGAATTGTCAGAGCTGGTGACATTCAATGGCAAACTTCTCAGTTTTGATGATCGCACAGGTCTTGTCTACGAGATTGTAAACGACAAAACAATACCATGGGTGATACTGCTGGATGGCGATGGGCATAGTTCCAAAGGATTTAAGTGCGAATGGGCCACAGTAAAACATCAAACACTCTATGTGGGCTCTATGGGCAAGGAATGGACCACAAGCATGGGCGATTATGAAAATGAAAATCCGATGTACATTAAAACTATTAAACCCAGTGGCGAAGTGCAATCAATAAATTGGGCTTCTAAGTTTAAAATGTTGCGTCTTGAGTCTCAGCAAATTACTTGGCCTGGTTACATGATACACGAAAGTGGCACATGGTCTGATGTTCATCAGCGCTGGTACTTTCTACCACGTCGTTGCTCTAAAGAAAAGTATGTATAATGGCCATCACTTGTGCATTAATTACTAAACATCTTTATATACAGATACAACGAAACACGGGACGAGCATATGGGATGCAATGTGCTTATCTCAGCGGATGAAGACTTTAAGAATATAAAAACTGTAGAGCTTGAAGCTAGCAACACCTCGCCTACGCATGGTTTCTCGAGCTTTAAATTTTTGCCTGGTACTGAGGACAATATTATTGTTGCCATTAAATCCGAGGAACTAAACGGCAAAACTTCTACTTTCATCACATCTTTTGATATTAACGGAGTAACCGTGTTAGCTGAGCAAAGAATTGAAACTGAGTACAAATATGAGGGCTTCGAATTCATTTAGTTAGTTTCTCGTTTGGATAAGCCGCAACTAAATTGTTTGGTGCTGCAGTTGAATGTATATAATAAGCTTTGTACGTATTATTTTGTAGACAAAGAGGTTGCTGTGTAAATAGTAACGAAAACTTAGCCTTAAGGAAGCTTTATTTTAGTTATTTAAGCTACTTTAGTTACCATTTTGCCAAGGACAGCTGCCATGATGGCTCTCTCTCAATTTTTAATCATACTTTTAAAAAATTTGTATTTATGACTCAACTAAAATACGTACAACACTAATATAATAATGCTACAAAGGCACATGTTTGGTGTTGAAATTTTTGGGTTTGGATTTATGCGATTGGGGCGCCGGTTGTTTTGAATTCTAAGCCAGCTACACGAAGATCTTCACTCTCCAGGCGTCCTTCACTTGCACGAACTTCCAATCGGTCTGCATTGTGATTGACGTTCCAAAGATCTGGTAGATAGCTTGGATGCATTGTCTGCAGAAAGTGTTCACGCCAAATTTTTTCTAATTCAATTAGTCCGCCAAACTTGTCTCGATACATTTCAACCACTTTTTGACCATGCTCGCAATAATCTGTGTTTTCGACTCTACAAAATGAATGGAATACTAAAGTTTTCAAATATTTTGAAGTAGAATATGAGAAATACCTAAATTCCAATACAGATGCTTCTTTCAAAAGTTCTTCAGTAATTTCTGTGCTTTCCCTATAATAATCCAATAGAATTTGACGCATTTCAGCAAATTTTGCAGCAGGTAATTTGGCTCCATGGTAAAGAAGTGCATTACCAGCCGATCTTACGCGCCTATTTGCGGTAAAACAAACATGAAAAAAAATGAGAGTTTGCCTAACATGCGTCACAGCTTCATGGTTGCACTTACTTCAATTCCTTAATCTCAGTGTATTTGGCACCACCAGCTTTATGTTTGAATGGCGCTTCGCACTTTAAAGCTAATTTTGAGCGTACTTTCAGGTCGGATATGTTGCTTAATTGGTGGCAACTGGGACAAAGCAGTACCACATCGTGAGATGTATGCGATTTCATGACCAGAGGAAAATGCTTCCGATATTCATGCGGCACTACATTTTTTCGAATGAACGCATCACGTCTGCCACACACAACACACTGATTTTCCTTAGGTATCTGGTAATATCGGCCAACTTCTCCCACAGCACGTCCTGCTGGTTCAAAATTAAGTCGTACTGTGAGAGGTGTTTCCCGTATTTGTTCACCCAAGTTTTGGTCAAGGTACCAAAGAGCTTTTTTGCGATCAATAGTACAAAGTAGGTCGCCATCAGGCGCCTCCAATAGGCAGTTATCGTAATATGCTTTGGATTGTGTGCCAAGTTGGCGGCATTGTTGCTTCTTAGGTACCAATTTTTTAGTTTTAAATTTTTCCAGAAGCGCTGATTCGGCGCGCATGCCTGTGCTGTTGCGTCTGGCAACTGAATTAACCGTGAACCCTTTTGTAAAGTCTACATCCAAAAACGGTTCAATTTTTTCACGTACAAGTTCAAAATTGTTGGACCTTATGTTCCAAAAAGTCCTGCAGCAAATGGATTGGTTAACTATATTTCAAAAAGACTGCATTAAATAAGCTAATACCTGGGCTCCAAATCATTGGCAAGCTTTTGAAATATAGCAACAGCGGCCAAAGCGTCATTTGCCGCATAGTCCAGCTGCTTGGGCCCCAAAATCTTGGCTTCCCAATTAGAACAAGCTAAACGCCAACTCTTGTCCAGTTCAAAGTTTAGATGTCTTTTCGAAAGTTTTCCCAAACCTTCGGGCTGGTGGCCAGCTAATGCGGCCATATAGCGCAGATCTAGGGTGCTTGCCACACCGATGCCATAGTCGTGCGATAATTTCATTGCGTCCTCCTGCGAGGCCACGCCAACTTTTAATACCGATTCATCTTGAAGCAGTTCGCGTAATTCTTTTGGCACCTGCTGCATACAGCATAGGCGAAAAAGTGCACATAGACCTTTGTGCGAGGATAGCTGCAGTAAGGCTACTGGACGCCGGGCACCTCCAACCGTTATCCATTCGCAATCAAATCCAAGCACTTTTAGGGAATCGCAGTGTCTGCCAGAGCATGGTTGGTAAATGGGAGCAAAGCAGTCATACACATTTATGAGAAACTTACTTTTTTATTTCACTTATCACATTTGGACAATCATTGCAAGAGTTGATGACTTTAATGCGTTTATTGCGAAGGGGACTACTATAGGGCCAGGCGCAACGCAATTTTATTAAAATACTTTGACGATGACGTACTACAACATAGACTAAGCTTAGACTTGCAGCTATTACAGCCAACTTCTTGACATTACTAGCCCTGTTGTCCATGTTTCTTATTTAATACTTACAATTGTTAATGAAATTTTGGCCGATTACATTTATCATGCAACAAATATAAAAAACCAGTGCCTGCCAACTTGCAAAAAAACAAACATTTATTTTGAGTAAGTTGGCAGTTTAAGTGAGAAATTCTAAACAAGAGTTGGCAGTAACTGCGTAAAGTTTAAAAGTTTAGAAAATGAATTAATTGAATAGTTTAGCTTTATATAAATATTTTTAGAATTAACATAGAAAAAATGTTTTTATTTATTTATATTAAATGAAAAACACTAGCAAAAGCAAATGAAATTCCCAAGATATAAGCACGCGGAAAGGATTGAGCCTCGCAGTGAAAAATCGATTTTTCAGCCACATTCAAAATAAAGGTAACTAATGAAAATGCTTAACTACAATAATTTAAACTATGTGTTTTATATTGACTTCTTTTTAGGCAACAATGTGCAGGCAATTGAAACAATAAAAATCATATTAAGTAGGATTCGCAGTAGCATAATGCCAGAAAATTTGGAGCTGCACCAGTTTGTTGGTGGAACGCGTACAAGCGATGTTTCAGAATGTTGGCTAGAACGCCTTAAAAATCGCATTAATTGCCCTTACTTGGGCATTATACTGGCAACACTGTCATCACTTTTCTTTTCGCTGTGTTCGGTGATAGTCAAAGGACTAGTTGACATCAATCCCATGGAGTTGGCATCGTTTCGTTTCGTGGGCGTGTTGCTGCCGGCCATACCTATACTCATATATACAAGACAACCCGTGTTTCCGGAAGGTAAACGTGTTATCTTACTGCTACGTTGTTTTATGGGCACAACTGGGCTTATGCTCAGTTTTTATGCATTTCGACATATGCCGCTTGCCGATGCCAGCGTCATCATCTTTTCCACACCTGTGTTCGTTGCCATATTTGCGCGTGCGTTTCTTAAGGAGCCGTGTACGCTTTTTAACCTAGTAACCATAAATATGACCTTGCTCGGCGTGGTGCTGATAACAAGGCCACCATTTGTCTTTGGAGATGATGCTGCATCATTGGAGAGTGAAAAGTATTCGAATAAAACATACGATATATGGGGACCAGTTGCCGCTATATCATCTACACTGTTCGGGGCCAATGTCTACATTTTGCTAAGAGCCCTCAAAGGACTGCACTTTTCGGTCATAATGACCAACTTTGGCGCTTTTGCATTGATTTACACATTAATTGTTTGTGGCTCAATTGGTGCAGTCTGCTGGCCTAGTTGCGGTCGTGATCGTTTACTCGTCGTAGTGCTAGGAATATTCAGTTTCCTTGGCCAAATACTTTTAACACTTTCGCTGCAAGTGGAACAGGCAGGTCCTGTTGCTATCGCACGTTGTGCTGACATTGTGTTTGCCTTTATTTGGCAAATACTGTTCTTTGGCGAGGCCCCTACGGCGTACTCGCTGTTTGGTGCTCTAATGGTAGTAAGTTCGGTTATACTAACCGCAATGAAAAAATGGGCAATGACGTTGCCCCGCGAGTCTTCGTTACGAAAGCGGTTACGTATATTTCTGCTCGAATAAAACTTTTTTAGAAAAATTAAGCACATTTAATATGGAAATGCTTTAGGTATGTTTGTGGTTTCTCTCAAGTAAATTCTAGTCGCATCGTTTACACATCATAATTGTAATCGAGATGAGGCTGTTGCGAAGAATGCTCGAAACAGTTTTATCATAATTATTAGACTTAACATAATTAAGCTCAGCTTAGTATTAATTAAAATTGTGCATACTTAACTTCAGTAGGCATGTTTAATGTTCAGGCGTGATAATCTCGTAAAGTTATACATATAGTATGACATTAATAACTGAAATAGTCGAATTCATCAATTTGTTGTTTTGTACATTGTTATACACGCTCACACTAACATAAAAAATAATACCTATGCAAAATCATGAATAAATCTTAAACAAAATTACATACGTTTCTTTTTGGCATTTCTTTTGGCTCAGCAACTAGCAAACTGTTTAAAATTTAAAAAAAAATGTAATTATTGCGTTTCGAAATTCAAATTTAAAATATGAGCGCGCAGTCAGTGTTGGAAAGTGCGATTATGCTGGGCTCGATAACGACTCGATAACTTGCGATAAGTCGCACTAATTTTTAACTATCTGGCAAGCTTAGCAATAAACAAACGCAGATGTTCCACAAAAAAACAAACAAACAAACAACAATTGCCGGCCAATTATTAATAATATTGTGTGCATTTTAATTTGATTTTCATTAATCTATATATTTAAATACATTGAAAAGGAACGCTACGCAAACAAAATTTTGATGTGATTTAACAGAAAGCAACAGAAACAAACACGTTGTACATGCGACTACTAGAAACCTAAGTCGGCAATTACTGCGTCCAGTTCGTCCTGCAGATTGGTCGCCCGCGAGCGCACCTGTGAGATTTGATCCTGCAAATTGTCTACATTGGCCTGCAATAGCACATTGCATTTTTTCATTGCAGCAAAACGACTTTCGTGTTTTTTAACGCGTGGCTCCATATTGGCTTTCTTGGCGGAATTGGTAGCATCCTGGCAATAAGGTAAGAAATCGAAAATATAAACAAAATACTAATTACACGTGTGTATGGCCAACTTACTTCTGTCTCAGATTCGCTCTCGGTTTCTGCTTCACTTTCTTCGCTCTCCGATTCTTCCGACTCCTCTTCGGAGGCTTCCTCGCTTTCGTGTTCCTCTTCTTGTTCTTCCTCTTCCTCCTTGGGCTCTTCATCGCCCTCATCTTCGTCTAGTTTCATCGAGGCAGCCATTTTTTGCACTTCCTTTTCCAGTTTCTTGAACTTCTTGTTTTCCTCCCTAAAAAAGAATGATAAATTGTCGCTTGTTTCTCGACTCCCCACCACATTCTAAGCGCACTTACTTCAGTATAACATGATTCTTTTTCATTGCCTGTTTCAATGCATCCTTCTCTTTCTTTGCCGCCTCCTCTTTAACCTTTAATTTAGTTAGTTTGCTACGCAGCACCTTAACCTCTTTGCCCAGACGGCGTTCGCGTCGCTCTGTCTTCTTTTCTTCGGGCTCATCGGGGTCACTCTCGCTCAGCTCCAGTTCCAGCTCCGGCGAACTGTCACGTCCGAAATGCGTATCACTGGGCCGCCTTGAGCCATCGTATGTGCCACCCTGCCGTTGGCAAGTATGCAAAAGTCGTATTAGTCAATTGCCTGGCCAAAGAAGTCTTAAACTAAATGCAGCAGCTTGCATTACCTTGCACAATCCATTGTGGCCATTGTAAACGTCATCGTAGTCGTTGTCGTCGTAAGCAAAGCAATTACTAATATGCGGTCTGTTAGTGCTGAATGTCGTATTATCCTTATAATATACGGGTTAATTTGTTAATTTCTTTTTATTTAATGATTAAGTAGCCAAATGGTTAAGCGTTAGACTGTCGTCTACAGCGTTTGTCCAACGACAAAAAAAAAAACAAAAAAAATGTAAAAAGTGTTGCCAGCTGATACATACAGCAAAGCCAAAATACGGCTTTGATTGTGGCCATGTCTTATGTCTACGGGTCTGTCTGTAGTGGGTGTTGTACGAACAAGCGCTGGCGTCTACGGTTACAACTGCTAATTGCAAGCAACTAATTGCATTTTACTTCCTTTACATTACTCTCTCTTTATTTACTCTCAACTGTCGCAGCGACGTGTCGCAGACGGCGCTGAAATGTGCGAGAAGCAAGACCAGGTTATGTGCCATCTTCAACTGACAACACTTTGTGTTCTACATATGTGTGCATGTATGTATATGTACCCATGTAACCGAGTCAGACACTAACGCGCCCGCGCTTATGCTATGTGCCGTAGCAGCCGTGGAATTAAAAGACGTTGGGGGTTTGCGCTTACCTGCAAAGCTGCCGCCAGTTTGCGCTCCAGCAGTTGAATTTGACGTTTTTGTTCTTCGATTTCTGTTTTCGCCTCCACAAGCAAGCTGCTGGTGTCGTGATAGTTTTGTTCCACCTCCTTGGAGACTTTACGT
Organism: Chymomyza procnemis; assembly: GCA_035046065.1. Lineage (NCBI taxonomy): Eukaryota > Metazoa > Arthropoda > Insecta > Diptera > Drosophilidae > Chymomyza > Chymomyza procnemis. Next base: position 62,446,704 of record JAWNOJ010000026.1, read on the forward strand.
GCGTCTTCTACTTCACGCTTTAGCGAGTTGACGTACGCCTGTTCAGATGTGGGCGTTGGATCCATGGTGGCAACAATCACATTCGAACCGTACTCCAAATTCTTTTCGCGCGACTTTTCTCGCTCTAGCTCAGTTTCGAGTGTGCGTATCTTGGCCAGCAATTTTTTGTTTTCGCGTTCTTGCGCTTCACGATTGCGCAACTCCAATGCTAACATTTGCTTGGTGCTCTGTAGATCGTCACGTATCTTATCAATATCATCCAGATCGTCGGGACTTTCCTCATCTATTGAAAGAGCTGATACTATGCTTGCGCGCGGTCCACCTCCGATTGCAGTCGAACCAGGACCCAGTGCACTGCTCGAGGGTGCCTATGTCGATAAAGTACGCAAAGTACGGTCCATAAAGTGATACCTTTCTAAAATTTTGTTTGATTTACAAAAAAAAATCCAAATGTGTACGAGAATAGGGAATGTGGTTTCTTTTCTTCTCTTATCTTTGCTTTCTATTCTTGGCCAGGAAAAATTGTTTGCTCTCAAGTGGCATACAATAGACCTATAGGTCGTGGTAAAAAACTCCATTCACAATAACATAAAATAATAATAATCTGAGGCGATTTATTCAAATTGTTTAAAGGTTTTTGGATTTTATGGTTGCACAAACATAAACATAACAAACAACCGAACACAATTTTAAGAGATCTTCCCTAAGGTCTTCAAAAATTGAAGTAATTAGGTCAAACGGGATAAAAATTAATTGGATTTTAAAAAATAGAAAGAGTTGAAGCGATTGTTTGTATAAGTCCTATGATCCTGGTTAACCACTGTTTTCTTCCAGCCCTAATCTCGTCGTAAAGACTTGCAAATTGATTATATATTTTGTAATGGAATTGAAAAGAAATGCGTCATCCCAGAGATGAAATGTATGAAATATTTTTTTCTCAAGTACGCCTTACGATTTGAAATTTGAATATTACCTCGCTGAGCATGTTGATCTTTGATTGAGATTTTTGTAATTGTTCTTCTATGGTCATCTGGCGTCGGAACTTGCGCAGACCCTCCAATATGGGCTTGCTCCGATCATTGGTTCGAGTGGGTTTCAACTTAATGCCACCTTGAATTTGTTTTAGCAGTTTGTTGTGAGAGTTGTCCTTCTCAGTCTCGTAAATGAATTTATCATCCACCTTGGTCATGGACTTGCATGTCAGTATGGGCTGAGATCTGTGAAATGATGACAAAAATAAACACATAACGTTGGGACACTGGAGACACTAGTGGAGCAGCGCTCTTGGCGTTTTACCTGTCGTTGCAGGCTACATGGCGCAGTTTTTTGCCACTTTCCACTTCCTTCATCATCTCGGACCAGTCGGGGCGTCTGCGCGGGCGTGTTCTATTTGATTAAATTTTACTTTAGTGCTACGGTGTGTGTGCGTGTGTGTGTGTGTTTGGTGGGGGAGGGGGAGTAGTACGAAGGAAGATTTACAACACTTACTTGAGTTTCTCAAGTGTTGCCTTTTGCGAATCGCTCAGTACGCGCTTTTCGCCGGGTATCAGTGGTGGTGGCGGTGGTGGTGGTGCCTTTGGCACCAGCGAGGGCAGGGGCGGGGGTGCGGGAACTGCATAAAGTCGCCGTTGATATAAAAAATGCGAGAAAAACAGATGCAAAAGAGAAAAAAAAAAAAAAAAGAGAACAAAGAGATATATATGAGAATGAGATAAGATGGCGTTCTCGGTGTGTTGGTGTAAATCGTTTGCTCTGCGGGCATTCGCAGTTATTAAATATAATTTTAACTTAATGAGTTTGCAATTTATGTCAGTTGTTTGTATAATATAACGCTCTCGTTTTTTGGGCAAATTCTGCCGGGGGTATATCAATCGAGCCGGGTTGTGGCCTTGTCCGGCGCTTGGCTATTGCGTGCGTCGTTGTCGGCCCGGCCGGCCGGTCCGTCGTTGCTGAAAGTTGCCAGTGGGCGAAGTTGCAGCAGAGATTGAAAAGTTGCTGCTGCTTGGTGTTTTATTGCTTTAACACCAAGCTATAACAGCTGCAGTCAGACGACAGTCTGTAGGATGCCTCTGGAGTACGCCCAACCATGTTTCTACGGAAAACTTTGATTGCATTTATTTTCTCTCTCTCTCTCTCTGTCTCTCTCTCGTCGTTTTTTTTTCTGGTAGCTATGGGCAACTCTGTAGGTTGTCTTGGGCGCTGCGCTGCGCCTTTCCGTTGTTGCAACAACGTTCCGCACTGTGCGCGCTTACTGCTAAGTTCAGTAGAGTTTAGTTCAGTTAAGCTTGGTTTAGTTTAGTTTAGTTCGATGCAGTTAGTTAGTTTAAGGTCTGGAGCGTTGATAACGGAGCGTAGTGGCGTGTTGTTGTTGGCCGCCGGGTAGCTTGGCTAGGCAGCTGCTGTTAACGAGGCCAATTAGTTTGAAATGTTTTCGCAATGGCAAGCTGTGTGCCGCCAAGCTGTATCTAATAAATTTCCGCTTAAATTGTTGGGTTAACAAGAAGCAAGTTGCAAGAAAAGAAATTGTATTCAGAAGAGTAGCGATTGCTTTAGCGTTTTTGCTGGCATGTAATTAGCAATTGAAAAACTTTTGATTTGTTTTTACAAAATTTGCAAACTTTACAATTTTTCTTTTTTCCTTCTTTTCTCCCCGAACCCTCTTCCGTTTTTAACCGATAACAGCACTTTGCATTTTTCCTACACACACACAAACACACGATATACCCACACACACACACACACACACACATATTACGTATACGCATTGTACAACAAAAAGATGTTGGCTTTGTTGTTGTTTGTGCAGGCGCCGCCGTTAAAAAGTGGAAAAGTCAAACAACTGCTTAAGACAATGCGAGGCAAGTGATGAAAAGCTGACAAATCTGTTAATTAGCTTTGTTTGAATGAACCCAGAACCCACGTTGTGCTGACGCAAAGACTGGTGGGGGGGCGCTTCAAGAGCGCAACGACTGCTGACGGAAGAACCTCTTTAATGTTTGCCTACACTTTATTCCTTTGTCTGAATTTGTTGCTTTTCCCCTCTTTTTTAATCCGTACCCCGCTTGTGGGTTAGATCCCATTGAGTTTACCGTATCGTTTGTCATTTGTATTTTTCTCTGGATTTTTTTTTTTTTGCTCGCTTTTGCAGTGGTTCATCCTGGAAGTCACCGCAAGTGCGCGCGCGCTCGTGTTTAGTTTGCGCACCACTGAACTTGCACTTAATCTTTAAGTGGTTGGCTGCCTTTTGTGCGCCAATGCGTTGGTACAGCATCTGTGCTGGCTATGCACCGAGACGCCGCTACCCGCTACCCGCTACTGACGCATCTGTGCGCAAAACTTACGCAAAGTCAGTGTTCGAACTTAATTACTGTGTTGTACCTGTTCAAGTCCTGCTCAAGTGTCAGCGCTCAGTGCATGTTAATGAACTATCTTCGAGACATTTGTGCACTGATTAAAATACAGACTACCTCGTGGGAGCTGTGAATTTGGCAAAATGTAAGGCAACCCTCAGCACTCTACCAACAGCAATTGGACACATTTAGTAAGTTGCGCTTAATTCGTTTTAGCAATTTATGGCTCAGCTTTTTGCCACAACATTGCGCTCTAAATCAGGCTCAATGGTTAGCTGCTGGCTGCCTGCCCGAAAAAAAGAGAAAAAGAAAAAGTCGTACCAAGGAACTTTGAAGGGTGCACACACTGATGTGGAGTGAGGTCTTTCATTTTTCGGCGGGGGCAGATAAAAGTCTTCATTCATTCATGTTGGCAGCATGATTTCTTATTTAAATAAAAAGCGAAAGCAGCGTTACCCGCACCCCACCCAAATGTCGACAAGTGAGCCAAGACTATGGGTGCACTTCATCTCCACTTAATATACCACAAGAGCCCGCATTTACAGTATTACTACCACTATGGCAAGCAGCCTGGCCAAATGAATAGCCGGGTATGTAAACATAAATTTTGCCAGCTCACTCTACACTTGAGTTGTAGTCGTTTGTGTTTCCATGCCCGTTCCTGTTATTACTCGCCAGTCACTGACGGACTGTTGGTCCGCTCTCATTGTGCTATTATTATCATCAACGGAATATTCTATGCATGCACAAAAATTTGCCGTTGTCTTTGTATCATGCTGAGCACAGAGCGTGGATCATGGAGCGCCCAGCTTTAAGTGACGCCACATAGTTGATGGCTGACTTTTTTTTGTCTTTTGCTTTTTTTTTTGGAGCATAGTCATTGTCTTTCCTTTGTGAGCGTCATGATGCGTTGGAGCACAACATAGTCTCTCCACAGCTTGTTTATATACATTGGTACTAACAATTCCGTAAATATGCTAAACAAATAGCCGTACGATGGTCACCGAGATGTACATACATTTGCTATATGAGAATTTAGTATAAATATCCATAAAAAGTGTAGCTTGACCTTTTAGTTTTGTTATTATTCGAATGTAAATCTTCGCAACTATAGGCATCGCGGTGTTATATCCTTATTAAAAAGTTCTCTTCTCTGATTGCTTAAAATATTATTCGAAACTGCTAAACAGTACTTAAGATCTATCTAGCTCCTTAAAATTACGTTGCCTATACCTTTTTTTTTGCAATCCCCACAACATTTCTAGTACAGTTCAATAAAAATTTGTTTCCTATATAAAGACAAAGAACTACCCTATGCGTTGGGTCCCAGGGTTTTTTTAGATGATTATCACTTTATCAAGTCAAAAAAAAAAGTAATAATTGCAATATGAACGGTAGGCGTTAGCAAATTAAATAGCAAAATTGATAAAAAATATGTTTAAAAAAGCACATATTTAGCTTAATTACGAATGACTTACTTAAACCTAACCAAAAATAGTGTAAGTGACAGGCGGGCATGCACGACTTTGGTATACCCTTTACCGTGTTTTTACGAAAGAATCAGTCATCATTCCTTAAACCATTTATAAAACCACAAAAATCAACTTATTTTTCGCAGATTTGCTCACTTGAATATAGTTCAACAATTTTAATTCAACTTGGTTCAGTTGAGAGGAACGCTAAAAACCTTCAAAGTAGGGTAGGGTTTATTCAAAAACAACCAATTTTTATCGATTTACCTATGTGAGCAGTATGATATAACCAGCTTATTATGAAAATACTTCGAAAGACATCGAATTTGGTCGCAATACTATTGTAATTGAAAACAACACACTATTGGCTAGTTCGCCATGTGGGAACTTTATGATAGTCACCCGATTTCTATAAAATTCGTCGTAGTGATTGGGCAGATTAAAATACTGAATTCAGTAAGGATATTTGGAAAAACAAACGATTTACAAATAATTTGGTCACACTTTTTTGTCCTAACGAAGCATATGATACAATAAATCAATTTTAATTTAATTCAATGAGTGATTATAAACACCAAAACACTTTATAAACCAAATTAGGTTGAGTTTAAGTTGAAAAAGAAACTATATTCAGCGAATGTACTGCTAAAATAAATTTTTTTACCGATTTAGTGAATGAAAGCCATATGATAAAGTAAATCGATATGGGTCAAATTTGGCACAGTAAAAGCGAAAGACATAGCGATAGGATAAGGAAGATTTAAATATTTTTAAAAAAAAGATGGATGAATTGAAAAGCAAACGAAAAACGAAAAAGTTTTGTGACAAAATGGATTTTTTTTTTTACCGACTTGCCCATTGTCAATCGAATTTGAGAGATAAACTTCTAGTTAAACTAAAGTGTTTAAAACTCTCTTCATAAGCAACGGAATTATCGGAATTACTCTTAATGCTACTCAGAAAAAATTTCCATTTTTCATGCACTTTATTCATTTTGGTCTAATTACGCAAATTTATCTATCATTAACGTAAAGACCAACACTGAATTCTCTCTAAGTTCGAACATCGGAATAACGCAATTGAATTTTCTAACAAAAAGTATCGATCCAATTGATTTATAATCGAATGTATTCTCAATTTCTGTGCAATGTTACTGCACTTCTTATAAATTTTTGTAATTATTTCTCTTAAAAATTAAAAGGTTTTATAAAAAATCAAGCTGATGCTGTTTTAATAATTAAAATAGAAAGAATTTCACTTTGTAAGCCAGTAGGCATCTTTATGTAACACTTGGGCGTTTAAGATTTTGTACTTTCCTATTTATCAAACCAGGCACAAATCGAAGTTTTTAAAGGCTGCGAATCTAAAGTCCTTAAGATACGTTCGAGGTATCGTACTTTTTTTAATTCTCTTCTTCAGAAATGATCTTTTTTAATGCGTTTGTATCAGTTTGTTTGTAAAATACACATTATCTTCTCCGATATTGCATAGTACCCACTTCTCTAGGTTTTTATGCCCTACAATCTTTGTGCAGTAGCAACTTTATGTAACGTCATGACATTTTCGTAGTGTCCCTTATTTGGTTACCCTAAATATAAGCTGGGTGTCTATTATCGATTAACAAGTTTCGGTTTTTCTTTGATTATACTTCTAAACTTTATTAAAACATTTGTTTCATTTTTTAAAACTGGAGGGTTTCTAATTGTTTTGATACAATTTCTCACGCCCATCAAAATTTTCAAAAAATAGTTGTTGTTTGTAAATAAACAGTACCTACTTTTTTAACATTCGATATTTGCTGAAATCAGCCATGAGAGGCCAATCCTTTATAATTTGTATGCGCTTCTCAAGAGAGTTTGATTTGCTATACCATGCAGAGTAACTCGTAATTTTTACCATTTTCTATTTATTATTATTTTTTTGCACTCTCCCAAAACGATTTACGAAAATTCTATGCCGTTTTCACAATCTATTACCCAGTCTATAGTTATATTAAGGTTTATTACCAAAATGCCACTGAAGAAGGTCGTCAATGTACGCATTTTGTCTGGTTTTTTCTTTTTCTTTTTAAGTAATAACTATTTTGTCTTTCTTCGTCATTTGATCAATTTACGCTAGTTACATAATTATTGGTATTTAATGAGAAAGCATTGCCTTCATGGGATAGCCCCACATCTTTGTCAAGAACCTAATCATCTTTTATGCTTGAACGCATTCGGTCCCAAAATATCCTTGCTATTGAAAAGCATTGTTAATGACACGCGCACGCAACAGTAGCAGCCCTAGCCAGGACATGGCCAGGACTCGTAGTGGAAGCTGACCCAAAACCCGAGCAATGGAATAGTAAGTCTAATATGGCTCATACATACATATATATATATACAACGATGCTCATTTAAATAAAAGACAGTAAGATATTTTGTCTTGCTTTTGTATTTGAAAGATGCTGCCGCATACCCGTCTCCTGCCCAATTCCTGGCATGATGCTATTTTTTTTTTTTTTTTGTTGGCTTGGGAGTTACGCTTTTTATTTGGATTTTGTTTTTAGTGCGGATATTTGAATATAAATGGCGCATTTAGTTAGACTATATCAAGCACATTGCTATATATCTTGGTGGCTGTTTTTTTTTTTTTTTTTGGTTTTTTCGTATTCATTTCCAGAGTGCGATGTTTTATTGATAGTTCTACGTTTGGTTGGTGGTCGGTCTGTGCGTTGCCTTAAACGCAAAACCCATGCACAATGCGGCAAGACACACGCAACACCCTGAAGGTCTTCAAAAGAGAGGACCACAGTTTAAAACATTCCATTTTATGTTGTAGTTTTGACACAATGAGCAATAATCATGAATTTTCTGAGACAATAAAAAAACATCTCGAAACGGGAGTGTGGAGCATGGCAACGGGTAGAGTCAATGTCGATGTCGTTGACGTCTTTGTTGTAGTCCTGGTATCTGTCTTGGCTTTTTGTTGCTGTACAAGCACATTAAATAAATGTTTTTCTTTCGTTTGGCCTTTTGTTTTGTGGCCTTTTTTTTGTAGAATGTGTGTTATGTTGTGTGTATGTATAGGTATATACGTATGTCCTGGTGCAGCTTTAAGGACAGCAAAAAAAAATTGGCTGGAAAACTTGACTGCGGTTTTCATTTGTATAACCTTCACTCCCAGATTGTGCAGTGACAACAGCTGTACGGCTTTGCTTTCTTTGGGTACGGGTAGCGTCGGCCAGATTAGGCTACATTTGCGGTCACGTTTATTGCTCACTGATTAGGATAGCACAATAACAGGAGCGCGAGTAAACTGTTTGACACGAGCTTTAAACCCTTTTTTTTTGACAACGAGCAAGTGTTGGGTTAACGAGATTTTCACTTCATTTTCAAAGTCCGTCGTCCGCTTACTGCCTGCGTCCTGCGTAAAAATGTCACACATCAAGCTGACCCCGAGCAACACCTTTGGCCATATTATACAGCACTTAGGCAGCTGTACATATGCACCTACATACATATGTATATAGAGCATTGCCGTAGATATGCTAACTGCTTTGACGCTTTGTCTTGCAATTCAATTTATAAAAATAAAAATAAGTCACGTACTTATGCTACTCACAGATATTAAAATTATTGTGACAAATTTGTGCAGCTCGAGGCAACAAATTCCATTAGAGAAATTACGTTGTAAGATGATGTTCGTTCGTTCAAATACAAAACTCAAAATGCGATATATATTTCGTTGGGGGGCGGAGTGGGGGTGGTGGTGATGTTCGAATCAAAGCACCATTGACCACCAAGCGACCAAGCCCAGCAACGCACGGCACTCACTAAAATTTAATAAATAAAAAATTTTGTATTTATATTCTCCTGCATAGCCTTTTGTACATCTATACATACATATATATACAAGTACATACATATATTTTTTTTATATATATATTATATATATATGTATGTTTTTTTGCCTGTGCGCTTTGTTTCGCTTTGTCGTTTTTATGTGCAAAATTTTGTTGATGATACTTTATTTTTTCGTTTGTTCGAGTGTATTTTATAAATGAGTACCCAGAGCGCGCAGGTGAACGCGAATGCACAAACAAAAACACACACATATATATATATATGTATATATATATATATATATATATAGATATCTGTCTACCTAGAGCAGAGGTGTGCAGCCCATAGCCATCAGAGCTCGTTATGCTTTTGTAATTGCCCTCAAGTGTATGCAGCAGTTCGAGTTCATGGTATAATTATTAAAGGTAGCGACGGTTTATATTAACGGCGATGTCTGCGTTCGGACACTTCGGAGCTCACTATTCTCTTTAAAGAGCAATTAATAGAGAAATTTTCATGCTGCTTCTTTTGAAAATTTTGAAAAAAAAAAAAAAATTCCGTGCTTATTTTTTTAAGTGCGATACCACACTGAAGATCCTCTTCGAACAACCCGCGCTGCCTGAGATCGCACGATTTTCAGTGTAATTTTGTAAGGGCAGAGGTTGATCGCAGACACGACAAGTGAGTCACCGCTTGCAACTCCCAAGTGGTTACACACGCTAAACAAAACACTTAATTATTTCGCTTAATGTCCACATTTAATGTAATGGTATGGCTCTTTACATGAATTGATATTTGCCCCTACAGAGGAAGCGTGTGAGCAACCCTGTCCTAGAGATGTGGAATACCTGTACTGCTCGTATGTGTGCATATCACTCATACGCTACGTTGACGCGCTGATTTTTTGTGACGTGTATTGGCCTTGTCTTTGGTAGCGTTTTTTGCGCTTATTTCTCTTTTTATTTTGTCTATAGAAGCGACACTCTACTATATTGCTATGCTCCCTTGCATTTTGCTCCCGCGTGGCATCTAATAATCTACGCTGCTGTTCTACACTACGTTCCGTCTGTTGCCCACTTGCTGACGACTCATTTGGCAGAGAGCAGAGTGACCATCAAAAACTGACCAAAAAAAAAAAGCATATAGTGTGACAGATACGCTGTGTCATGCCAATGGCAGCCACACTCACTCACTCACTCACTCACTCACCCGCCCACTCACTCATCCATCCACTCACTCACCCCTTTTGAAGAGTTTCTCAGCTTTACGGTTCATTACTTTTGAGGTTAAATAAGTATTAAAAAACCAGTAGAGGAAGCATCCAAAATATTTACAGCATTTATGTTAGACGTAAGCGGCGACTGGTAGATGGTATATTGTTGCCCCCCTCCCAGTGCAGTTAGGCCGGATTAGAGGTAGTAGCTGCCGGTAGTGCGGGGAGTACGCGTTTTTGGCACCTTACTTACCGTTCTTGATGCTTGGTTCACGTTTTATGGAGGGCGCTTTTCGCAGCGTTTTGGTCTTGAATTCTGGTTTGGGTTCTTCTTTTGGTTCTTTAAGTATTTCATCTACCTTGGGCACCTTTTTGAGCACCGGTCGTATCTTGAGCAGATTATCAGTGCTTTTGCTGGGCAATGGTTTTTCTTCGCGTTTGACATGTCGTAGCTTGGGTTTATCGAGCTTAAAACGTAGCCTACGTTCACGTTCTTCTTCCGTTTCGCCCTCCTCAGCCTCGGCATCGTCTTCGGCCACTTTTTTCATGGACTTGTCACGTTTGACGACCGCGCGTAATTTGGGTTTTTCTATTGTGAAACGTTGCTTCAACTCACTTTCCGGCTCCTCGGCACGCTTGTTGACCTGTGTCGGACGCAGCTGGGTTGCCTTCTTCACATGCTCGGGCACCACATTGGGTTTCGCTTTGGTGTTGTCTTCTTTGGTTGTCGTTTCTTCATCGTCGTCATCGTCATCGCTGTCCTCCTCTTCTTCTGTCTCCTCTTCGCTTTCCTCTTCAGTTTCCTCCTCAGTTTCTTCTTCTTCGGTTTCCTCTTCCTCGCTTTCATCCTCTTCTTCGGAGGAGGACTCTGGCGGCGGCGTTGGCTCCTTCTTTTTAGCCTTAGACGTTATGGTCGTTGGTTTTTTCAACGCAGACGTTGGTTCCACTTTTTTAATTGGTTCCGGTACTTTTTTGACCGTTTCTGCAGCTGTTTTCTTTGCAGGCACAGTTGTGGTTTTCTTAACGACAGGCTCAGCCACTTTCTTGGCGGGCTCAGTTGTTTTCTTACTGGTTGCTTCTGTGCCGGCTGTCTTGGCTGTCTTAGCTGTTGTGCTAGCTGTTGCTTTGCCTGTGCTATTGATCGTTGCGGCCGTGGCTTTCTCGCCATTCTCTTTGGTGGTTGCTGCCGCTGTTGTTGTTTTCTTGGCCCATGCTGGCTTAGCTGCTGCTGCTGCTGTGCTGGATGCGTCCTCTTTCACCCAGGGCGGGCGAAAGGTTGTGCGCCCGCTGGAAGCACCACTTGCTGCGTTGCTTCCGGCATTAGTTGTGCTTCTGGGCGTTACGAAGGGCATCCTTCTGTTTCAATAATGTGCGAAACAAAGCTGCTCGTCGGCGCTTGCGGCTGTCTATTTTTTTTCGTTTTTCGTTTTTAACACACTTTTAAAATAATTTCCAGTTTTTTTGGTTTTTTTTTTTAATACTCTGTATTAGATTGCATGAAATCACCAAAACTTTTCACATTAGCACACTTTTACTTTTTGAAAAAAGTTCTTTGCGTTCTTGTGTCGTTTTAAGGAGAATATTTTTATTTTTTTGTTATTTATTTAAATGTAGCCGACGACGATGAGCAACAGCTGTTTGAGAAATATTTTCAATTGTGTTATATTTGGGTATGTTTCATTTGGTTTTATTTTTAAATTTATTTGCTCATTAGCTTTCCGTAAACATTTTATGCCTGTTTGGGGCTGCTCTATTTTGTGTGCGTGTGTGTGTGTGTGTGTGGTTGTTTGTTTGCAATGTGTGTGTGTGTGTGTGTGCGATGTAGGTTCTTTTGTCATAGAGAATTTGACAGCTTGGACGAGATTTGGATTTGGACTTGTTTTTGGCCAAGGAAGCAAGCTCCTCTGTATGCGACCAAAGCAGTTTTTCAATGAAAATGCTCTGAATTTCGAAACTTGGCTGGAATTTGGTATACTATGCCAGATCCACACAGTCACACACACGCACACACACACGTGCAGCATGCAAATGCAACTGTATACACACACACACACATACATACAAACACACGGCCTACACACAAGCACAACAAACACACTGCTCGATATGTTAAAAGGCGAAAATATTTAATTTTAGGTTCTTTGTGTCAGTCGCACAGAGACACACTCACTCTCGCATACGCTCATACTCTTTCTCTCACTCAACAGCACAACACTCAGTCGTCAGTCAGTGGGAAAAAGCAAATCTCGCAGAGCCGAAATCTCTGCGTTTTCTCATGCCTTTTCAACTTCTCGTCTCACAAAGTATACAAAAAAAAATAAAATAAAATAAAAAGAGAAGCAATTTACAAAAAAAAAAAAAAAACAAAAAAACGGAGAATTTTATTCAGTTTTTCGCTTTCACTTTGTGTACGGCGCTTTTCATTTACGCTTTTCGTGTACGGCTTTTGCAATTTGGCTAAAATAAAACAAAAAAGCAAAACTGTGGAAAATTGTATGGAGGAGCCGTTAATTAAACATGACAAGCAAATAAAAATTATACTTATAGATATGACCGTATGCCGTCATAGACACCATTTTGCTAGATACACTTTTAATTTGTGTATCAACGATATATACTTAATATCACATTTATAAGGAAGGTGGTCGTTTCGTTTTTTCTGTTTTTGGTTTTTTGCAAAACTAATTGAAATTTAAAAGGCTTCATTGCGTTTAGCAAAAATTTTGGCTGCATTTACGAAGTCAAGAAAACGTAAAAGTTTTTCTGGTTTGAAAATTTTCTCGTTTTTTTTGATAGTTTTCGTTGAGTTTTTTATTGAATTTTATGAGCTTGGCGCATACAAATTTTTATTTATTTTTTTCTGCAGAAACTTTTTTTTATAGGGCTGTTTGACCGACACATACTAGCACACTTTCACATACTGTCACACATACGCCCACTGCGGCGCCATACACCACAAATACACAAACAGACACAAACAGCCACACACAAACAGCCACACACAAACACCCACACACCCGCACAGCTTTGTGTGTATGTATATATATATATATATATATGTATATATAAGAGGCCAGCCGATTGTGTTTAGAGCACACTACGCGTATGACGGGTTTTCAAAAACTAAATTCATGTATTTTTAACGTGGCGGAAAATGCTTAAAAATTCGAAAATTTTTGCTTTTTGCTCTCTTGAAAAAATTTTTAAAATTTGGCCGACAGAATATTTTTAGCTTCTATGATTTCCGCTCTCAGCCATGATCTAATGGCAGGTGCAGCATAGTTCAATGAGACTGGAAGCTGTTGGCTGGCTGGCTGGCTGTTTGGCTGGCTATTTATTATTTATTATATTATGTTTATTATTTATAAATTCAAAAAGTGTCGCTTAAGGCCAGTTCAATGCCTTGACAGTGGCACAACTTATATACGCCTCAAGTGCCTTAGAGTTGAGGTACCTTCACACACACTCTGTTTATTGAATCGGTCAATGGCTTGAACAAATCACAAATACATAAAAACGAAAAAGGTTTCAATTACGCAAGTGGCTTGGTGCCATCAAATTAGTGAAAAATCCAATGATAATATGGGTCTACGGGTGGGTCTGCGGCTTACCCTGTGATAAAAACCACTCGTCTAGAAAATCCAAACCCATTATGGCAACTATTGTGGCTGATTTTGATGATGAATTTATGCTTGTTTTTCAATTTATTTGCATATATTTACATTGTAGTCGCAAAGTTGTGGGTTCTTCTTTACACCGATGCAGTTGTCAATTGTCAGCTAATTGGCCAATTGTTTGTCGCTTTATCGATTCGGTAATTTTTTGGTGCGTGATCTTTTTATAGCCGAATTAATTGCATATCGATTGGGCGGGCGATTTACTTGGCGTCTAACTTATAGAGACGTCACACCTTGGTGGTGTTGGTATAGTAAATCATGTATAAAAATATTTGCTTAATTAATTAATTAATTTGCTTAATAGAATTGTTAGAATATTGTTAAATAGAATTTTGTTGAATATTTATGTGCCATGAATTGCAAGGACATTTGTCAATTTGAATTTAAATATTTCATTCTTTATAGTTGGGATTTTTATTTAAAATTGTAGCCCAAAAGTATGCTATCATTTGTTTCCAAATTGAAAAGAGAAAGATACATAAAAGTATTCTTCTTCGATGATAAAAATTAAATGGCACAAATTGTATTTTTATATTGAAATGAACTAAACTTTATAATTCAAGATATTGTCATCCAACCTGCGGCACTGGTGCATTTGCCCAGCATTGGCGTAAGAAAATCTTCATTTATTTATTCGGATAAACTGTCCTTGTACTAAATATTAGTTTTTCCAGAACCTCAGCAGCAGTTTTATTGCGTCTTTAAGCAAATCGATGCAATTATAATTTTATTCTGATGTCGTCGAGATGAACCATTTCTATAGCATAGGTGTCAGTTGTAGCGATAGCGTAGTGGTAAGGCACTCACACCTAACCCAAAGCTCAGCTATAAACTCTGTTCTTGCAAAGCAGCATCTTCAATATTTGCTTCCTTCCGAATTGTCCAATCAACCTGTCACTTTTATAATTCAAAATCATCTTAACCAGCCCGACCAAAATCATCATGAACCAATATCCTATCAATATCCTCTATTGCTTCTATTGGTTGTGCTTAGTTGGCTCTATTTGAAAAATTCGATCTATAATTAGTAATCTTTGTCTGCCTCCTCTCCGCTCTTGGCTATTAAATTATGTTTGTTGTAATTTAAGGTCAATTGCGCAATGTTTTCCAATTGATTTTAACAATTGAAGAAATAAAAAATGCATAATATTAATAATACAATTACAATTACAATTAAACGATTGAAAGTTTTGCATTTCGTAAAAGCATTTTGGCATGTGAACATTTTCGCAGAAAGTTGAGATTGAAAATATGTAATAAAATATAAATAAATATGTAAGTGAAGGTAGTCGACAGTGGAATACACTGTACCCCTATTTTAAAATAGTACATTTCTGCAGATTGCCGATCTTGTAAGAATGACAATATTTATTTATTTTTTCTTGAGTTCGGACGTATATCATTAGATCTATTTACCTTAAAGAACGAACGATTTTAACAAATTTTAATGAAATTCAAATTAAAAGTTACAAATTGGGATAAGTCTCAATTTCTCTTGTTCAGGGGTGTGAGAGAAAGGTAGGTTAGGGGCTCGCTTCGCTTTAATTTAAATGTAGATTTGTGAATTGAAATGAATCAGCTTACCAAATTGTTTTGAGGCCACTTATTGACAAGGAGGCTTAAATTTGTAGATAATTATTTGGTTAATGACTCTGGCACCTATGATTTTCGATATCTAGGTGATCAAGAGGACATACGAACATATTACCTTATAATATTCAAGAATAACAGACAAGTTTCTGTTTATATTTTACTTATCATAGCAAAGTAGGGCCGGCAGGGACAGTTTGCCACATCGAACTTTGTAGAATTTGAATGTATTAGTTCACAATTAAAATACCAGTTCAGTACGCCTTGAAATTTCAACATCATTGCGAAATGACACTCATTAAGTCAACAATTTTATTATAAAAACTAAGCATGTTTTCATAAATATTAAAGCAACATAAAAGAGGTTTTTTTTTGTACAGCTTTGTCGTTCCCTTTCTATGTGCCACTCGACTGAATCATCAATATTTTTATTGCATTCGGGGGATTTTTTTTTTGTTTTTAAACGAAAATTCTTCGTACTAGGCATATGCATAGCATTCCTAGATCATTCCTCTATTATTTAAAAAAAATATATTATGGCTCGATTTTTTAGAATTAAAAAATGATTTTGTATTTTTTGCAAGAATATATGGAATAAACGAAATGAGCCTCATACGGAATATTACTGAAGAAGGTCTACTAAAAGTCCGAACAAATTTCGAAGCGGCCAATATTTAGTGAAAAGCGTTGAAAGCGTTATTCAACTGCCGACTTTATAATATAATTTATTTCGGAGAAGAAATTCTTTGTCGAAATTGTTAAAATTTGTACATTAGATCTCTTTCTGGTTAACGAAACACTCCTATTAATAAACTTAAAACTAAGATTGTTTAAAATGATTCTGTAAAAAATTAAGCAGGCTTTTTGACTACCCAATCTTAAAAAATGCTATGGAATGGATCGGTTCGAAAATAATCTCTTCTTTTTCTCTAAGAGCTTGCATTAAAAGGAAAATAACCAAATCAAGTTAATAATAATTTTTTCTTGCTGATGGAAAACATTATCTTTGTAAACCAACATTGAGTTCTAACTTTATAGCATTTGGTTGGCGCCTATCATATTGTTTAATTCGTAAAAATTTTTGTTTTTTTTTTAATTTCAAAGATAATTTTGGATAAAGATGTTTTAAAGTTTACTTCGCCTTTAAAAAAAAATTATTATATATGATTTCAATTTAAAGACATTGGGTGTGGATGAGTACTAATAAAATGTTATGGACATTGCTTTATTTTTATATTTTTCCGTCTTAGAGACGGTAATGATAATATATATTTAATATTTGTATCTTGGAAATACTGTTGGCGCCTATAATTCTCCGCGGTTGTAGACTTCTTGTGCACAATTATCTAATAATGATATTCGTGATGCTTTTGTACATGGCACCAGGTACCGGTTGGTCAAAAGCATTCTTTTGCTTAAATTAGATTAGTTTTTAAAGAGAGCTAAGAATGATGAAGGATGAACTATTTGTGCGGTAGGTCCGCTTCCGTTTTGTTAAGTTGCACAAAATGTGGCCATGTGGAGATCTCCTGAAACAGACGTCCGCCGGGGCATTCTGTATCGCGTACTTGTCGATGCCCCAACAGTTTGTAGTTGGGATCTATATAACCTCTAGATACGCCAAAGTCAATCAAATCTCGTACAGCTTGTAACATCTGTGGCGGCGGCAGTTCGGCTGAAGGAAACGGAGTGTTCATTAGCAAAGTTTTGTATATTAAGAGCACTGGGTTGCATAACTTACTGCGCCAATCTCCAATGAGACAAATGCCCACGCTCTTGTCATTGTAACGTGGCGCATGGGCACCAATGACATTAAAACCACGTCCCGCATAGATCATGCCATCGCCGCCAACGCCAAAACTGTAGCCAATATCATTCCAGCCACGTTCGAGTTGATGGAAATCCTGCATATCCCTCATTGACTTTTTGCACTCGGGCGTTGTATAGCAGGCGGCCGGTATATAAGAATGATGTATGATGACATAGGATGCTGGGCCCGTAAAATGGTCAACTTGCTTGGGCATACGCGCACCCCAATCGCTGCGTGAGAGCAGCTGTGAGCTGCTGCCGGAGCTAACATCCTGTAAGGATTGCATTTGTTGGCTGTAGCCTGTAACGAAAGTTAACATTAAGTGAGTTGTTGGCGTTGTTGCTTTTATTGTTGTTGTTGTTTTTATTAGTGTTATTGTTTTTGTTGCTCCAGCATGGTTAAGAGTTGTTTGCTTGTTGGCTCTTGGTCGTTGGTCTTGGTCGGCCTGATGGTCTGGTGGTCTGTTGGTTGGTCGTTCGCTCGTTTGGCAAGTTATTTGCGCTAACAATAAACACTCGACAAATTGTACAAATTTCGCACTGTCTTTGCCAAAGTTTGTTGTGCACACAAACAAACACACACACACGCGCACACACACAACATAAGGAATGAGTACACACAGAGTACATTAATTGCATTAGTTGTTGAATGAAGTTGAACTTGCCATCAAGGCCTGGGCATGGTGCTGTGGTAGTGTTTCGCATTTGTAGCCACATTCCGCTGGTTTGTTGTGGTTTTGCGGCAAGCGAGTTGATAAATGATTAAATGATTCTAAAGCAAACTGAGCGAAGAGGGCCAATTCCAGTAAATTGATAAAAATCCCCCCTTCACGACATACTTACTGACGACTTAACGGCGGCTAATCAGTGAGGCAACGCGTCGCTACTTGAGCTGAGCTGAGATGCGATGAGATGAGAGAGAAAGCCAGTCAGTCGGTCGGTCGGTTGTATTCGAAACAGGTCTGTGCAGCAACTAAGCTATCAGTCGGAGGCGGATTTGTATTTTTAGTATGTTTCATTGGCGAATTGTCGATCTGATCAGTTGTTGTCGCCTCGGAAGCGAATGTGTCAATTAATAAAATCTATTTTATATATATTTTTTTTGTTTATTGTTAATTTTTTTGTTTTGTCATAAACTAACAAACAAATAGTATTAAATATGCATAAAGTTGGCAGCGTTAGGCCATTTGTTTGTTTTTGGAATCACTGGGGCTGACTCAGCGTTAAATAACGTTTAAATTTTATACACTTTTATTTACAACAATATCGAGAGAGACAGAGCGAGAGGGAGAGGGAGTGGGAGTGTAAACTTTATGTATATCAATAAAGTTTTGCAACTTTGGGTACTATAAGACCATACTTAAAAAGAACACCAAAACGCGCCCAGTTTTTACGAGTATCCACTAGGTCCGTATTATGCTATAATACCCTATTTTTATGTGCTCCTCAGTGGGCTGGTGCGTGTAGCAACAGGTGTGCTTGCCGACCAACATTTTGTGGCTGGCTGTTAAGCCTAACTGGCAATTTAAGTTGGCTTGCTTGGCCCCAAATGCACGTTTGGCCTTTTTTGATGTTGCTGCTGTCTTTACCAAGTTGTATGGCACTTGAACTGCGACCGACCGACCATAAATGCAAATTCCCCCACAAAACTATTTCATTCAAAAATTCATGCAAAACTTTTGCCAACTGAAATGTTTATCTGGCTGTGTGCTGTTTCCTATTTGTAGAGCTGCCGGGATATACATATGTATTTAATATTCATATATACTTGTACAATGTGTGCATGTGTGTGTGCGTACAGTCTGCCACAAAAGTCACCGCACGACAAGTGATTGTGTACTAACATGTACATCTATCTGACATAGCTAATGATGAGCTTTGCTCGAATATTTATTTATTTGCTTTTCACAATTATTTAAAATTGTTTTTGTTAATAACTAAAACATGAAAAAGCCAAAAATTCAATGCCACAAAGTCTTAGTACAGCTTAATTCGTGATGCATTTAAGTTGCTAGTGGATACTTTGGTTTTAATATTTAATAATAAATTTTTGCAAGGACTATTGTAGCTTGGCCGTGGTTAGAGTCGTGGTAGTGAACTTGCCTCCTAAACGGAAGTTCGAAGGTTCGATTTCATGCAGCAGCATTGGTGGATATGACCTAAGCTTGTCGCATGGCTACTAAAAATACAAAATCTCTATGATTTAACTTTAACTAACTCTTCTCTTCGAACAGCTATTAATAGGGATATCTCCATACTACGTCTTTGGGCCGATGACATCGTATTCTCTATGTTCTGTGTTCATGTCGAATATCAAGGAAATGCAAAATACAATTACTTTGGTATCCTTAATTAGAAATACCTGATAAATATAGAATGTGTATGATAATCCAAACCATGGCGATGGCCAACTGTATTTGGACATTTTTGGCTCACTGTATATGCTCTTACCAAGTATATTTATGAATATATATATTTTTTGGCACTCTACTGTACACTTAACTGAGTTAAGTATTTCCAATTAAAATTTGTCATGTATTATTTACTGGGTCACGAACTCGAACTATATCTATGGATAGATATATTTTTTTGTGGTATTAACTCGTGTAGCTCGTGTAATCGGTGGAGCGGGCAAGTACAGTAAATCGTGTCTCCGGCTCGTGTAAAATGTTAATTACTTGTTACAGTAACAGTAAAACACCCACCCAATTTCAACTAAAATCTTCCCCCTATTTCAGTGCTAATTACGCGGCCTAATAAAGTAAACATTAAATAACAACATGACGTGGGGGTGAGGGGTGTGTTTTGGTGGAGGCTAATCAATGTTCTAAAGTGTAGTGAGAGTTTTTGAAGCATTTGAAAAATAGTTTACTGTCGACATATTTAATTAAGTTGTTGGTAGGTGTCAGCAAAGCTGCCAGGGGGCGGGAACCCCACTTCTGTGTGTGTGTGTGTTAAAGCCTCGGTAATATTTCAACAGAAAATTGCCCAAAACTAATTTTGACTTTGGCGTTAAATTGACTACTCACTACGTGCCCCTCACTGCCCCTGCCCATCAACATTTTAGCCGAGTTCAAAATTGGCATGTGCGCTTACACGCTTGGATTTTAGTTGGGTTAGCTTTATTGGGTTGCCTTGGCGCCTTTGATAATTGCCATTAATCCTTTGGGGAATACGAACATTAAAGTCTGACTGACTGACTATGTGTGAAGCAGCTGGCTGCATTGCCCTAAGCTTGTCGCGTTATTAAAGTATTCAAAGTATTCAATTTGCCAACAAATAATTAGAGTTATTCCCCATAGCAACGGTTTTATACGTTATTTTAATTTTTTTTCAAGCGATAATTGTTTGTTTTTAATCAGGCGAAATGTTGTTTATAATGTTATTGCAATTTTTTGTCATTGTACTCGTTGAGAGTAAACAAATATTGTAGTAATTTAATTTTTTTTTTTTTTTAAGTTTTTATTTATTGTGTTGTGTTATGATGTGAAAAATCCAAAGATTATATACCCTTTTGGTAAGTATTGACTTGACATAGTTTGCTTAAAGATCTCTTGGGGAGATAACAATTTTTTGGTTTCAATTTAAAACAAGTTGACAATTAAGAGAAACATACATATATATAGAGGTACATAATAACTAAAAGTAAATATGCACAAATATGCTCAATATAAAGGTATTTTGGAACAAAAAGTACGCATATGAGAGCAATTTTTTAAAATGGCAAATGTATACGCTCTTTTGTTTTATTTAATATATTATTTTGTTTTTGATCTGTGCTGTGTCAATAAATGACAATTTTGTTAAATGCAAGTAATTAATTTTTGAGCACGAGAAACAAAAACAACAAAAACTTGTTTAATGAGTGTGAGTTACTGCGTGACTTTCGTGACGTGCAAAAAACGCACAAGCGACAATTTATGTTCATATAAAATCGGTAAAGTTTTGCGATATCAGTGGAATTTGAAAAAGCTAATTCACAGTTCACACAGTTGATAAGGCCCACAATGTCAACTAATATCGCCGCTACAAGGCCGTGCTGTTATTGCTGTTAGTGTTATTGTAGACTTACCCATCATTGATAGCAAAAGTAATCCAAGTGCTGTCATATTTTTTATTGTTTTCTTCTATAATAATTTATTTGCAGCTTTTTTAGCTTAGGAACTGGCAAATTAATTGCGTTTGTTTGTTTGTTTTTTTTTTAGGAACTTTTTGTTGGTTTTTGGCAAGAATTTGTGGTAATTTTTTTACTTAAAATTTTTTCACAGATATCTCTTACATATTAAGCTTTTTCGCTTTTAGCCTTGTCACACTTTTGGCTAATAATAATTGCAAGTGTTTCTGTTTCAATGACCGTGACTGTGTTTGTGTGTGTGTTGCGAGTGCGCTGCTCGATCAAAGTGTTTGGCAACATAAGGGCGCACCCGATGTTTATAGACAAAAATTTTTGCGCCCGAACACGGTGAACGCTGCCAAACAAATTCACCGCAAAAATGTCTCGCGAACACGAATGCGAATGCGAATGCGAACACGAACACGATCGTGTTCGATCGACTTTGGCTGTCAATGTGCTGCTCTCACTCTTTCTCCTGTGTTGCTGCCCCAAGTGGCTCACTTCCGCTCTCAGCAAAAACTTACGCACACACAGAGAGTCTAATACTCTTTGCCTTTGGTTTGTTATCAAGCTTTATTCGTTTTAGCAGAGTTATATTGCGTTGTTGTTGTTTTTTTTTTTTTTTTTTTTTTTTTGATTTTTGGTAGGTTTACTTTGGTTCTTTAACTGCGTTTTTGTCAATGTTCATACATATGTATAGTGTTTGTTTATATATTTGGAGCCGTTTTATATAAAGGTCAAGTAATGAATGTGATTTACATGGTAATGCACATATTGCGGTACTTTTTGTTGGGTACTTTTCGTTCTCAGCGCGAGAGAGAGAGAGAGAGAGAGTGAGAGAGAGAGAGAGAGAGCCCTTCTGCATGAATTTGAATCGATGCTTTTCACTTTAATTGGATTACATATACATACAAACAAACATATCTTCCATTAAAACAAATGCCTTAAAGCCGACAATTAAATACACTATAAATGAGCTATATAATCATCAGTTGTTTTTTTTTTTTTTGCGTAAACGTCGTTTAGCGTGCGAATCCCAATCAATTTCATAATACTACATTAAAAGTTCCCTATAACAAACAATGCTAAATTTACGATATTTAAGCTGCAGCAAAATTTTATAATTTTTATAAAACATAATAGTTTTTCAAAATCAAAATTATAATGTTGTAAGGTTCTTATTTATAATATAATAAAAACTATCCTTTATATCACATAACTTGAAATAATAAAAAAATTAACCAAAATCATTACATTCGGCTAAAAACACACTGCAAAAGGATAATATAGGCTATTTATGTCGATAGTATTTGCCGAATTGATTTGAATTATGCGTGGAAACTAGAATTTTAAAAGTGGATATGAGAAACCATATTACTGAACTTAAGTCTATTTTTAATTTCGTGTTTTTCTTGATTAAGATTTTTCCAAAGTCTCAAAATCTTTTTTATAATCGAATGATAAAGAACTAAATTAATATAAAACTTTCAGAGCAAATCATTGTTAAAAGAAAATACATGTTTAAGACAAAAAAGAACACAATCTTAAAATAAAAGTTTTGAAATTACGCAGATGTAGACTTTGGAAAGCTAAGTATTACTTCAGAATAAATCGCAGAGTTGCAATTCAAGCCAGTATTGAGTAACTACGAAGAAGAGAACAGAGACCTACCACAGAACTTTTTTGGTTTCACAAGCGAGTACAATACGCTTTATTTTTAAACATAATTAAATACATGATGAAAACTGTTGTCGGCCCAAAAGGTGGACCATGGAAATATCTCTTTTAATTGAAAGTTTGAAAAGAACAGGTCTACCATTTATAGTCGTACCCGAACGGCGGTATCTTTAATTTGTGGATAATTACTTAGACAAATAGTGTATTTTTGCAAGCAATGCTGGTGCTAGCCAAATTCACCATGAATCGAACCACCGACCTTCGATTTTTGAGGCGGGTACGTAACCACTGCGCTACCAACGGGTACAATATATTAATTATATCCGTATACGAATAACCTTAGGTTTATAAATAAATTACTTTGGAAACGACCTCCACTAAAACAATTTTGACGCGTGTTATAGTATCTAATGCCTATTTGCATTAGACCAATGACGTTGAGGTAATAACATATTTCTTTATTTTAAAAAGCTATAACTTTACAAAAACGTAATTGTTCGTTCGAAGTAGAGTGCAAAAGCTGTACTAATTAATGAAATTATGGAAAATGACCATTATATTTTGTATCTAGTGCATAGCATTTCATAATATATGGAAAAAAAAGTTAATGGAGCCATATCAAACGTGAAATAAACTGCACACTGAAGTTGCCTCGCAATTGGGCCATTGTGTCGTTTGGCATGTGGCGAAACTACATGGTACTCGAGTCGACCTCTTCCTTTTAAGCTTCTTACTTTAACGTTGCGGTTGTCCACCGCCAGTTCTTGAAATGCTAGTGGAACATATACGTTCTTTTGGTTATTCAAGTGTCCATTCAACCAGATTATATTTTGGACAAATAAGAGTTTGTCAGCATTGTACAAATTGCGCTTGTCATTCACAATATCTTTCCGACCCTCGTCGTTGTGCATGAATTTTGATACAAAAAATTCAATGAATTTTAAGCGTTATTTATTAGTAAGCGGTTCGTGGTTAAATTATAGATCATTGTTATCTATATATATATATTGATCATAGTTTGATAATAATACCAGGCAGTACGTAAGCCACGTCAGCTGCTAGAAAGCACTTTGGTGAAAAAATAAGTTGCTAAAAAGTCACCCTATAATGGAATAAAATGTGCGATTTTTTTTGGTACTTATTTCGTTGCGCCTGTTTTTGTGCGATTTTTTCAAAGTTGCACTTGAAATTTTGGCCTATTTTTTAAATGCATTTTTTTGTGTGCACCACCCTCCAGCCCCCGCCCCGTTTAAAAACGGGTTTCAGTGTATAGAAAATTTGAGAACTTGTATACTTCGTGCGCCGCACATAAGCAATTTCTTGTTTTTCCGTTGCGGGTCAGAGAGTAATCATTGATTGTTGTGTGAGACTATTGCTTTCTTTTGTGGGGAATCCCTTTGCTTTGACGGGGATTCACAGCAAAAAAAAAAAAAAAAAAAAAAAACGTATTAGAATCCATGTATGTACAAATGTACATACGTAGTATGAAATTTTTAGACGCGTTTATTAGCAGCATCATTTCGGCATGTGTTTTATATCTTTGTTGCTAAACTACACATAATTAAGGCATACACACACATACCTATATGAAAATTCACACATACACACGCACACACACACACACACATGCACAAGTTTTCAAGTTCGGGGGAGTACCGCAGCTGCCAAAAAAGGAAGTCGTTTGTTAGCAGCAGCCAAGGTGTTTTTGTTTAACTTGGTCATGTAGGTAGACATAGTCGGCCTTAATATGTTTATTTATTTTAAAATGTACAACTTGTATGAGCTTTTATTTTTTGTTCTTTTTGTGTACTAAATTTTTATTTTTTTTTTTTTATTTTGCGCTACAAAAGGGGAAATTTTTGAGGTTGCTGTTGGGTTGATATTAACTTAAAGTATGATATATACATTGTTGGAATATTTTCGATGATACTTGCAACAAATTAAACTCAACTGATGTCTTCTGTTGTTGTTGTTATTGTTGTTGTTTGAGTTTTGTATAGTTTTTGCCCCTTTTGCGTGCCGCAACCAAGTTTTTTAACACACAGAAACCACTAACAAAATGTGAAAAACTTCGCAGTTGGCTTTTGATTAATTTTTGTATGTATACTATATACACATATATATATATATATATTTTTTTTTTTTGAGTACATATATTACTTTTGTGTTTTGAAAATATACCTTGTACTGTGCTACCGTTAATCGCACATCTTATCAGTACTTTAAGTGCTCACTCGCACGCTCTTCTCCAAAATGAATGGATTCATAAAAACAAATAAAAAGAAAAAAAATCCCAAAAGTTTTATGTGGAGGGTATTCACCAATGTGAAACATTATCATTTGACGTGTTAGATAATGGGCACAACAATTAGTAAGTAAGAATGATTATTTCTAATCGTACATAGAGGGGTGGACCTTGAACTGAAAGCTTTGATTGAGTTAAGGGTTTAAAATGCCTAACTTATAGTATTTTCTGTATCTAACTCCGAGCCGTGGCATGAGACCCAAATGCGTCCAATTAAAAATGTTTAACATTTCTGCGGCTGGCTCAATTGTGCCAAGATTTGTTGTAGATATGGTAATTAATGCCTGCTCTGGGCTGTCCAGCATCTTGATTTCGACCCGTAGCAGCAATGACAGGTTTCAACGGTTGACTGTTGTCAGCCGCCAGCTGTTCGTAGTAGATCATTATGACAAAAGTTTGTTCGTTGTGCCAAAAGTTTTCGCATTGAACAATTGCAACATGGCGTCAAATGTCGCTTGAACGCTATTTTGCATCACGTGCGTTCTGCTCCTTTTGGTGCCTTGAGCAGTGGATAGGATAGCCAGCCATGTTGGGTTAGTTAGTTTGCTTGGAAAGTATCACTCCATGAGTGAGTGAGTGGCGTACAAGCAGGCAAGACAATTTATAAGCAGTTCATATTAAGGAGCATAAAATGACAAACGACTTGCGTGAGTGAAGCGGCTGAAAATTGAAAAGAGATGAGTTACGGATGGAAATATAAGGTGGATACAGCACATCAGGCAACTTTTGCTGTCTGTTGCTGTTGTTGTTATTGTTGCTCAGACATGCTTGTCGTTGTCTGTCAACGGGCGCTTGTCGTCGCCCAAGTTGCTCGACTGTTTGGCGGCGGACCAGCACAAACTTTGCCAAAGTATTCAAATTAAAATTTCAATTAAGGAAGTGAATTTGTGAGCCGAAAGTGTATTAAGTCTATTAAGGCGTTGCTTCTAACTTTCTAGCTTATAGCCGCCTAACAGTTTCAGGCGTTGGAATTGTGGGCGCACACGTGTGCCTGAGAGTATGTTACCAAATCCTAATTCAAATGCTGCTAGGGCTGTTGTTGGTTGGCTCGTTGGTTATATCTGCTTGGCTGCTTGGTTGGCTCTTTGATTTATTGCCAAAGTTTTGTTGTCACATGACATAAGGAGGACTTTGTGGAATATTTTACACACACACACAAACGCGCATCGCGCCACTTGTTGTGTATATGTCAGCATGGCAACCAATGATGAGCAGGAAGACCGACCACCATTGAATTTTGAATGAGCATCTAAAGCGGCTTATAACGCAAAATATTAATAATGGAATCAATTCGTAAACAATTTGGTTTACATCAAATGTGCTGTGCTCTCTAACCAAAACAAAGCACGATGCCAATAAATCTGTGTTCCGCTGGTGTTGCCTGAAATTAGCAAATAGCCTGATGGCCTTCCTATCTGCGTCTCTCTCCATGTAGTAGTAGTACTAGAGTAGAAGCCACGGTCACTGTTCATGTTTCTGCACGCAACGCCGCACGCCATTTGCATCTAGTCTGACATATTGCAATGGCCCCAGTGATTGATGATGGAAATGTGCCGCCGATAGCCGTTACCATTTGTTGGCCAGCCGCTGTATGGGTGTGGTTAGGGGGGTAGGTATCATAGTAGTGGGCAGTGAATGTTCTTCCTGTGGTTTGTTAGACTTTTGCTTAATTTCAGCTTGCTTTGGTCATGTTCAGTGGATTGTAATACTCTTCATGTGCTTGCCTGATTGACATGCCTTAGGGCACTCAACTTCGGTTCATCCATCAACATCTTTACGAACTTCTTAACGTAGTTGCTCTCATTCACAATAGTTATTGCGGCTATTATTGAAAATGTGCTAAATATCAGTATACAATCAAATACACTTACAAAGTAGTACTTTAGCTGCTGCTTTTTCTGTCATTGAATTAATGTTCGAAAGATTTTCATATCGTAAACTTGGTTCGTTACGTTTTCAGAAGTCAGCACTTTTAACAATTCCAACTTCGTTGGGCATATTGAGCGTAATAGAGTATTACTGCATCGAGTCATAGAGATTGTTGGAATCTTTTTTTTTTTTTTTGTTTCACTGAATGTTGAATATTTTTTACGTTTGTGCAGAGTGCTTGGCAGTTAGTGACAGCTGTGATGTTGCGCTTGGTTGCCAGCAAGCTTTGAGTTAGGTTTGGCAACCCACAAACCATGTTGGAACTGTAAAGAAATCGAAATTGAAGTTTTGCCATTCCGGTTGTATTCGTACAGCAGCCATTTTAAAGGTTTATGAACTGATGCATTTGTAATGCAAGCGCACTAAAATGACATTTATTCATTACTTTCAGAAAATGTCGGGACGTCTGAATCAGCAGCATATGCAGTATGCTTTGCGTACCGAAATGGAGCTGAATCGTGTGCAGAGCACGCAGGAGCTAAATCGTTATTACGATCATTGGGGCAAGGTGACTTCTCGTTTTGAGAACTGGACTAATAAGGAGTATTATGACAATGCAGGTAAACTGTTACAAAGCAAGAGAGACAAGGAGCAGAAAGAAAAATCTTTGACGATACGACGAAATAAGTTGAGCCAGATCTTTAGTAGCGAGAACGAGGGTTACAAAAGGGAAATGGAGCAAAAGAAGCAGTCCAAAAGGTCAATAGTTAACGTGGACACGTTGAATCGCGTTAATAGTTCTTTGAAAGAACGCGAACAGCTTAAACGTAAGCTTGAATTGGAGGCAAAGTTGTACGGCAGATGGCGCCACGGTGTGGATGATGAAAATCTTTTATATCAATCCAAAACGAACAATCAAGTCTTGGCAAAGTTGAATTGGCTTGACAAGCAAATCGAAAGTACACAGCAACGGCAGCAGGAAGAGCAATTAGTTCTTGAACGTCAGCTAGCACTGCAACAAGAAATAAACAAGGCAGAGCAGACACAAAAGGAACGCCAACTGATGCGGGAGCAAGAGATCAAAGAATTGCGTGCGCTGCTTGAGACGCACTTGGACGAGCTGAAACGTCGTCAACAGCAGTCGGAGAAGCTTAAGGAAGAGGAACGCCAGTTGCGCACATTTCTAGAGGAGCTCAAGAAGGAGTTACAGTTGCTTGAGCAGAGCGCTACGCTTGTGCTACAACGGCCGGAACTATTAAGTTCTGGTAATATCAGAAAAATCAGAATTCTAATACGCAAACGTTCGGAAGCGTTTTGCAAGCAGCTAGACCTTTGCATCAGTCTGCTGGAGAGAATTTTATGTTATGCAACAAAAGCTGATGTCTTGAACGAACTGCTAAAAAAGTACAAAGAACAAAAGGCAGATGAATCACTGGCTTATGCCCAAATTGAGGGCATGTATGAATCAGAGGCCAAATATTGTTTGGATCGCTGTGAAGAGCATTGGCGCGAGATACATCTGCAGAGAGTCGGCGAAATTAAAGAACTTATCGAGTCGGAGCAACAAAACTTGTCCGCAATGCTGGCCGAGAATAAGCTGCAACAAGAGGAATTAATAGAACTGCGTAGCACACATTTGGCAACCATTGAGCAATCCAATAGGCAAATAGAGCGTCTTAATCAAGAGACCAAAGCATTAACTTGCGTTCAGCCTGTTACATTAGATGCAAATTTACACAGTCCGCGTGCCAACAGAGTTATGGACAATAGCAGCAGTATTGATTTGCCTAAAGTCAGCAATTCATTTGCCAATCTAAATCTAGACTGCTGGCAGGATAGCGCTGCTACAAATGCGGATGCGGTTGACTCAACGCGTCTGAACAAAACACGTTCCATGAATGTGGTTACCCAGAACAATGCGGAGCCACCCAAATTTGCACGAAAGCGTGTGGCGTGGACTTAACGACAGGAAATTAGCCAACCATAAATAACGAGTTAAGATGCATAATTATATAAAATATTAAGTATCTTGTATAAATTTAATTGAAACCGAATTAGTTTTCGGTATTTAAGCTTTGGCAAGTGCTGCACTGCAGTAGCTAACCAATATGCATAGGATAAGAGTCTCTTGGAGTTGAGAAAATGAATAAAATTATGTTTAATTTAAGCCAAGCCAACAGAGAGAGAGAGAGAGAGAGGGGAGTCTATATTTAATTACTTAATTATTTTGCACTAGTTACGTATTAGAGTTATGCATTTTAAGTGCTTTATTAATGGCATTTTCCTGTTGCTTCTAATGGCTCTGACGCACACATGATGAATGCCT
The DNA here is from genome assembly GCA_035046065.1 of Chymomyza procnemis. NCBI lineage: Eukaryota > Metazoa > Arthropoda > Insecta > Diptera > Drosophilidae > Chymomyza > Chymomyza procnemis. Next base: position 62,475,930 of record JAWNOJ010000026.1, read on the forward strand.
TGCCGCCCATATGCTGCTAACGAGAAAGACGAGCTTTTGGTTAGTCCTGTTTGGTTTGCTTATCTTTAATATTTGGCTGTCCAGTTGTGCCGATGCTAGTGCCTGCCAAGAAGTTGGCACTTTATGAAATGCGCATTTATAGAGTATTATTATTAAATATTAGCAGCAATTATTTTGCCATTACAGAGAGAGAGAGAGAGTGAGATGGAAGGGAATGCTGTTGCTGCTGTACATAATGTTGTAAATGTAGCTTGAAAATGATTGCCGTTGATTTAATAAAAGGGCAAATATGTATATATGTTTAAGGAGCATGGAGATGGATAGATACCATTACAAGCTGTAGCAGTAGAGGATGCCACGAGAGCACAGAGAGCAACATGCCTTTGATTAAATTTCTTTGAGTGTTGAGAGACTGTGCGTTCGCAAAATGCAATTTCATTTGCACTAATGGTTGGGCCACCTCCATGCCCTCTTCTATACGCTCAAGCGCACCCTCACCCACCGCATGCTCAGAAACTGCTGTGCAACTTCCGGTTCGCTGGTACATACAAACAATGATGCAAAACACACAGCGCAGCGCAGCGCAGCAGCTCAGCGCAAAAAAAATACCGTCAGCAATGAAAACACAGCAAAAACGCTTAAAACCAACTGAAATAAAACAAAAAAAAAGAAAATAAAAAAATTGCGATTGTTAAATTGAATTAAAACCAAAATGTAAAAAAAAAAATGTTGAAAAAAATGTCTGTAACAACAGCGCAGCTGAGCGCCAGCTAGCAAGGAAGTTGCGCCAGCTGCGACGAAGTGGAAGGTATTATGCGCTACATGAGCAACGCTACTACTGCTACTGCTACTGCTCCAACAACAACAACGACGACAACAACAGCCTAACCCAAATAACTGCCAAAGTATCCTTGGGTTAGACTTGTAAGCTGCATAACTACAATGAGCCATCATGCTAAGCTTAGGCTCAGCTACAGCAAACAATCTTCTCGCCAAACTGTTGTCGTCTGGCGGCGTCATCTGTGTCCACATTCAGTCAATTTTTGTTCTGTTTCTGTTTTTTTTTTATTATTTTTATTATTTTTAAACCCTTTTAAATTTAATGTGCGTAGCGCAACGAAATCAAATTTATGCATGAAAGCATTCCGATTCATTATATTAACTTGTTGTAGTTGTTGATGTAGTTGTTTGTGCCATTGTTGCCATGTGTCTGAAAACCCAATTACATGCACAATATTGCGTGTGCGTGTGTGTGTGTGTGTGTGGAGGTGGCTGTGATTATACAGGTGTGCGTTGGCGGTTGGTTTTGATTTGATATTGCTTATATCCGGTAGACGCCCTGAGCTCAGGATCTAGGCTGTGACAAGCTTGTCCCTTAAATAAGATTAACAACTGGATTGCTGTGTGTTGTCACTGTTGTGCCGTTGTAGCTCGTCGAGCTATCGAGCCGTCGTCTAGCAGTCGCAACAACAAAACGCAGCAGCCATGCCATTCAAAGATGTCGTCTGTCGTCTAACTGACATTTTGTGTCAACAATTCAGCAAACAATTTCCAAATGTGGCGGCCATAAGGCCATAATAACGCCATGACATTTGAGCTGCCATTTTTGCCTAGTTTGTGTGTGTGTGTGGGGGTGTGGGTGTGTGTGTCTAGCTCACTGGGCGGGGTCAGTCGCGTCTGTTTCTGTTGCATAAAACGGAAACGGAAGCGGATGCGGAAATACACGTATAAGTGTGCGTGTGCGTGTGCGTTTGCGTTTGCCTTTGCAGCTGTAGTTGTAACTGAATATATGGTTAGGATATTGCATATAGTTGTTATTGTTGTTGTTGTTGTTGCTGCTGTTGATGGTAGTGGCATACCAAATGCCAAACATGGCGACAACAGACTAAGCCACACACAAATACACACACAAACACACGCTCACAATTTGACTTGGTCTGCTTTAGTCAATTGCATTCAAATAACGGATGAAGTAGCTCTTAACTTACAACACATACAGCCACACACACCCACCCATTGACAAACACAAAGATTTTTAAATGCGACAGCAGCTCAAACGCTTGAGCTTAAATCCAAACACATTTACATGCCACCAAACTCGAGTGAGTGTATCTACCATTGGCCACCGCTATGCGGTCCTCCATAGATGTTTGGCTTTACTTGCTCTCCTGTGCAGTGCTGCCCTGCCGTTCTGCTCTGCCACTGTCCCCCACAATATTGCTGGTACATTCAATTTACCAACCGTGCTGCTGGCATTTTATGTACATGTTGTATGTAGTTTATAGCCATTGCCATAGCCCAAAAACTGCGGCTGCGTTTAAAGTTTAAACAACATTTACGTTTATATTATCTCCGCATACGGTGCTGGCGGTGCTTCCCCATCTGTGATTGCCACTGCTGTTGCGTCTGTTGTTGCTGCTGTAGCTATGGTTGCCACGCTTGACGCTCTTTCCCGCGACCGTGTTGCCCCTTACCCACATATATTTTTTTTCACTTTTTGTACTTTTTTTTTGTGTTTTCAGCTTTGATACCCTGTACTTATAGTTCGCTATGGTTATGATGGAGTTATGTTCATATGTGCAGCTGCCTTTACGCGCAGTGTATCCCCAGTTCGGCTACCACAACAACAACTGATTCAAATTTTTTGTTTTTCTTTTACTTGTGAATGCGTGCAAAATGCTGTGCAAATATGGCAGCAGCTTTTCCGTTCCCTCCCGCGTGGAAAATAAGAAATAACATGCGACGGGAGCGACGCTTTAAACTGTTGTTACATTGGAGCTGCTGCTGCTGTGGCATGTTGTATTACATATGTAATACAGTTTCAGTTTCCATAACTAAAAACCATAAAATAAAACTGTATACAACTTTGCCACATATATGCATATGTATGCAAAAGGGTCGTCCAACTAGAGCTTGTAATTTGACCAATTGCATATTAGACTTTTAAGAAGTTAAACTATAGCATTTTGAATTTAACGAGACTGCTGTAATTTAACTTCAGAAATGTCTAATATCTGATAGATAGAGTAGGTGATTAAAACGAAGAGACGCTTGAAGAAAAAATGTGTCACAAAAATCTGAACGTTTTCGCTAAACATTCTACGTTTGTAAGAAGTATGTGTCTATTTTCAAAAGGCGAATTTATCGACCAAGTCTTCTGTGAAATGCTTTCTTTTTTGTCATATATTAATGCCATAGAATAATTTATGCAATAAAAGTTGAGATTTTGCAACATGAAATTCAAATTTCATAATGGTTCACCCTTTACGTACAAACTAAGCTATTTATATGTATAATATATGTACATATACATACACATACATAGATATATGTGTATGTCCAAATAGGGGGTGTGTGTAAGTATATGTTTGAAGCGTGTTTTGTTAAAAGTTTCGCATTAGGTTGGCTGGCGCACAAAAATTGTGAATTAATTTGTAGCGACACACTCGAAATGGTGAAAAGTGAAATGCGAAATGCGAAAAGCGAAAAGCTTCTCTCCAACGAAAACCTCTTTCAGTTACAGTTACATTTAGAAAATGGCACTAATTATACTGTTTTGTACAGTTATACAGCTTTGCAGTTATTCACTTATTCAGTTATATGCTTTATGCGGCACGTTTCCTCCTGCTATTATCTACCTAGCTAAAATAGGGCCAACCAACCGACGGTAATTAACGTACTCGAACGGAACTGCCAGCACTTGAAGCGTTGGTCCAGGTTGCAATGTGGCATACAGCCAGCACCAGCACCAACACCAGATGCGGCGATTTTGGGTTGCATTTTTTTTTGCTATTCTTTTGGTTTGGAAAGGGCTTGCCCTCCCAGTCCTTTTGGCCAAGCCACATTAAAACGTTGCGAGCGCCTGAATGCGTCTGACTGTGTGTGGCGCGTGCAACGGCTGCGCTTGAGCAGCTGCAGTTGCAACACCTGCAGACAAGTGAGCTGTGCTTTGGCCCTGGCATAATACACAGGACGTATACGTAACTTTTGTAATTAAAAGCAACGCAGTGCACCAACAACAGCCACCAGAACAGAACCGACGTTGTTGTCGTCGTCGTCGTCGTCAACGACGGAGTTATCGTCTGAACGCTGCACCGAGACAAAGCATTCATGCAAAAACGACTGCAGCTGCCAGTGGATTGGTTAAAGTGGGACTTTGGATGCTCCTGCTAAGGAGTAATGGTGCAAGGGTTTGGTTTCTTTGGATTGTTTTTGAAACAAAAAAAAACTCTGAAATGCCAACAATAGTCTCAGTCTTCAGCCGTCGACAACGTTGCGTCTTCGTTGTCAGTTGGGTTAAATGTGAATGAGCAACGCTCGGAGCGTTCCGTGAGTGACGATGATATGCTGCAGTGTGCCCTTTATGTAGAATGGCAGAGCAAATGGTCTCTGTGGCACAATTTACCAGAGCACAGAGTGTCTTAGCGCAGTGACAAAGTTGGGACCAACTATTCCTTGTAAATGCAACGTTAGTCTAAGCAATTGTAATGAAGTATCTTCTGCGAGGATTACATAATTGAGTTAAATTGTAATTAAATGAGTAAAAGTTTTAAACTTTTGCACATAATTAATTTGCTAAATATGAGCATGGAATTTAATATCAATAGACTTGGCTCTACGGACACTTAACACAGACGAACCAATAGACTTTAATTGCAGTTTAACAGACTGAATGATTTCCCTGGCCTTTGGCTTTCATAATTTAAATGAATTCCAGTATTTAAATAGAAAGTTATTATAAAATAAATACATTTTCTATTAACAATAGAATTTTATTTTTCGTGCAAATAGAAAGAACCTGTCACTCAGTTAATTAGTGTAGATCATTTACCTTGTCTTAGCGACTAATTCAGTTCTCCTGATTTTTTGACTTGAAGAAATTCAATTTTAAATTTAAAAAAAAATTAATTAAAAACTTTTTGCTTAGGATATTTAGTTTTATAACAAATGTAATGTAATATACATATATATAAATATATTTTATGCCGTATTTTTTTTTTTCATATTTTATCATTTTTTAAAGAGCAAACTAAAAAAATTTGTTTTTTGGTTTAAAAATGTTGGACTTCCATATATTTTTAATATTCCCCCAGTTTAGATTATAGATGAACAAATGCCTAAAAAACAACAGCAAGCGTTATAGGAAAAAAATTTAGATTTCGTTATTTTTTTTTTAATTTCTGGTGTCACCTTCAGTTGCTTATCCAGTTAGTGCAAATTCGAAAGACTTTTATGGCTGCTATACCGGAAACGTTGCCGAAATGAATCAGTTTTGCACTTGATTTGTTGTACTTCGCTTGTTTTTGAGCATGCTTCAATTATATTCATCTATAATGTTTTTAAACTGTGGTAAATTCCATGAATGTTTTTTTAAGAAATTTTAAAAGTATATAAATCCGTGTAGTGTATGCCATTTTCTTCCTTTTTTTTTAATTATTTTTGGTATAATCAATTTTCTACTAAAATTCAGAAAGAATTGCCAAAGTGGGTAAAAAGTATGCCAGCAACCAACAATTTTTTTCAGTTTTCAATTTTAACACCCATTAAATTAAATTTAAACCAAATTAAATCAAACAGGGCATATACTTAATTTTATTTCGTTCTTTTTTTAATTAGTTAAAAATATATATATGTATATATAAAATACATATAAGTCAAACGCAATATTCTATTAAAGCACAAAATAGGATATAAATTATTAACAATTAAGTTGCAATAATAACAATGTTTGCCTTAAAGAGGCACAGTACGTGACTTAATCCCGGAGAGATCGGTAAAGTTGCAGCCTCTTGACATAGATATCGATCGGCCGCATGAACTTCAAACTTATTAGAATAAAATTAGTTTATAGTTAGTTATAAAAAAAACTGCAAACACTTTTATTCGATTTCAAAAGAATACATTGAAACCTATTGACTAAACCTTGATTTTTTTTTTAAATTAAGGTTTAGGATACATACAGCGAAACTCAACTGAATGATGATAGATATTGACATGACTTCTTCAACAAACTTCTGCGATAAACTTGTGCCTCTAGTTCTTATGGTCTTTGAAAACTAGGTGATCACATGGATATATGGGGGCTCACCTTCCGTGTAAAATTGCTCATCTGATGACTCTAGCGCCTATGATCTCCCAGATCTAGGTGATCATACGGACAGTTACCCGAAACATGCCTCCTTTTTGTTGTTATATGGTACATTGCATATGTTATAAAGCTAGACTATCTAATAAGAATGCCTTCTGGATATGATTTCTTCATAAACTGTCTACCAATTCAAGGAATATAAATGGTTGACATAACAATTCCATATCATCACCAACAATGGCGGCGTGGATGATGACGTCACAAACCGACTTGCCAAAGCCTAATCAGCATTTGGGAAACTCTACCGCATCTGGAGCAAGAAATAAAAAACAAAGTTCCGGATCTACAATGCGTGTGTAAAGTCCCTACTGCTATATAGTAGTGAGACATGGCTTACCACCAAAAAGATGACACAGAGACTTCAAGTCTTCAGCAACAAATGTTTGGCCTAGGAGAATATGCAATGCCGAGCTGTCTCATGTCACAGGTAAGCCCCTTATACACCTCCAAATAAGGAAGACAAAATGGACGTGGATAGGGTATGCTCTCAGAAGGAACCCAAGTAGTATTGTCAGAATGGTATTGAACTGGAATCCCCAAGGCAGCAGACGGATCGGAAGACCCAAGGTAACTTGGAGAAGATCCATCCTTCAAGAATTGCCCCAGTCGAACACAACATGGGATAGGACTAAGCAGACGGCGTAAAACAGGGTTCGTTGGAAGGCCCTAGTAGAGGCCCAAGATCCCAAAAAAAAAGAGCTACCCTCACGGTAACTATGTATCTTTAAAATGAAATATATTTTCATTGTTTAGGTTTAGGTTTTATAAATGATAAAATACAATTAATTCTGATATATAGAATATTTTCATACTGCAATGACAAACATCTGCACTACGACTTCAGGACAGCGGGAATTTCGTTCTTAAAAGCTTTTAAGTTTGCACATATTAATAAAGTAATTGACAAACTTGTCGATGTCACTTAAATGCCGTGTACAATGCAGGGTACAACAAATAGCCAAGTTTAATTGATAAAGTTTTGATAAAAATGACGCCGCATTAAACTGCCTGTCACTTTCGTCGAGCGACGAGGAATACTGCAAAAATGGAACAAACAAATTTTGTGGAATAACAATAAAAAATTTGCTTCAGCTTTAAGTTGGATTCATTTTATGCGCACTCAGTATTTTGGGGAATACTGCTTGGCCTCTGCCTCTGCCAAGTAGTATTCCCTCATTGCTCGTTTGTTCAAACGCAGCAACTACATCCCGGGCCGGATGAACCCAATCAATGCAAAACAAAAATTGTATTTTGTCACTTCATTGACAACATAAAAGTGCGTGTACATGCTTATTGTGTACGCACTTTATGTACTCTATGTGGAGCATGTAGTATGGGTTTGCTTACACGCATCAATTCATATGGTACAGGTCGATTAAGTGTCATGTGAATGCCAAAGTGGATAAGCTCGGGTCTTGGTCTCCTTCGGTCGCCTCGGTCTCAGTCGCAGTCTCAGTCTCAGCATTGGCTGTTGGTCACGTCGTGCTTTGCTTTGCTTTTATTAAAAACGCCATGCAGAGCACATTACAAGTTAATAATTCCCGTGCCGAATGTGGCACGAAATTGCACAACGTTGCCGCAGGAGCAGTCTGTGTGTGCCACAAGCTGCCGGACCAAGGCGGATTGCCTTTGCCATATGCTACACATTCGTGCCATGGCGTGGCGCTTTTTACGTTTTGTTTAAGTGCTCCTCAAAATATTTCGCCCTTTGGCCAAGCGCAACATGAATCGAATAATTTTTATTATGCTCGCACTGCAGTGCCAGAGGCGCTGGTGAAGTCGATGTCGACATGACACGACGAATAATGGTATTGCTGTTCGAATATGTATTCGAATATATTCGTATATATTAATCCAGTAGTCAGTTCGTAAGGGGCGATATGCGGCCTTTGCCTTTGCGGTAGGGGCAGTTGACACAAATTGTCAGTTCATCAACGCCTACCAAAGAGGATGAAGACGACGACGACGCCGAAGAGCAGGTCTAATGCGAGCACTTGCTGGCAGTGCTGCCTTTTGTAAGTCAATTCGAATACATATGAACATAAATCCCAGGACATTGGCATTGGCATTCTGCTGGGGCTTGTTGTTGTCATTGTTATTAACTTTTTATAGCTTATTACATAAAGGACGGAAATCCCGTTTTGCCACGTGACATGTTACAAATGTCAAGTCAAAATTTTAACATTAATTAAAAGTAGCTCCCTGACATATAGCATTTACCCAATCCCACGCCAATGCATGCTCATGTTATAATAGAGTTAATCAATTAACAAAATGGTATTAAAAGTGTTCTCGCTGGGACAAATACGTACGTATTTTATTTTATGCCCCCAAGTCAGAAATCAGAGAAATGCTTAAAAGCAAATCAACGAGTTTCGCATTAAACGGACACCCACGCGCACCGGATATATCACAATATTGACGAAATACGAAGGGGCGCAGAGCTAAAATCGTAAATTGTGCGAAATGAAAATGAGATACGTAGACTGCATACAAAGGGATTTATAAGTAAAACATTTCTGATTAGCTCAATCTGAAGCCAATGGGGGAAGCCCCGTTTGGTGCCAACTACGGCGCAAGCATTGGAATCTCCAAATATATGTTAGGGGGTTTTCTTTTTCTTGTTTTCTTTTTCGTTTTGACTTTTGCTGACCTCGCTGCGGTTCGAAAAGTGCGCAAATATAATAAAATCAAGATACAGATACACACACAGTCACAGTCAACCCTAAGAGACAGAGATAAAGAGAGAGAGAGAGAGGGAGAATGAGATCCTGTAATGACACAGCGAGGGTGCAGGGATTGTGGAAGTTTAGTGAGTAGTTGAAGCTGAATCTAATTGAAGCAGTGTGTAAACGGAATTAAAGCTTATGTGAAAATGTTTGTGTCTGATTCAGTCAGTGCTTAGGATGAATAAAAATATTGTGTTAACTTTGAGCAAGTCTTTCCCTCGGCATGATGATGTGAATGGCAATAGCAATGGGATTGTGGACGAAGTTGTGGGGAGTGTCTAGGGCCTTAAGTGTATTTGTTTCATTGCCTTGAATGCTAATGATGGGAAAATTTGCAAATTTGCGCCATGCCGGGAAAAAGCAGTCACTCGACGTCGCCAAATGCCATATACCCAATGCCATTGCCACTGCCACTGTCAGACTCCGAACAGCAGCCAGTAGCATGGCCAAAACCAAAAGCATTGCCTAGTACTGCTGCTACATGGCCTGGCCGTGCGGAGCTGAAATGCTAATGATGTAAAAAGCTTCGACGCTGAAACAAACGACAACATTTGGGGCGACATCATCGTCGGCCAAATGAGGAAACTGACTTAACTTAATTGAAGTTGCCTTTGCTTGGTTTGACATGACTTGGCATGCTCTACATACATCTCGGCTATATAATATGTATACAGTATATACCATATTGTAGCTCTTATGTGTGGGTGTGTCTATAAGCGGGTGTTGACTGTCTGCATTTAAAAGCCTTGCCATTTTGGATGATGTGATCGGAAGCTTAGCCGAAATGATTTCCTAATTAATGCAGCCAGCTCCTACGGCTCGTTCCAATAGCATTAACAGTAGTAGTACTACACACTAGGTGCTGGTTCCCACACACTGTGTGGCTTAGCAAAGGAATGCTAAAAAGTTATTTGTATATAATTTTATGTTGCACTTAAAGCTGCAGCATCATTATGCCCCAATCTATGCTGCAACAACGCTGAACAATTTAAGCTGCCTCATGGCTTTATCCGGGGTAATGAACGCGCTGGCTACTTTTATCATCAACTTAAAGCCAGCACCCGCATAGTCATTGCTCCGACCAAATTGTGCAGCATTTCCGGCTCGTTAACTTTGATGTAGGTGCAAGCAAGTAGCACCCAAAGTCTCCTGGTCTCCTGGCTTGGTCGTGTCTCTTGCAAACATACAGACAGGGCCCTCCATTAGCGTACAACATATTTTAATTAGCCAAATAAATATATTTAGATTTTTTTTTTTGGGCACTGGGAAGCAAGAAGTGCTTAAAAAGTGGCCGAGATTTTGGTCGTGTTGAAAATGTTGGCCAGCAAATAGCCATGTACTCAAGATTTATTCGTTTTTCGGGGTCAAAGATTTATACTGGCGAGCAACTGCTCTCTATTCCTGTGCTCTTTGATCCATCCAAAACGCTTTTACTTTCTTTGCTCTAGCTTCTGTTTAATTTCACTTAACATTTAACCCGCTGCCATTAATTGAGCTCAATTAACACGACGCAGGAGGAGCGGCTCAACTGGCTGGACCAATAGGCCAACAAAATATGTGTTTCGTCTGCATACAGGAACTGCTGGAACTCACACACACACACACATTGCCACATATATGTATTTAATTAGCAGGGGCAGCGTGGAGTTTGCCACACTTGCATTAATGGTCGAGAGCGCAGTCGCGGCCAATGTTGACGCCGACGCCGACGCTGACGCCGACGTGGCGCTTGATAAATAGCCAATAATTCTTACAGTGCTTTACCCCAAATTCAGTATGTTTGGCGGACATGACTACAGGCTCAAGCTTGAGCCAGCTACTCGATTCCTCGGGCACTCTACGCAGCTAGCCACCACCCACTCAGACAGCCAACAGCCAGCCAGCCAGCATGCCTGCATGCCTACGCTTCTGGGCGGGCTTTAGTTAGAGTTGCCCCTCGGTTTTTGTGTTTGCTGCTTGTGTTGTTTGTAGATGAAAATGGAAAATGAAATAAATTGCTGGCATATAACCTTGAGCGTGTGTTGTGGCTATTATCATTTGTAATTTGCAGCAATTAGTTGGAGCTCAAAAATTCTAAAGCAAACTTTGTTGGCAACAATAAAAGTTGCCACCGATGTAGCCTGCCGCCCACCTAACTCTCCCACACACCTAAGGATACAGACCGTCTGCAGGTTTAAATAGAAAAAGTAACATAAGTTTCTGGGTTCTGGAGGCGCACGGCGGGCGGTGTGGGACGCTGGTGAAACGACATGCATATTTATAAGGCACATTAAATTAATTTACGCATGTTTTCATGTACACCCTCCGCCTGCCCCGCATACACCAATGCAACACATTGTATATAAATATATTTATATAGGCTGTGTTTACTTAACAAATAGCGAAATGTATTTGCACCTTGGGGCAACTTTGGCTAGTTAAGCTTAGTTGACGTTTATGGCCATTTAAGCAAATATAATGCAACAACAATTAACGAAGCACACGCAACAAAAACACACAAACACACACACAAACACACACACACACACACACACACACACACACACACACACACGCAAACGTAGAAATATGCTATACAAAGCCAAATAATTAGTTGTGCGTGTGTGTGTGTGTGTGTGTGGAATGAAACATATGCGCGGACGCATTTATAATTGATCCTAAGCTCATTGCAATACCCAAAAGTTTGTTTTTTTTTATATCCTGTACCTTATGTTAGACAGAATACATTAAGTTGGGGAAATCGAAATTATGAATGTAAAATAAAAAATGGAAAGTCGGTGACATCCCAAAGTAGCATAAAGTGTGAAAACTTTTTCGATGTGTCTTTTCTGCTCCTTTCAAATCCTATGGATCCCTTATGAGAATCGGCTATGCTTGTACTAAAGGGTATGATTTCTCAGCGCCTTTCGGCCCTCATTATCTTCCCTGGATCACCGCTTATTTTCGGAAAAGGTAAGTGATTTTTTGCTATGAATATGGAGAGGGTATTCAGAACCGTTAACTTAGTTGTTAAAATTGTGCCTCAGACTTCAAATGATGGAAAGGTTGGATTTTTTTTTTATATTTTCTTTTTTCAGCCAGCTCCCTCATTTATTTGGTAAGTCACCTGCATCGTGTACGGTTGGGGTTTGTAGTAATCGCTACACTTCACCCGTTCAGTGATCGTGCGCTTCTTCTTTGTACAATGTTCTCTGTCAACACTAAGGATCCTTCGGGGTCCGGCCGGACTAACCTAATGTTCTATGCCATGTAACATAGCCTTAAGTCTTTCTTTTGTTTGATGCACTGTAGGTTGCAGTCTTATGGGTTAGTTTACTTCGGTTATTTTCAATCAACCATATTTAGACTTCATCGTAAAGGGTTTTAACATTTTCAAGGTGAAGGTCAGTCGAACTATCTAATGTTATAAGCTTTTATTTTATTTCACTTTATTTGTTTTTTTTTTTTTTACTTCCAGGCATGCCAGACCAGTCTATCTTGTGTCGAATAGTATAGAACAAATAGACATCATCCACATAGTCAAGATTGCTTCATGAACGTCTTGTAGAGTTTTTCTACTCAAACCCCATATCTGATAAAAGGCATTGGAGTTGTGAAGAGGTAATTTATGACGGTTTTATATATTCTTTATTGCAACTGCAGTTTGGATGGATGGATCTATACTTTTATTGCCAAGGAACCAAAGTCACACTGAGTGAGTGCTATTTCCAACACGTAAAATGTTATTATAGTTCAGCCAATGTAAGGTAGAAACAACAGCATCGTGCAGGCATCTTGATTGATAGTTAAAAAAGATATTAAACGGAACCAATATTATATTAAGATTGATAAGACAGCGAAAATATCATTGTGCGATAAAAATGCATTCGAATGGAGCGGTTCCAAGGCACAGTCATATTCATTTTAGAAAAGAAAACTTGGAATCTGACATGCCAACGACCTTCTTGCTATTACATACAGTGCAGCATTCTATGTAAGTCGCATGTACCTATAGATACAAGGTATAGTAATTATATCTCTCTTCGAGAGAATCGCTATAAAAAACTACTGCGATTAGTTTAGTTGCAAAATAAGTTAATATATCCTATCCTAGACATGCGGACTTCGCCTTATCAAATTAACTTCTCTAAGTGATCGTAGAACATGCCACGGCGTGCTATTTCTGCATAAGCTTTTACTCGGTCTCATTGACTCTAACGCTCTCCTTAACAAAATTTCTTTCATCATTCCTTCCAGATTAACTCGTAATTTTCGACCTCTAGCATTAACTTTTTGTAGAACTAATTATGCGTTACACGATTCTTTTCGTGTCCTATGCGCAAATTATAATAGCCTCTATAATTTCGTCTCCTTTAAACGGTCTATCCAATCCATTTCTTTATCTATCCTTTCTTATGTTGATTCCCCAAATCGAGCTTCTTTGACCAATCATGAACTATAAAAACCCAACTTTGGTCAACGTTGTTACATTGTAAATCCAAGTTCCTGGCTAGCCCCAGATGTGAGGCGGTGCATATCTATAAAAATTCACCCATCAGGCTAGGATTACGGATTAGTTTTATTATATTTTTTCTTTTTTTATCATTTATTATTTCATAATTTTTAGAATGTTTAAGTTGTCTAATCTTAGGTCAACTGGACTTAGTTGCACCCTTACGTATTAATAAATAAATAAATAAATAAATATCGAAACACACTGTACCAAATTCAATCAAAATTCGTAGTCTTAATTATATAACTCCCATAGGACAAATCGGTCAAAATGTTTTTTGCATTGAAAACTTTATTTCTTCTGGGTTTCATGATTTCCTAACTAAACTTGCATAAGAAATCGTCTCTTGGATAGAGTTTTTATGTACTGCGTCAAATTTGATCAAAATCGTTTTACCACATCGTAAAGCTCATTTAGAAAGAAGTATCGGTTCAAAAATCTTTATTTTCTATTTATTTATATATTTATTTATATCTTTATTTATTTAGGAGTTCTTTATCAATTAAACTGATTTGATTGCAGAGTGTTTCAGTGTATCCCAAAGTCCGCATTTGGTTTTTACAAAAGGCGCTTTTTTTGTTGTTTTACTTTGCGCACAAATACAATGAAATGACAAAGGAATGGAGGCTAACACACACACACAGCCTCACACCCACACACACCCTCACACCACACAGACACACGAGTATAAAAATGCGCATATATAAATGTCAACAAAACGGCATGCAAACTTATGTGTACCCTCCACCCCTATGAGAAACTTTTCACCGAATTTATTAGATAAATTGCAGTTTAAACCTACTTACACACATATGTGCATGTAAATGCCTCCCACCCACACACACACACACACACCCACACACACAATCACGTAAAGATGTCCCAGATCGAGCAGTTAAAGAGGAGGTGCATATAGAATATTTTGGGGTTCAACATAAAAATGTTGCCAAACGCAAGGACTGCGCTGCATTTTGAAACTCTGCCAAGGCAGACTACCCAATGCCTAGATGCATATGCGCAAACGTATGTAAAATATTCCACAAGTCTATGTAGTCGGTCGCCGGTCTATCTGGGCTCAATATATTTTTAATATACTTAGACGGAGTGAGCCCAAAATGGCGTCATTATGTTCTGCAATTGTTTGCGGCACGGTAAAAGTTAATACGATTTAACTGGCGCCTTCGCATGGAACAAACTAAAAGAGAACAAAGATTTAATGGAATCAGAAATAAATATGCAAAACATGGCAAGACAAGCCAAAAGCCAAAAGCATCTTAGCTTTATATACATTTTAGTGGCTGATTGTGGCACTTGGCATGCCAAAAATATATATTACGCCACTTGGCCTTTTTGTGTGAAAACGTAAAAGCCAGGCAGCAAGGGAGACAGCGGCGTTCCAACACGCAGATTTGTTGAGCTCATTCGGTTCATGAATAATTTTCGCTTGTCATCTGAAGAGGCTGCGGCTACAACAGCAATCCTTCCCCCCCCCCACCAAAACTATGCCGACAGTGGACTTTTGTTTTGTTTCTGTTTTTTTTTTTTACTCCTTTTTTTACTCAAAACAATAAGCAAATGCGCAAAAACATACGTAGGCACATACATATGTATGCAAAAAAAAATGAAGGGGAATCTAAGCTTATTGTCAAGGGCTGGGCCAAGAGTTGGCTGCTTGGGGGCGTTGGAAAACGAGGCTAAACGAGGTAACTCTGGGGGTTACGGTTTTGCAGAGCTATAGCACTATTTAAATGAAGTGTGCTGGTTGACAAGTTGGAGCACGTGTGGCATCAATGGCATTATATAATGCTTAGAGTCAGCAAGTCATTGTGGGGCACAGCCAGATAGCAGAATGGAGCGAGAGTGCTGAAAAACTTGGCAATGTTAGGCAGGAAAAAAGTGTGAAAACGCTTTTAGCCAACTCGTCAACTTCAGCGCCATCTCGAGCAGAAAATCTCACATCACCTTTGGCAAATGATAGTTTTTATCTTAGTCGAATTGCTGCCTGCCGCTGCTGCTGTTGCTCCTACTGCTGACGGTAAATGGCAAACTGTTTGGCGATGACTTATAGCCATTGCATCAGAACGGCTTTCAAAAGCAAAGCAAAATGTACAACAGGCCATCAGGCGAGACCAGTTGCTGGGCAGTGGAAAGGCTTTGCGGGAAGGGCACTGAGTATGTGAAAGCCAACTGGCGCCGTTTGCATGCCATACACACAGCTACAAGGTATATCGGTCACCACTTGCCACATCTTGCGCATATATAGTCCGCAGTCGCTCCTGCTACACACGGTTGTACTGGCGGCGCCGTAGCACAGGATAACGTGGGCACAATTCATCACGTGCTGTCATTGTGTCTTGCAAGTTTTTCAACCGCTTTGCACACACGTCCTTGCTCACACACTCACACACATACCATGCCATATGAGCTTTTGGATTTTTTTCATCTTTCGACGCAGAGATTATGTTTATTAGCCTGCTAGTTTGTTAATTTTAATACTTTAGCTTGATTTATTGTCATGTCGACCGAAAACAGAATCGACCGAGCTGGCATAATAAGATGAGTGAGGAATATAATAAAGTGCACTTGCTGGCTGCCATATAATGCGTCTTGCTGGGGGATCAAGCACCACTTGCTTTTTATGCACAATATCTTGCCATCATTAAAAGCGACTTCGACTTTACCCTCCTAACCTGAACTACATACATACGTACATACAACTGTCCCCTCGGTCACCCATCCCATACCCGTTTCAGACATTGCCTGCGGCTTTGGCAACATAAAAAACTCGTTTACCTGCATTAAGCAAAATACTCGACAGACGGTTTTTCTTTTTGTTGATTTTCATTTTTTTGCTTTTTTGAGCATAAAGGAAATGTGACAAGGCGCTGGCACTGGCAAAGCAAGAGCTTTTGGTGGGGGCGTTATGCAAAATTTCGCGACGGATGCCACAAGTGCCCTTCTGTGGCACGTGAAGAGGAAGCCACCGGCAAACGGGCCAACCAGCGTAACACCTGCTTTGAAGATGAAACTGAAGCTGTAGCTGAAGTCAAGCTGTTGACTACTGACGACTGCTGCCAACTGGAAACTGGCAACTGCCAAGTGACGGCTGGAGACTAGCGTCAGGTTGGTTGGCTGCTTGACTGCTCGGCTGCTTGGCTGTTGAAGGATGAATGGTTAGCGCACGACGTTGGCCACCTGCAGCGTAACCAAAATGCAAATCACCTGTGAAACAAGTGAACTTGTGCCACAGCCGAACTCATTCCTTATCAACTCCTCGTATCCTTACCCACTTGTAATTGGAAGCACTTGCTGCTTAATGGGAGCACGGGCAAGCGCTTATTGTATAAATTTGGTATGTGAGTGAAAGATGAAAAATCTCACAAAGTTAAAAAAAAACAAGAAATCTTGAAAATTGTTTGAAATATGCTGACAGGACTAAAAGGTGCAACTTATACTCGTATGTTTGGATGTATAGTATATTGATATATAACAATTTCTTATTCCTGATGGAGCCATTTCATAAAATATTTCAATTTATCCGGAAATGTTTTCATGTTGTGAGAAAAGAGCTTTCATTTTAGAATATGTATTATTCTTCGGCAGTCCCATTGTGTCTGCTTTCTTGTGAATTCCGGTTCTGGGCTAAAGTGCATAATCCAAAGGCGACCCCTTACCGATACCATTCGGAATGAAATTTAACAAACAGATTTTTAAGATTCTTCGCTGGCTGTTAATAATAACCAAAATCGAATGGCTGAATCCGTCAGGTACGACCCAAGACTTCAATTCGTGGGAACAGCAATTACTCTAGTTAATTTAAGTGGAAACTATAACTTGTAATCGGGTTGTATGCTTTTTGTGAGCCTTCTTCAATAAGTAATAGGGAAGGGAAGATTAGCTTTTCATAGGTCATCTCACCGCCTGCCGAAATCGGCTTTCGCTTCGAACAGCTTTGAATTTCAGAATCGTCTTTAAATGCGCATCTATATGCATGCTTCTCTGCTATATAAAAGCACAGACTGGTTTACCATCTTCGTCAAGAGCTAAGGGACTAGCAACTATTGGCAAGAAACAACTGTAGACAAACATGATTCCTCGCCTATTCTACAGGTTAATATTATTTTGTAATATTATTTTGTATGCGGTTCCAAAGTACGTAAATCGAAGATTCATTCTATTTGGCTTGTTGCTCACTTAGAGCAGTAATGGAGGCACCTCTTTTATTCCGAAATATATACGTATAGTACATATGTCTTTCGCAATTATATATAAAATTGAGAATTTCTTTAATCAGACTATTATTAGCTATAAACAACAGGGCTTCTATTAAAAAACAAAAACTAGGAACTCACAATATTAATGGAAAAGATAACGCGGAGTATGCTCTGTGGCACGTTACAATTTAAACTCCGTTAAGAAGCAAAGTTCAACTTTAAAAGAGGGCAAAAATACTATACTAATAATGTAGAAATGACTTAAGAAAGTTCAAGCAGCATCGCCAATGCCAACTCGTTCTCTCTTATAGAAGGTATAAAGCTTGCGTGGATGCGATAAAAAAAGCTATTTTCGATAAAGCAAGAAGACAATTATCTGGTTTTTGCACAAAATGGTCCCGCATAGATCGAGCTAATTCGCTCAGAATATTGTATACGGTCGATTATCGTCTGCAGTCCGACCAATAACGACATTGCGCTTTATAAAATATGCAAATAATCCATCTTGTGTAAGAATTGAAGCAATATTTTATACAAAATGTTTGCTTTAAGATAAATGGCCACAATTGACAAAGAATCATTTTATTTTAAGAATGCTACTCAAATAATTTTTAAATCGACTAATTCGTGATATCCATAGACATAATATTTGTATCATTGACATAGGTACGACTACGAATTCCCAGATCATAATAAACCTTCATGCACGTTTTTGTCAAGGCGGCTAGTTGCTTGGGCAACGAACATGGGAAACATCAAAAAGAACACAATAAAAAAAATTGCTACAACAGGAGCAACCGGAGTTACTACAAAGGACACACTATGACAGCGGATACATATCCCAAGCAAGTATTTGTCCGTGTGCTGAGTTTTAATTCTTCGGAAATTATGCATCGACTGTTGTTGTGGGCTTTCACACACACAAACTCGAGTGTGGTCAGTGATGGGATCCATACCAAGTGTTTTCCACGTTTCTGTCTCACTTTGCCTAGCTGTCTATGTTCCTATTACGGAACATTGTCTCACACCGGGGCACTTCAATTTCGTCCATTGTTATTGTTTGGTTTACAGCGCGTACTACGCTGCGTATGCGTGATGATTTACATTCACATTGTTTGTTTTGTTGCCATAGTTGTTATTGTTGTTCTTGCTGCTGCTGTTGTTGTTGCGTTGTTGTTGTTGGTGTTGTTGTTGTAGCTGTTTGTGCTGTTGACCTGCTCGTGTTATTGTTTTCAATTGGCAAAACATTTCGACCGAACGCTGAATAAATGCTAAAAAAATTAGCAAACGAATAACATTGCCAGCCAATTTGCTAGCTGGTAGTCAGGCATTTTGGTCCTGTCAACGAATTCAAAGAGTTTCCGATTTCAATTGCCTGGCTCCGTAGAGCTTTGCGGACGAGTGTTTGTGTGTGTGTGTGTGAGGGTGTGTGTGTGTGGGTGTTTATAAATTGTTAAAGATACGCTAATGGCAATGCTAACGCTAATTAACTTAAAATACATAAACTGTCTGTGCCTTTAAAACCTTTTAATATAAGGAACACACACAGAGCGCCGCAAAATAGAAGTTTGAAACAGGGCGGTCGGCCGCATCTTCGAGTGACCCAGTGACTTGGTGACAGAGTTCCACATGCTAACCTCATGTACTGCTAGTATCCTGGCTGACTTGATAAACGTTGTCAGCCAAGTGACGGAATTTTGTGCAAGAAACCGAAGTGCCAGCCGAACGACAGAGAGCGAGAGAGAGAGAGAGAGAGAGCGTGCGAATCGACGACAAAGAGAGCGCGTGAGCTATGCCGAATGAGAATGTTGCAAAGGGCTTGGCAACATGTTGCGTGGAGCTGGTTGGTGACTCTATTACTTTTTGAACTGTTTCGATAGAAAATTAAAATAATGAACACAGAAAAATAGATGAAAAGCAAATAGAGAGAATTGGTATACCATACACACACACACACACATAGATATATGCATGTATGTGCGGTTATATATAAATATGAATGTGTGTGTGTGTGGGGGGGAGGGGGGGGGGTATAAAGATGTCAATTACGCTGTATTTGTCAAGTTGTTTGGCATTGCTGCACGCTTTGAAACAAATAGAAAATGTTGGAAAGCAAATGTGAAAAACTTAAGTTGCAGCAAAAAACGAAACGAAGAAATATTTAATAAAATAGATAAATATATACACGCACACATGCATACATGCGTGTTAATATACATATATGCGCTGACAAATATGTACATATATTTGTGAATAGACCATTCATCGACCAACATTTTCCATTTTGATGGTCTAACACAAACGTTCAAATCTGCCGTCTGGCGCTTAACACACGCTACACGCACACACACACGAACACACACATAGGCACACACTCAAAGGACTCAAAGTAAACATAATGTAGGCAGGGTAGGTGTGGTGGAAAGTGTCATCGTTGTTGGTGTGCCGACGAAATCATCTGCGGCAACAGCGGCATGGCCCCAACAACATCAACGTGCCACATTATTTAATCAAGCGTTGAAATTGAATAGGCTCTTAAAAACTTTGCCTAAGGCACTTAACCCGCAGCCAGCAAAGCTCGCCAAAGCAAGAAAATAGAAATATAGGCGATGGCATCATTGGAGGCGCAGGCATACGAAGATACCAAGTCAGAGAACACGAAAACGAAAAATACGTTGAAACGACCCTAACCATCTATGATTTTGGGTGTGTACTTTGGGGAACCTGTCGTGTCATCGCTGCCTCAAGAAATAAACCGATAGGGGAATTTCATGCAAAATTTCTTGGAAGCCAACAACCCGACTGTCTAATTTATCTTTACGCTTGTGTTAGGGTGTTAGAAGCTAAGCAACATATTGCACACGGCGCCTATCGTGACCCAAGTTCAATGTGTAATACTATTTAATGGTATCAGAGTGTTTGCGCAACTTAATTTTAATTTAACCGCATTTCAATATATTAGTGTGTGTATATGTGTTTTGTATATTTTTTTCGACTCTGAAACAAACTTAAAAAGCCCGTTTTTTTTGGTTGGTCTTTCAGAGTTTGATGTTTTTTTGCGTTTTTGCCCACATCACACATATTTTGTTGTATGTAGCTTACGCTAGAGCTGACTTTGGCAGTTACCGCTTCAGCGCCGCTGCCATTGTTGGCCATTTCCATTGCTTCCGTTTAAGGCTCGAGCGGAGGCTGTTTTTGGCCTAGCCAACAGACTGGTAAGCACAGCTCCGTTCGCAGTCAAAATGGGCCTGGTTGATGGAGGCTTTTTGTGTGGCAACGGGAAGGGGGCACATAAAACTACTATTTGATTTCAACATTGATTTATGACCGTGTCCGGTGTTCACGTGCCTGCGCAATCGGCTCTTGCCTATGGCAGATTTGCTTGACTCATGGCAACTGATTGCTAAAAGTCAGTAAATTAAAGCTACCCATTGTGCATCTTGTTTTGTGTGTGTGGCCAGACATTTGTAATGCTGGAGTATTTCTTCTGAATAACCACAATCAAAAAGATATTTATTAAGATATAAATTTGATTGGCTTTTGGGTTGGTAGGGGAGTGTGCCTTACTTTTGTCTGTTCTTGTTGTTGTTGTTATACTCTTAATGAAAAATCTATTGAAAATTGGCAAATGATTAATGGAGCCGATATACAACAGTTTAGATCAGGGAGCTTTAAAAGTTTGCTTTGCTGCTAATTTGCCATTTCAGAGACAACAGCAACTTGGTGTGTGTGAGTGTGTGTGTGAGTGTGTCGGTAAAACACTTTAAGAGACACTTTTGCCGGGAGCTCTTAATGCACGCCATTCAGAGCAGATAAAGTAAAAGCAGGACAAGAGCGCAAAGGAGACAAAATAGTTTTGCCTGTCACATAAATCGGATCAATAAATGATGATATTATGCTACCGCAGGGACACATTCAACACACACACGCGCACACACATAGATGCACACACCGAGATACACTGGGAAAGGGGCGTAGGGGCGCAGCTGTGGTTGCCATACAGCGCTATCGTAGCAGCAGCCGCCATGCCAAGTCGTAGGTGGCAACACATTAAGATAAAGTGACAACGCCTCCTGCACGGGCAATAGTACTACCACCACCATAGCATGCTGCAGCAAAGGGGTAGCTGCCGCCACTGTCGAAGGACAAGTAGCAGCAAAACGAAGGATAAGCAGAAAAAAAGCAAGAAAACAACAGAAAAAAAAACGAGAAACGACAAAAATCAAGCATCATGCGTTGCCTAACTTTGAGCACAGGACAGCAGCAAAACGTTGGGGAAAGGATAACACAAATGAATTGTACGCATTTATCTGCATGTGTTGTGCGCGAGCGTGTGTGTGAGAGTGTGAGCATAAAACGCTTTTTATTTAGCATGGCATTTTATGCTCCAAACGCACGCACACACACGCACACACACGCACACACACACATGGGCCAACATATAAACATAAAGCTTAAATATGCGAATGTGTGTGTGCGAGTGTGCGAGTGTGTGCGGAGAAATGTAAACACTCTTTGCATCAAAGAGTCTTAAAGGGTTTCGCCAGCGCCCGGAGTAGGCAGCCATGGCATGGACTAGGACTCTAATGACATTTAACTTTAAAACAATGTAAACAACGACCGCGACTAGGACCAAGCATCAAGCGAGCAAGATTGCAAATTTGTGCGTATGACTGAGACAAAGTGTGACAGCATGGGAGCGACAGTGACAACAGTTCAAAGTTTGCTTGTAGGCCATGCATGTGGTGACGTCAGCTGTGTGTGTGTGTGTGGGTGTGCGTGTGTGCGGAGCGCAAATAACACGCAGTTTGGGTGCGCTCTGTTGTATGCTATGGATTTTTGCATGAGGAGTAAACTGTTGCTGCCGTGTTATTGAAATTGCTAACGCTTTTGTGTCACGGCCTTAGCAGTTTTGGCCAAAAGCACTAGCATAATTCACTGCCTTTAATGTACTGCAGTTAATTTGTTTGCTTATGTGCAGGAGAGAGCGGGAGAGAAGAGAGAGAGCACCAACTAAAGTTTGTGGCCTTTGACTAAGGTAACTGCGCCAGCGTGGAGCATAAATTTGATGCAAAAGCGAGAAAGACAGCGTGCGCCACGACAACCAACCAGCAGCAACAACAACAACATGTTGACATCAAGTTGACATCGAGACTGATTGCCAGACGGGTAACTCCAGCTCAATAGATTTCTACTTATAGATAGCAAAGCGCACACATAAAAGCATCAAGACCAAAGGAGCGTACGAACGTAGATAAATGGATGGATGTCTTTTATTGTTAGTCAAATTGATGCTAGAATTGATTGAGGCATTTATGCATGAAGCATTACCATGCACATTCAAATGTGATGGCATTGTGAAAACATTTACACACGCTTGTAAATATTTCAATTTATTTTATATTGTATCTGTATGTATATATTTTTTATTTTTATGTGCAAGCGTGGAGCAAAGTATCTGCAAGATGGCAATCCTGCTGCTAGCTGATGCTGTTGCTTCTATTCTATCTAAATATATATATCTACATATAAATATATGTGGAGTAGCCATATAAAAAATGTGTCCCCATAATCATATGCCAATAAAAAGCTGGTTAGCATACCGCACACTTGCGACAGGCAGACGAATGGACGCAGGGACGCATGGGCGCACGGCTCTAGAACGCATCCTATCATTATGCGCTACATCACTTTACTCATACACGCAGACATATGTGTGTGGAGGTTGTTGGCCAAAAATGGCTAGTTTCTCAGCTATCTAGTAGTTTCATACAACGCTTTATAATACATTCAATTCATGGCTAGAACAAATGATGTGGAAATGTAAAATAGATGTTCGGCTTATGACCGCACACCAATACCTTCCATACATAAGCACCATGAATATAACTAGAAATGTGTGTGTGTGTGTGTGGTGTGTAAGCGTGTGCTTAAGTATCTGTGTAAAAACAAAGAAATTGCCTGCTAAACGTGTCGAGCAAGTTGAAGCAGCCAGAGGACGCACGACATAATGACATTCTAGCCAAAAACTATTCATTCACACTTCAAATTACATTGGGCAAAGTGTCAATGCGTATCCTTTTTGTGGTCAATCTTTGAAACTCCGGCTCTCGACCAACCACCAGCTTATTGATGTGTCGTGTGCAGCCATTTAACTAACAGCTTCATTGGCTGCATAGCCAGCATTTAATTTTTATGGTCATAATGCAATCGAAAAAGGCACCAATTTTTATAAAGTCCAAAAAGATACTAACTACCACAAAAGACTTGCTAGCAGTTTTAATTGAACTGCTGCTGGCCAAGAGCTATATGCAGTTTAATTGCTTAACTCTCATGGCCAAATAAAAGTGACCAAAACAGTTTTGTGCCTGATATTGCAGATACCCAATATTGACTTAACGTTTTATGCTTTGTGGAAATCCAAATGTCTTTGCTATTACAAAAATTAAGTGATAGTCTGAGGTGAGGGAGGAAGTCAAATCCCACAAAGCACTTTGCGTACTCAATTTAAAATTGGTTTTACGTTTCCACTACAATTAAGGAAATTTGGAACAAGCACTGCCAGCACAGCTGACTTGGCTCAATTGTTTTAAGTACATTTTCGATTGATTAAAGCTCTTTAGTCACTTGCCAGAGAAAATAGAGCAAACGGCAGCTTCTTGCAGGACAATTCAAATCATGGCATTTACGGATTATGCAGTTTTTGAAGCGCTTTCATTTGATCGAAGAAATCAAATGATATTGAGATGATGGCACTGAACATTGACGATTGTGACGGCACCTTCTGTATTTTCGGAGAAAAACTGGGCCGTTGATAATGTCACCAGCTCAAAATCCACAGAAAATATCAATCGTTGTTGGTGCGCTGAATACTCTACGACGACTGGGCGAACAAATCCAGCAAATTGGAAATGAGCGCAGGGAATTGAGAACTCATAAGTGTAACTTCTTTTAGATTTAATTCATGCTTGTAAGTCTTCCACTTGGAGAACACAAATATTTTGCTATATGTATAATTTTTTCGATTTTATAAATTGAACAGAAAGCTTATAGATGTTGTCACATTGGGACATTTATAGAATTATTATTTATTAATAAGTCCTACAGTTCCAAGGAGCAATAAAGGATTGCAATTTTTCTAGTACGTCATACCGTTTAATGGCGAGGGTTGGTAAATAATACGAAAACCCAACAATATAGTAACTAGCGCCCAAGGATATGGAATTTCTTCGCATTTAAACAAAACTTTTTACTTTGAATTGAGTACGTTTTGTTGGATGAAAGATGTACACATGTATAATTTTTATTTATCTTATTGTTTATTTTCGTAGTCGGTTTGTTGGTTTTATTGTTCCAATTTCTGTTAGGAGATTATTTTTTTTCTTATGTTTATGCTCTCAAAGCATTATTGATAGTTATTTTAAGTTCTATACACATTATTTCATGCAATTAAATAATTCATAACAAGTAAATAACTTAAGTATAGATATATTACGGCTTGATTAAATCTTATTATTTATAAATTAAAAGCATTTGTTTTGGGAATATGATATTTCATGAACATTTCGTAACAATGAAGATAAAACGATATATATATTGAATTATATTTATTAAATTGAATATATATGCAATTCACAAGGAATTTAGCTTAAATTTTAGCAACCAATGTATGGTCTTCTTAACGCAAGGAAAATCAACACAATGACAATACTCACATGGTTGCACAATGTTGTACCAGAATTGTATACCCTTTAACGTCACTGAGCTCCTTCAGTTTTTAAAGAATTTAAAAAAAATTAAATCAAATCCTAAAAGTTTTGCTCTGAGACAAACAAAGAAAACATCAGCGTAATAGGTGGGTCTGCTTTTATTCTTTTTAAAAGAAAGTGCTATAGTCAACATAGACTAACTACTGCCGATACTAGGCAGCGAAGTCGTTAAGGTCTTACCACTTATTACGTTTAGTATCTCCCCCAAACCAGTTAGAAAACTTCGCGGTATCTTTACCTATGAATTTGAATGATATTTATAAGCCTTTTATTTTAAAATTTGGAGAAAATATACTGTTGAATTGAAAAATTCGGAATGACAGATAAAATTAAACAAAACATAGATTAAGTGACTGTTTAAAGTCATGCTTATATTTTACTGTATAGATTTACATGGATCTTGATGCAGTAAAGCCTTAAATTTCTTAACTACAAATTATTGAGTCAGCCAGGACGGTCTCTCTTTGTCTGTTATTCGCCTGAATGACTTATCGGTCGGAAAAGATTCATCACAAACTTTTTATTCCATATCTGAAAGTTGATTCTTGCAAAATGATATTGGACAGCATGATTTGCTTAGGCAAAGAAGAAAAGGTCACTTCAGAAGCTTTTAATATTGTTGCAGGTTTAAAAAAAGGGGTCTCTCCGACATGAGTTAAATGATATAATGAAAATATGGTTGCCTTTGCCATTATTTTTTATAAAAATATCTAGTTTGTAATGATATGGACAAAAAATGTGCGATACTACTGCTGCACTTACAGCTACCGAGAAAGTTCACGACCATGGGGGTACATAAGCCCGAGTGCAGGAAACTTAATTTCCATGGATAATATTATCATCTGGCGAGAACTTCCGATGCTTACTGATATCCGATAACTGATATTAACGGTCTTAATTTCTTTGTTTCCGTTCATGCAGCCAGTTGAATAATCCCCGGAGGCATTATTTCCAAAACATATTTTGTGCTTATTGTCCTTATAGGTGTGGCTATAACACATCACACTTTTTGTCGATACTTTCATGCAATCAATCACAATTGGAACCAGAGAGAAGCAAATTTATGCAATTGATTTTTTTCACTTCTCGCAGAGTTTATGAGAAGCAGAACGAACATGTTCTTTGCGGAGGGTGCTCTTGATAAACGTTGCTATCGGCAGTAATTATTATTTTTTAGTCCAAAATACGGCGACCTTTTTAAAGTTTACCTAAAGCATAGTCAGGGAGTCTAGAGATGTTGGTATACCTATGTCTGTCTGATTGAACTCCCAGATCTCAGAGATGGTAAGAGCAACGGCAAAGAACTTTTTGAATAAAAAACTGTCATCCGAGGGTAAGTTAGCAAATATAATAAAAAGATAAGTTTTTTGGTGAATAATTCAGATGTTCATTTAGATATCAATACCAAAGTTGGCGAGTTATAAGCTTCTAAGAATTCCCATTTCGCTTAATCAAGTTTGATCTAAATCGATTAATTATATCAAAATACTCACGAGGGGCGATTCAATCAAAAAATAACATTGTTATTATCGTTGCATTTCCTTTGCTTTGCAAGTTATCCTTACCAAATTCGGGTTACTTACGTATTCTCCGTCAGTGCATCGAAGTCACATCGTTGTATATGTTTCGTTTTTTAATGTATATTAAATTCTCTATTGTACCAAATTTGACTAAAATCGGTTGACAATATCGTAATGGTATAATTTTTGTTTGTTCGCCAATCCATAAGTAATATTTATTTATATCCTTATTTATTGGATCAACAATAAACAGTTTACCTCAAATTACAATAAAATAATTAAAAAATAGATTAATAGACAGATTGATTCAATGGGTGAACTTTTACTACCTACATCAAGGATTGGCCACATATCAAGATTTATAATAGTCGACATTAGTTTTGAAGAAGAGAGAATATTCTGATGACTATCGTACGAATAAAAGATGAAATATTTCGTGCAAACACAATTAGATGTTTAAAATCGTAGTGCAATTAGAATAAAAAGACGAGTTACTCTTGAAAGTTTACTAAAAATAAATTAATTACGAAGAATGTAATAAATACTTTTGCAGAAAAGTCTAATAGGTTATCCCAAAGTCGTATGTGCCCAATTTAAAACTACATAATTTTGCTTTAGTTTAAAATTTTGAAATATTAATCCTTTTGTTAAAAACTCAATCAATTTATTTAATTGAATTAATATACATATATGTCAATCGGAGGAACTTTATTGTTATTGCGCGGCTTTAATTAATTTCACTTCTTTGCGTTGAAGCACTTGTTGATGCATCTGCTCAGCTTGTTTCTCTTGATACTATGATTTATTTCCTCATTTAACAATCATTTCTCATATTCCTTCACAAAGCGTTCATCGCACTGCCACTCCGATTCGCTGTCTAGTGGAGTCTTATAACTCCTTGGGGACCACTTCATTGCGTTACTTGACATAGCATACCATGCTTTTTCTATTTCTGTTCAACTCGATATTTGAATATTTATGCTTATCATGCAAGCTAGGGATGTTAGCGTTTTTATGAATTATTTTAAAGATTGACTAATGCTAAAGAAGTCTCGATTTTTAAGTGGATTTTATGGTAAAGTAAATGAATTGCTTGAAAGTTTGTGTAACTTTACTTAATGAAAAGAACTCAACTTTTAACAAGGACCCCGTGTTGCCAATCGTGATTTTTATGTAACTTTTGTCATTATTTATTTGTCAAATTTTTTGAAGGAAATGCTTGCGCTGATGGTTTTACTCTCATATGTCGTATGTCTCTGGCCTGCGTGTCGTATACGCAACGTTGTTCTCAAATAATTTTCAATTTTGTCCTCTTTAATTTTCCTGCTCATATAAATGCTGCTACGCGTTTGCTTGTGCCTGCTGCCATTAACTGCTGGCACGTTGTCGGTTAATGAAACAAAATATTTGCGAAAGATAATGGCACCTAAACTAACGGGCTTCGTAATCGTATTATGTATATATCAATATACCGCATATAACGTATACGCCACATATACGGAGCATATAGAATACATTATATTTGCTTTAAGTCCCGCAGAATGCGGACACCAACTGCCTTGGCAGAGCTATTAATTGTGCTTTAGTTTCGTGTACTTAGTGGCTGGCATTTTTGTTAATCGCATGATGTACGCACACACACAACTTAACCAACGTTAAGTGATAACAAAGCATGGGTCTCAGTTTTGGGTCTCGTGTGCGTGTGTGTGGGTACAGGTCGGGGCAATTGCGGCTGCATGCCGATAAGAGAGGTCGTATATGTTATGAACGTAGCGTCTTCATATCTGGACATTATGTTAAACGTTTTATAGCTCATGTGTGTGGCGTGGGAGCAAAAGGATACGAGGGTTTGTATTTCTTAGGCAAGCTCTGTGTGTTGCACACGTATGTCATGTTCGGTTGAACTTTAAACTTGTTTCAATTAAAACTACGAAAGTTGCCAGCTCTTTGGTCAATGTGTGCCTGTGGCAGACACATACCACATTTGCCACATTTACTTGTAAAAACTACCGGAACATAAAATCTTTATGTTCCTACACAAATATATATTTATATATAGTTAGTTGTGTGAGGGGCATGTAGCAGAGGACGCGGCATATAAAAGCAAGTTTCATAAATCACAGCTCTAAGCTAAGTTAAAGTGAAAAATCGTACCCCCATTTTAATTAAAAGCGTGTAAAACATGATACTACTACACACACACACGCGCACAACATATACTTACGAGTCTTATAAAATATTTTGGCCAAAGCCTTGGCAAAGCCTGCCTGAATAATGATTGAAAAACAAGCAAACAAAGTCTCTGTCGTAGACGTTGTAACCTCCCCACGCACCAACCACCATGTCGACCAGCTAACGAGTTGTATACACCCACACCCACACCCCCACACACACACCCACACCACCACACACACACCCACACACACACACATAAAGACACATACAGAGCCAAAAAATACAGGCATACATCCATATCATGGTACAGTTTACTTGTATTGTATTCATGTAAACTAAAGAGTGAAGTTTGCATAAAATAATTTGCAGGCTGCCTAGCAGCAGTGGCCGTAAGGCGGCGATGGCGGCATCCCAACTCAACCATTTTGTTTGCTTATTTATACGTGCAAAGCTCATTTGTTTCGGGTACGTGCCACAACACCGCTCGCTCGACCGCCCGCCCGTCCTGAGCTTGAGTCGACCGACCATAGAGCAAGTGCATGGTTAAGATACGCAGCAGAGACGCCTGTATGCGACAAAGAGTCTTTAATTTTTGCCTAATAACAACGGTGCAAAGTTTTACCAAGCCGCCAACAAGGCGTTAACAAGCTAACAAAGCGCCAGAGTTGGGAGACAAATATACAAAAGAACGTACGGCAGCTGGCTCTTGTTTATTTATATGTAACTACAACTTATCTATAAAGGCAGAAGCATGGCATCGCGAGCAAGGGGGATTCACGAATTCTGTGCGGCGTCACCATAGTCATAGTCATGCCATAATAGCGTTTTGATGCCCGCACATAAACAACAACGGCAGCAGCAGTGGCAGCTCCAGCAGTGGCAGCAAAAGTACTTGAAACATTCAACCGACAATAAAACGCAAAGAAACAAGTATCACCCATAAGGCCAACACCACTTGCCAACCGAAACTACCTGACTACCCCTACGTACTATCCAAGTAAGTGACTGACTGACGACTGACGACTGACTGTATAATTCTGCCCCTATCTTACTCATTGCCACAAAAGGTAATGCTAATGTTAGCTTAAGTCTTTGTAAAGCCTAGACCATACACCAAGGCAGTGCCATGTGATGCGACGGCATGAGTCCAACCCAAAGCCACCCCAGCCGCCCAACTACCTAGGCAGCCACTGTAATCGCAAGCATGCCGCGCAAAGGATTATATAAAAGTACTTATTATGCTGGTAAGCACAACAAACCGAGTTGCGATTTATTGTGTGACGTTTGGTGGAGCGTGCTTTGCTGTTTTGAGGTCACGTGTTCATTTTAACAGTCATTCAGTCAGTCAGTCAGTCAGTCAAGCGGTCCCACAATCAGACAGATAGACAGACAGACAGACAGTCAGACAGTTAACACAAATGTTAATCTAATTCTGCGATGAGCCAACGACGATACGTATGTGTAATGGCTGGCAGGCAAATTCAGTCTTCGTTTTGTTGTTGGTTGCCATGACTATGTGAAAAGGCAAACAAACTGAATGTTAACCCCGCTGAGTCACAAATACTTGTAAGCCAGTTAAAAGGGATAAAGTTGAGCCTTTGTTAAGCTGCAATGGCAGCTACTGTACTCGTATGCGTATGTGAGTGTGTGCGTGTGTGTGTGCGTGTGTGTGTGTACAGGGTGTTAAATGACTTGGTCGAAAGGTTGCTGGGCATTGTTCGTTCCTCGGTACAAAAGGCCAAGGCGACGCAAATTGGTTTAAAGTTGTGTGAGTGAAAAGTTATCAAAAAAGTTTCATGGCAGATAGACCATCATTATAGAGCATATTAACACACTGGCGCACATGCACATCCACACCCACACCCACACACCCACACATAATCTGCTGATGTTTTCATTCGGCTTTACAATCGAATCGCAATCAATTTCAATAGGCGCATGGCCCCAAGGCCTGCCTAACTCAAACTGAGCAACAACTTGAACCACTTAATGTCACAATAAAAATGTAACTAACCATGAAAATTACATGTTTCCCAGCAATTTTCTGTTATGACATTGTCTGACATCCGCATAACCCGCCCGTCCACATACACAATCTGACCAATGTTTGTCAGTTGCCTCATCGTCGAACGATGTCCTTCATTGTTGCTAACCAATCGAGCGATCGATCGACCAAGCCAACTCACAGCAATCGCACTGCCCATGGCCTGGTCGCACAGAGCGTAAACCAATATTTATCAAACAATGTATGACCATCATCGCATGGCCAAAAACTTCTTAAATGTCGCAGAGAAATTTTTTCCAAAAAATTAAATAAAATAAAATAAAAATTCCAACACCAACAAAAAGTCCTTGCGAAATCGAATGTAACAGCAAAATGGGGAAAAGTAGCAAAAATTTTTCAATAAAAAAATCGACTTTAGTTGCCAGCGAAATAAAATGTAAAAATGCCAACGTTAACGTTCTTCTATCGGAAAAGCGAATAAGGCCGGTCGGTTGGGTTTGGTTTTTGAATGGTTGACTGCTTGGTTGGGTGTTCTCTGGTTCCATTCTATTTTCATGTAACGCTTTTCACCATCTTTGCAACACAATTCGAGTGGAAAATTGACATATGTTTACATTTTGTTGCTTTCGCTTTTTGTTTTTGTTATTTCTGGGAGCATTCGCCAGATCGTTGGGGGTCATTAGATTATGCGCTGCAACAATTGGTATTTGTACTTTGTTGTGAGTGCCACCCTTACGAAAGAAAAAAAAAAAGAAAATGGTGTATCCAATTATGCAAGGATTTAAGGATTTCTATTACAAAGACTCTCTCTCTCTCTCTCTACCTCCCCCTCCGTCTCTCTCCACAGATACAATGCCATTTAAAATGAAACAATTCGAAGCATATTGAATATTGAGATATTGAGCTATTTATGCAAAGCACATATGCTTAGCATACTTTTAAGCTTCACCATGCAAATGGCAATGAATTAATTTATTTTAATGTCTTTTAAATAATACTTCTTTTTGATTAAAATTTTTTTTATTAAATACTGATACTACCATTTTTGTTGTTGCCAAGTTATTGCGGATTTTTTTTTACCCTCCTCGTACTTTCGTATAAACAATTTGAATATGAATTTGAATCTTGGCTACAACAAAACCTATTCATTTTTTGGAAAAATTATTCCCCTTGATGAGTAGTCTGTCATCGCTTGGGTATAACTTTACTAATGTTGTTTCCTTTATTGAATATATCTTGGGCAAATATTGCCCTTTAACGAAAGTGCAACTGATTGAAATCGAACCGCCTACCTTTTGATATATATTTAGCTGCAAGTAAAGAAATGAGGTGTTCTATCTGGTATATTCTCAAATTCTAAGCGGATAGGAATATTTATTTGCTTGAAATATTTATTTATTTATTTATTTATAAATATTACTTAATAAGTAAACTTTTAACTAATATGGGGGGTAAGCTCTGGCTACTTAGGACTTCGGCTATGCGTTCCTTATTTTAAGGTTTTAAATATTATATATACATAATTGGTATTTTTTAATTTGGATGAATTATGAAATTTTATGATTTTTTTGGCTTTGGTGTTATTTATATTGGATAGGCTGTCTGTGGGTTTGTCGGTTTTGGAAAAGGCTTCAATTTAACGATGGGCAGCTGCTTAATATATGTTCTGTTGTTATTTTGGTGTTTAAGTTGCATAGTTGGGGCGTTTCTATCGATATAATGTTCGTTAGTTATTTTTATGTGTCCTACTCTTAGTCTAATAATTTTAATTTGATCGTGTCTGTTTATGTTTATTTGTGGGGAAAAACTTAGATATTCTGATACATTTGTGTTGTTGTTTTTAGTTTTATACCATTGTGAGCAAGTTTGAATTGTTTGTTCGTGTTTAGAAACTAAAGTGTTTTAAGGTATTTGTTTATGTCTTTTGTGTTAAAGTTGGGTGTGTATATTAAAGGTAAATGTGCCGTTTTATTGGCTTCCGAATATGCGAATTCGTTGCCTTTTATGTTAGTGTGTCCTTGTATCCAAAGTAGCTTCATTTTGGGATGATGTGGTTTAAAAGTGATCTTATAGATCGGGGGTATATTTGGGAGTTGTTGGGTTTGGCTGTTGCATCTAGTGAGGAGAGGGAATCGGAGAAAATTATGAATTTTGACTATTTATGGCTTGGAATATAAACTCTGATGCTATTCGGATAGTAACAAATATATCGGTAAGTCCTAGAAATTTACGAACTAGCAATGTGTGCGCTTACACAAAGTTAGGCCGATTATATAATAATAAAGGGTGTTTTTTTTAGAGGTATAGAACATTAAATTATTATTATTAAAACAACAATTATTCGATTGATATGAATTTTATTTATCCGAAAGATAATCTTGTGGTTTTAGATTTTAGATATGATATCTGGCATAGGACTCGGTCGGGTGTAGTCCAATCTGAACGTCCCATTTTCGATAACTTTTTCCAGCATTTGTGGCCGTATATCAGCAATAACGCGTTAAATATTGTCTTCCAACACACAGAAAATAGTATACCTGTGTTAAATCACGGGATCTTGAAGGACAATTCGTAGGTTCTACACGTGAAATTAGGCGGCCACCAAACGTGTCTTTCAATAAATCGATTGTGACATTAGCTGTGTGACATGTTGCGCCGTCATGTTGGAACCACAGCTAGTGGACATCATGGTAATCATGGCTCTATATCGATCATCAATGACTGTAACGTTTTGGCCATCATCGTTTTATAAGAAGTACAGACCAATGGTTCCACCTGCCCATAAAGCGCACCAAACAGTCAGTTTTCCTGGATGTAACGGTGTTTCGACAAAGACTTGAGGATTATCTTTACTCCAAATGCGGGAGCTTGGTTTGTTGGCGTAGCCATTCAACCAGAAGTGCGTTTCATCGCTAAACAAAATTCGCTTATGAAATCGGGAACAACGGCAAACTCGATTTGAGCCCATTCGACGAATCTACACCTTTCGTTTGGCTTTAATTCTTGCATGAGATGAATTTCGTCAGCACCCAAACCAAGATCCTTCTACAAAATCTTCCATAAAGTGTATGGACACAGATACAGTTCCTGTGCTCGATGGCGGATGGACTCATTCAGGACTTCCTCAAGACTGGGTATGCGAGTTTTTAATAAGAGAAAACGTGGTACAACAACGGTCCGAACAAAAAATGGACATAGTGCTCGAAACGTATTCCCCACAAAACCATTATTTTAGAAATTAAATTTCACTATTTGCAAGCGTTGTTCAGGCGTGACTCTATTCATGATGAATTGCCAAACAAAATTGAGAATAAAATCATTTGGCAGCTATTAAATCAGTCGCCATCTTGAACAGTAATGAAAACTTAAAGTTCTATATCTCGAAAGAAAAAACACCCTTTATAAACAACAACAACAAAAAATTTTCATTTCGAACAATACTCATTTACACCGCCAGGTGTCATGTCAATAAGCAAAACTATTGCATCTGGGTTCAAAAATTCATAGATTGAGCAGCTTTTACAGCCGCAGGTGGCTACCATTTTGTCTTTTAACAAATAAAAGGAAATACCTTGGTTGATATTTTATCTTAGGATGATGACGTTACCATGGGACAATAGTTAAGTAAAAATCAAACGCCCTGGCGGATTAGCTCGTACAAAATCATGACGAATATCGTGCAATGTGCAGAGAATCGCTCCGCCAGAGATGGTAAGAGAGCACACTGGATGCAGGAAAAAACAACATGCGCTCCAGCAGATTGCACGGATCATCGGAAGATACAACAAACAGCCCCAACCTGTCTAGCAGAGATCTAGCAGGCAATGGCTACAGCCCTTCATGGAAATCAGACTTCAGCATCAGGATATCAGTTTCGCCCCCATCTGTAGGAGAAATCACAAATGCAGCAAAAAAACTGAAGAACAACCTACAACATATGATAGTGAGACATGGCTCACCACCAAAAAGATGACACATATACTGCTATGCGGGATATTTTGGTCAAACAGACTATCCAAAGAAGAGCTGTCTCGTGGCACAGGTGAGCTCTTATACACCTCCAAATAAGGAAGAAAAAATGGACGTGGCAGGATGGTACTGTACTGGAATCTCCAAGGCAGCAGACGGATCCTCCAAGAACTGGCCCAGTTGAACACATCATGGGACAAAGCTATATAGACAGCTCGAAATAGAGTTCGATTGAAGGTTCTAGTATCGATCCTGAGTTCCCAAGCGGGGGGGAACAAATTTGGTACTCTATCTATGCTTACAATTTCTAAATCGTCCACCTTGGTTCAAGTGATCTCAAATCTTGGTTGCGAAAACTCAAAATATTTCTTTGGTAATTTGAAAGCGACTATAATAAGGGCACTCTAAGAACAAGCGTCTATGGTTTAATTTTTGGGCATCATACTAATTCAAACTTTATTTTTTTCGTTTTTATGCATACCACAAGTTTTGTTCCATGACATAAGTTTATTCCTTAATACCAACTCTGTCAGAAATTGATTGAGTCTGTTCAAAAACGAATTTTAATATTTGCTCTTCGCAGCTTAAATTGGGTGAACACGTCTATGCCCGAAATCCTTAACCACCAACTCACAGCTCCGCTATATTTTTTTATGTGGTCGATTTACGGTTAATTCTTTGTGTAAATATTTTCAACAGCTTTCGATGTCGTT
This sequence comes from Chymomyza procnemis, assembly GCA_035046065.1. Classification (NCBI taxonomy): domain Eukaryota; kingdom Metazoa; phylum Arthropoda; class Insecta; order Diptera; family Drosophilidae; genus Chymomyza; species Chymomyza procnemis. The sequence continues at coordinate 62,511,664 of JAWNOJ010000026.1, forward strand.
AGCTTGCCATTGCAAACATTCATCGTTGTTGACGGCCAACACACTTTACCAACATTTCCGCATCATTTTACATCAAAATTAAATATTAACTCGTTCATTTTTTTATTGCGTTTCTATCTTGAAAATTCACGTTGGGAGAATTAACGTAAATCTTAACAATTAAATTATTTCATAAATAGGTATGTTATAATGTCCTTAATAATTGTTACCGGGATGGACGATCTCTGCGGAATAGCCGATATCTGTCACGTCGTTTTAGACGCATTGAATGTTCTCTTTCCGAGTGTTCTCAGAATATCTGACATGGCTCTTCGGCTGATGTCAATGATGCTCTTGCTGGCATTGTCTTGCAGCTGGAATCAGTAAGTCCATATGGTTTTTAGGACATGTCTGCGTCATATGTAAGTTTTTTCCCTCCTTTTTTTCATCCAATATTTATCATAAGATCAATGAAGAGATTTCGGATAACTGTGTGGTCAGCAAATGCTGATGTTGTTAGTTGTCTGCTCTGTAGAGAAGATGTATACTTTTGCTAGGGAAACTCAGGGAACTCCTGTTTCGATGATGTCACCGTCGAACAAAGTAGTACTCTGATGCCGTAGTTCGTTTTCAGGAGATTATTAAGAAAAAGCATTCTTTTAATTTTTGGAAATTTAATTGCAAAAAAACATATGACTTACACATTACCGGGGGTGTAAGTTGAAAATGGCCGATTCTTTCGATAAATTATACACTGAATTTTCAGGGGATCTTGCGAACTCTTTTATTCAAAGTATTGACAATTCGATTTTATACATTTGGCCGAACGTATTGGCGAAGAATCCGACAAGATACTTTTTGACTTCTTCAAAGATTGCGAAGAGCTGCTCTGCAAGTGATTGTCCCATTGATGCAAAAAGATCATAGTCGTACAGGGCGAGGTCTGAAGAGTATAGCGGGTGGAACAATATTTCCCAATTATTTCGTTTCAGTGTGTCTTTGTATGAGCCGGCGGGTTACACGATAACTTTGCCATGTTTTTGGGCAATTTGCGACCGTTTTTCTGTCAAATTATTATTTAAATTGATGATTTTTTGTCCTTAGCGATCCTTATTAACCGTTTCACCAGACTTTAATAACTCTTAATATAACACACCAGACTGGTCACGGTCAAAGCCATTTGGCTTTGCAGTCGATGAGCTAGCCTCATTAGGCCGAAAGCCATGCTTTTCTTTCGTTTCAAATTCTCAAAATACTAAATATAATTTAATTTTTATTCCCCCGTGACAATTCGATGTAGGAAAGACTTTCTCTCAAACCGTTGTTCATTGGTGAAATATGAAAATCAACAAATTCCGCAAAAGCAATTTATTTGGAACGAAATTCGATATGTTTTCTGTTATTATTTTGACGAAATGTGCCGTTGAATTTTAAAAGATTATGGTCAACAGCAACGAATGACACTTAACCAAGTCAAAGAAATTTATATATATGGCAAGCAACATCTATCATTCAAACCGGCAAATTTCAACTTACACGCCTAGTACAAGATTATTCCAGAAACTTTTTGGGTTATTGATATCATTTATGAAGAGAGCTCGAAGTAATGGGCAACCACAACTGCAGAATACTTAATTCCGTGTTCAATCTTTGCCCAATGAGTACAGGGCTTAATAACAATCGTAACTCGATTGTTTTCAGTTGGTGAAAATGCTTTCTTCAAAACAAAAAAATCAAAAAATTGTTACAGGGTATTTTTTGTTGCCGCTTCAACTGATTCACACTTTTTAATCAAGTGTTTTCGCATTGTATACAGATTGAAGGTAGGCAAATAAAGAACCTGTTTGTACGCGGCATTTGTTCCTTTTAAGGGTAAATCGCCCAATGAAATGACAAGAATTGGGGTCCGGGCCAACTGCCCTTTGCCAAATGCCAATTGAGCAAACAAACTGCAACCCAGAGAAGCCAAGACGGGGCGTGCGGCCATGAACTATATATTTCAATGAGCGAGTGTACGTACTAGAAAAACACCCGTAGTTATAACTACCTCTGGTTGCGTTTACGTAAGTGGTTGAGTGAATGGCTTGATGGGCTGGGCTGGCTGGGGCTGGAATGAATGGCCTATACCAAAAAGTGCATTGTGTTGTGAAAAGTTGAAAAGTTGGTGAAAAAGTGCTGGGCATTGTAAAGCGCCTCCATAAATGATTAATGGCAAAAGTTGGGCTGCATTTGGTGATGGCTTTTGGAGCAACACTTTTGATAATTTTATGCTTTTAAAATTAGTCAGCTCTTTGCTAAATGTTTGCCTGACAGCAGCCAAAATTAAGACCATCGATGAGAACGCCCCGAGCTAGTTTCGGAAGCGCATTAATTTTGTCATTTATAACAATTTTCATAGCAATGCCATTCGAAAGATACTGTGTGCAACGCCTCGAATGACTGCAATGCAAATGAAGTGTAAAGACATTAGATAACAAATACCCATAGTGCAAATAGAGGATACTCACGCCCATCCAAGTAGTACTTATGTAGTAATATATCTTAAGACTCAAAAAAAAAAAAAAAATGCAAAGAATGGGACGAAAGCATACAACGAATGGGGACAGAGACACTAGCTAATTTGCATAAACCAGAACAACAAATCGTTACAAATTGAAAACTTTTGTCTGCCAAGATTGTAAGCGATTGTATCGCAATGTCCCTCCGTCGTATGGATGCTATTGTTGTAATCAAAGTTGTACAAAAAAAAAAAACAGAACAGCAACGAAACGAAACCAAACCAAACCAAACCCAAGGAATAACAAGAAAAACAGAAACAGACACAGATTCAGATACAGAAATTGTTCAAGAAAAAGAGACAGTAACTGAAACTGAATCTGACAGTCAGACAATATGAAAGAAACAAACACACACAACGCAAAGGATACGGATATGAAACTGCTTCACATACTACAACCACTACCACTACTACTATGCTGCTCCTATCTAGCCGTAGTAGAAGAAGACATCCTAGATGTCGTCGGACTATGAAGTACTCCAAAGCTCATGCCGCTGACGCCGCTGACGTCCCGGACGACTAAGACGACAAAAAAGTATCGACAAGTTTGACGCTTTATGGCATTGTTTAGTGCCGCACATTTCGCCAAAAACGTTTTTCAACTTTCACACAATTGCGCCATTTGCTGCGTCTTAAGCGCGTAGGGGGATGCCGGCACAGATATGGCAAATGGTGTGCGGGATTCAGGGTCGGAGTTTCGTGGGAGCGGCCCATGCAGTCGACTCAAATCTGCTGACGGAAGCTTTTCGAATACCATACGTACACACTACTTTTTATACGGAAAACGTGCGGAAAGTTTGAGTGCCGGCTTAGAGCGCGTTTGTGCTATACGAAAAAAGCAAAAAAAAAAGTTATAAAACAGTAGATAATAAAATAATAAAATATCTATATACATATGTATGTGCTCCCTTCGATGTGTGTGTGGGGGGGTCGCGACTATTCCCCATCTAAACTTTGTATTTCAAGCGATAAAATTACAGTCAAATTGAATGTAACCTGCTATTTGTGCACATTATGCCAGCCATAATTAAACGCCCCCAGCTCTTAGCCAGCCACTACCATACATATAATAGTAAACAATAAAATGGCTAAGAGCTGTCATGTCGTAATGGTCAATCACTAACTAACATTTATGGCTTTAGAGGGTAGCAACTTTAAGTGTTCCCTGCTTTAGATACTTTGGTATAAATGTGGCGCACATATTGCAAAGTTTTGGCATTTGTCAATCAACTTTAACATGGCCACAAAGCACTATTCAAGTGGCTCCGGCTCCGGCTCGGGCTGCGGCTCGGGCTTTGGCTCTGCTTGTTTGAACACTGGCAGGCGCCTCTACGGCGACCTCAAGCTCTTCTGTAGCTGTGGCAATATTGTGGGCACACGCTATCTATTTGATCCGGGGTAAGTACCATATTGAAACGCAAATAGTCCAATTGTTTATATTGACTGATTGTCAATTACCCGCCCTCAAAACTATGAAGATATCATTATAGTGAACGTTGTGTTTGGGTGCTGTTCTTAATCGCCAGTTTTGGATTTGTTCTAAAACTTATGTGGTTATATTTTGACTTCTATAATGACACTTCTTATATGCTGGGCTACGTGGAACACTTTAAGCATCAACAATTATTATTTCCGACAATTGGCATATGCGAAGTTTTCGCTGGACAAGATATACAACTGAAATCCAATCAGAAGTAACAACTTACGCAACGTACTTGAACATGACAAATTAAACTATCATTTTTTCCAATACAGTGTTTCCCGCGAATTGAAAGAGTTCCTACGAGTTCTTGTCTATCAGCAGCAGATAGGCGGCTTTCCAATTTTACACTATCAACAACATGTTATCCGTCAATTTGATCCTACTAATGATGACTACGCAAATATCTACCATCAGGTTGGTATTAAGTGTTTGAAGTAGCTGTATCCACTTATTCCAAAAAAAAAAACGATTATTTATATATGAATCTGATATAGTTGGTGTATTGATCAGCGTTTCTGAAGTTCTTTTTGTTTTCGGCAAACTATGGTGTGGATAATTTGTATCACTTTTTAAATTATGAACTTTATATCCATAGCTCAAATTATAAATTATTGTCCGTAATTATGTTTGTATTGAAAATCGTAGGGCCCTTAGAACGTCTTGATAAATCGTTAATTTGCGATTTTTTGCAAATTTGAAGAATCTAAATATTCCCAAACTTAACCCATGCATGAACACGGCTACTGGGTAAATAAAAATAAAGGTATTCTTTTTGACTATGGTCATTGCTCCAAAGCAATGGAGCATTGGATATATATCTCTGAAAGCTCTTCGAAGAGAACAGGGACCTACAGTTTGCAGTTGAATCGGAACGGCGTTGTCTTCAAACAGTAGAGATCTTTGGACGTTCATCCATTTACCTTCCGTTCTATATATAATTGACTACATCTCAGAGATGGTAAAAGCTGGGGTAGCGGTAGTGTTTAAGACCAGCATGAAATTATATCGAAAAAAATATTTAAAACAAACTCAGTAGTCGAAATACTGTTCAGTGATTTAAAACACTGCGTCAAATTCAAATTTTTAAAAATAGTGATAAAGTTTTAACATCATAAAACAATAATAGTTTTGTTTTTTATTTCAATGCGTTTTGTTTTTAATAAAAAAAATTATTTGATTGCGGCTAAACTACTTAACTATTAATCGGTAATAGATCAACTGTAATAAATTGAATTTTTTACTAAAAAAAAATTTTTTCTTTGCCATATAACAATAATTATTTGCATTAACATATTTAGCCGTTTTTTTTTTTAAATATTTAATGTCTTTTGTCATCAAACTTTATTCCTGATATTATTTTTATTAAAGAACTTATAAAAATTGTTGTTATTTTTTTAACATTTATTCTTTTATTTGCATCAAAAAATTAAAAAATAACAAAATTAAATAAATGAAAAATTAAAAAAATTAAAGAAAAAATGTAAGAAGTAAAAAATTAAAATATCAAAAATTTGAAAAATAAAAAAAATAAAAAACTAAAAAAATTTCAACAATTTAAAAAATTTTAATAATTAATAATATTAATTAAAGAACATGCAACCTTAAGGAACCCTTACTTAGATTTTAAAAAGATAATGTTTCTAAAATTTATTTAAATAAGCTGCAATTAATTGAAACAAAAAAAAAGTACTGAATTAAGACAACAAAAGTAGGGATTTTGTCCAACAAGATTTATTCAGTCGCGAATAATGGTAGACCCTCTCGCATCGCATCCTTATTTGGGTTATAAAGCATCAGAGAGCACGTAAAGCGTAAAAGTTTATTGTACTTCAGGATACATACATACACTGAGAACAAAAAAAACGGTCAAAGTTTTGGAAATTTTTCTCTTAAATCGAAAATTCGCAGTCTTCAAAGTGCATTATTATCAACAGGATTTTTAATTTCAACTAAAATGTAAAATATGAAAAAAATATGCGCCGAAAAAAACCCGACCTAAATAAAGGAATCGAGAAGTTGGAATTTGAAAATGATTATATACAACAAAAAAATCCTCAGTTAAGAAAAAATTAGATGTGTCTCTAAAACAATCCTTAAAACAAATGTAATACGAAAGTAATAGAGCAATGAAATTTCTTCATCTTCATCACACTCATATCACGTTCGTTTTTCTCTTTGTGAATACTTTATATTATTTCCATTTTCTTACATAGAGCCACCATGAAATAGTTATAATTGAGAAAAATTTTATTTTATTCCTGAAAACAATAACTGAAAATCATTTTTAAGAATTTTATTTTTCCACGGTGCACTTCTTTGAGGATTCACGCAATAAAAGTTTATTTTTGGTTGCGAAATTTTTCTAGGTGCTGGCAAGCTGCAAACAATTTCTGCAAGTTTGCAGTTGGCAAGGCATAAGATTCAACTGCTGCAGCCATTTTGAACCGATACTTACCTTGGCTGGTGCTTGTTTTATATTGCAACCAGAGCATGTTCCGGAGTAAGCAGCGATTTCCGAAGAGTCCTCTGCTCACAAATTGATTTTATATTTTTGCTTTTAGCTTAAATATGAGCTTGAATGGCTTTAACTACAAAAATCATGAACAATTAAGCCTTCAACTAGGCATGCCAGCACAGGTAGATGCAGTCTCTTATGCCGTAATGACGATTTGACGATTATCGTTTCTCTCTTTTTGGGTTAGATATTTTTACTGACGTCTAACAATACGCCGGAACCATTCTCAATTTGGCGTCAAATACTGGTTAAACGGAATCAGCGCGCTTTGATTGAGTTTGCTTTGCAGCCCATCACAAATGAGCCGCAGGTGCTGGAACTACCAATGGAGGTACTTGGTTGTCTACGACATCAGTTGGACGGTCCAGAGTTTGGAATATGTCTATACGATTGCGTGCGCCAATTGCAGCTGGATGAGTGCAACTGCATTTCTTGGAATTTAAATGCCACGCATGCAGCGTCGTGTTCCCTTATGGGTTACGTGTGTCTGGAGTCCAAGCAGCTGTTTCCCATTAATAACATCAAGCGTGAGCTCTTACGCCAATGCGAATGTTTGCTTAATTGTAATCAAAATACGGTTTTTATCAGAAATTTTACTGCAAGGTAGGTGGTGGTAGCAGTAGTTTGGCTTTTGTGGGAGTATTTAATTGCTTGATTAAGTTATAGTGACGATCTTGACGGTGCAGGGGAGGTATCCATACAATTGATGACATTTCCACGCAGTCGTTTGCAGCGTCAACGCTTACGTAGAGATCTGGATGGTGTCGTTAGCTTTGGAGGCATAGTGGCCCTATCGATGGGTAGCAGCTTTCTCTCCGTGCTGGAATTGTTCTTTATTACGCTGCATAGACTCTACCATGATGCGGTTGGAGGAGCTTGTTGCCCTGGCGATTTATATGCTAATACGATTATCTAACTTAATCTAATCTCATTTAATAGAATGAAACGTTTTTACAAATCAACGAACGGCTTAAATGGGCGTTCACATGGATGTTGACTTTATTGTTGTTGTTGCTGATGTTGTTGATGTTAACGTATTTGTGGTTGTTGCCGCTGCTGATTGCTGGCAAAAGTCATAAACTGGTAGACGAATAGACGTTGTATAAAAGTTTATATATGACGCTTAAATCCGGCATACAATAAACGCGCTTCATCTCATTTGCTGGCATTCGGTTAACTCAAGCGTTACAAATACTCGAAATCGAATACAATTTGTAATTCCGATGAACGTCGAAGGCAAAGCTTACGCAGCGCGTCCTCCTACTTCGTGGTAGCAACAGCTTTTATTGTGAAATATTTTACTCTTCAATTTCTGTGTGTGTGTTTTTTTTTTTTTTTTTGATTCCGTCAACATCTTATGTGTAGCTACTACGACTATTTCCATAGTTGTATGTACGTTGTGGTGTAGTATGTGCTCGCTTTTCACATTTTCTTATCGAAGAGACATCGGCAATGGCCATGCATGTGCCGGAATTGGTCTGTTGACATTTTATTTGTGTGTTGACGTTGTTAACAACATGTATCCAAAGGTACCAAAAACAGCAAGTGGCAAGTGGCAAGTGGTAAATTGCAAATGACAAATAACAAACCGAATACCTTATGCTCTACCCAGGGGAATTGAGGAACGGTGCTACCATTGATCTTCTCCAGCTTGTAACTTAAACATTTCGCACACGTAGTGGCATAAAAATTGACACCAATAATTCGTGTGTGTAACTAACGATACGCGATAAAAACACGCGCATGTCGTGCACATACATCATTTTAAGAATTTTTTTTTTTCCCAGACATCTCCTTGTGGTTGGGGCAGTTCTTCAAATGTAGGGGGCTGTTAGTCGCGCGGGCGCCACGATTTGTTTACACAAACAAAGTTATCAACTTTACACACAGCAACAAGGAAACGACAGTGTGAGTGGCAGGCAGGGAGAGTAAGCGGAGAAAGACACGCATGCCTCCGGTGAGGCAAGGAGCAACCTCATCCGCCAGGCATCACACATTTTCATCAATTTGGTATGCAATCAATGTCCAAATCGAAGACGCGGGCAATGAAGCCTCTCAACAAGAGCAATAGAATAAAAAAAAAAAATTCACTTAAAGCGATGAGCGATTGTCGTCAGTGGGCCAGCGAGAGCCCAAGGTGGATGGGGCATTAGAGCTGATGCCTGGGCATAATGTTGACGCCAAGCGCTTGTTAACCTTGAAGAAAAAGTTGCGCTTGTTAGTGTAAAATAATTTCTATCTATATGTGTGCTGTTGTTTATGCCCCATCCGATTTACGATTTCGTTTTATATAAATACTCTATCCATGTGCATTTGCACAATTTGGGGTTTTTGGTAAATTTGGTTCAAAGCATTTTTGGAAAGAAACAATATATCTGAATTACGAAATGAATTGTAAGCCAGCAAAACATTATATTTTCCATAAGCCAAGTTTAGTTGTCGAGACATTTATATTTATCAATTTTGAGCGCTTTTGGGTTTTCCATTATTTTTTTTTTTAAGAAAAATGTTGCAAATGTCAACACTAGTCCACGTAGTACTTTCTGAGCACTGCGCCAAATATCATCAAAGTCGCCTAACTATGTCCTACAGCATCAGAAAAATCTTTCATAAATTCTTAATTAAATTCATTTGTTTATTTAGAAGTTTCTTGGCATAGGACCACTTGGTAAAAAGTTCTATAAATTTCTGTATTTTGTTGGTTTATAAAAAATTTTGTTTAAGGTTTATTGGATTTTTTTAGTTCCTCAGCCCCATATCATATAGTTTTTAAATAGTCATCCCAGAATAAAAATTTCCTACACCAAACAAATTAATTTTCTTTCTGTGGTTTTCGCTTTTTTTTTTATTTTATGGTTAAAAAGTTGAGACCAAGAATATATAGCTCTGCATTGGAGGTTTATTTCAAACAATTAATTCCGACTCATTGGATTCATGGTGTCCTGCTTCCCACAAACCAATTTTTTCATACTTGCATATTATATATTCGAATTGCCAGAACAAGGTCAAAAAAGTAATAAAAACTTAAAAAAAATTAATATTTGTAGATAATTAATATTTCTAAACTAAAAATAGTAGCCAATTGGCTCAAAGACTTAGGCCAAGTTTAACATAATGGCATTATATTGCTCAACACAACGCAGAAACAATTTCACTGAGCGAAAAATCAAGTGATTTATCATTCATTATCGTGACTGAAAATCCTTGAATGCACATTTTCAATCCAATTTTAAGTACTTCTTCGTTTTAAAAATTTATCAAGTTTTAACAACATTTTTCCCTCATTTATGTATTTTATCACTTAATAGCAGCGATTTTCAGTTTGTTTAAAGTTACAGATAGGATTTCGATTTCTCGATTCTCGTTGGAAATCTCTTTAATCTTGAAAGGAGAATAAAACTGATTTAGACTGAATTATTGTGAAACAGTCAGTGGAATAGATACCACGGCGAGCGGCTTAAAAAAGGACGCAAATGTAAGTTTAAGAAAGCTGATAAGGATGTGCGTTATCATCAATGCAGTTTCTTATCGTTTTAGACATGGCAGTGGCGATGACAAATGAAGATCCTCACACATGCATACTTGGCAATCTTAATTTTGATGGTACTAGAGAAGAATAAAGGGTATTTTTTTGGCTAAGCGTAGTAAGCAACGAAGAGCTACAAATGAGGACGACAAGTAAACGAAAATGCATAGCAACTAAAGAGAGAAATCAGATTGACGTGGGAATTACGTGGGATTGTTGACAAGTCGACATAATCCTCGCCAGAAGATATTGTTGGAAACAGTTTGCTACCGCCCTACGCTATACGTAGGAGCGACGAGCTTATTTTTATACTTTGTATCTAAATAATAGACATTCTGGTCAAGAAAATAAAATCAATTCATAGCTTACGTTTTATATGATTTCGATTTAAATTTCGAACAAATAAAATATACTTTTTTATGAATCTTTCTGTTTCAAAATATTGTGCAAATAACAAAATAAACGAGACTAGACGCAAAAATATGTATTTTCAAAAGTATGCAAAATAAAATCCATATACAATTATGCGATTGTTAGAGAATAGTTGATAGAAACAAAAAATATAACAAATGAAGTACAGATTCAACAAATGCAACTCAACATATTACGGTTTGGCCGATATCTTGTCAAGAGCCTCGTAAACGTAGTGTATTCGCATATTTTGGGTGGGCGTCAAGCTTAGCAGAGTGGAACAATTTAGCATGTAAACCTATTTTGTCTATTTGTTTTTATTAAAAGAAACATTTTCGCTTTTTATGTTATGTTTGTTTGTTTTACTTTTTGCCCCATGGTAAATAGGTAGCTGGAAAAATGCCATGAACAAATTTCATTTATCGGAAAATATTTATAATAACTTTGAAATGCAATTTCTAAAGAAAATATGTTAAACGAATTTACCTGTCCTCCTGCGCATAGTATGTATACATATACACATGCACATATATATATATATAAATATGTATATGCCTATCTGTGAGAGCATGTCTACGCACACACACATACTCACACACAGTTTTAGCTGGCACCGTTCCCTAGAAATATGCTGGAAAATTAAAATCAGCCATATGTTGCCTCATCGATTTTGATAAGTCGCTGGCAAACCAACTGCTGCCTGCTCCAGTGTTGTGTATCGGCGTTTTGTTGTCATTGCCGCCGTTACCAAAGCAGCGCCATTGCTGTTGCGGCTATGACCGCTTCATATCCGCTTCCGTTTAGTCACTCAACCTCACCCCACGGCAGCCGTGTGCTGCGACACTGACACAAGTGAAAAATAAAAATTTAAGATATATGAACGTGTGTGCGTGCGTGTGTTTGTGAGGCGCCTTGTCATGCATGAGTTTTCGCTTTTTATTAATACTTTCATTGTTGCCGCTCTCATTGGTGTTATTCATATGTGTATATATATGTATATATGTATAGATATGTACTTGTTGTTATTATATTGTCAATACAGTGTGTGTGTGTGTGTGTAAGTGTCATTGTAATACAAATCACGATTGCTACTATGTACATATAATACTATATAACATGCTCTTTGACTTTTTATGCCTGCTTTTGTTATTGTTTGTTTGCACTCAGGATGCTGAGGATGGTCGGGATGCTCGGGATGCTCGGTATGCCCGGGATGCGCAGGATGCTTGTTATTAAATTCATATATCATAAGCAGCTATCAGAAATGAAATGAAAATTTTAAAGTATCGTATTAAATATACATTTAAAAGTACACTGTGTACATTTTTGTACACTGCGACAATGTTATTGTACTTAAGCCGCACAAAAGTATGCTACGATTTTTTGTTAAATGTTGCCAAGCGCTAGCAACATGTTGCCAACTATCCCTAGAGGCAAGAGCATGCGCTTACGCTCTCTCGCATCTCCGATGCCTGACGCCTGCCATTTGCATACTGTATGACCAAGTTATATAGCAGTTCCAATCAGTTGCTTACCGCATTCCCAGCCACACAGACCACAACGACGGCTACGGTAACGGCATTGTACATTGTGTCGTCTTGTTGCGTTCGCTCGCCTTGCTCAACGCAAAATCAGTTAGACTCGCCGATTCTTGATTCTCGGACGAGCGAGCTCAAGTTCGTCTCCGTCTCATTCATAGTCTACATCATTAACGCAGTTCCTGCTGTTATTGTCGTCGTAACTACTCGTGACTGGTGGTAGTGCAGTCGAGTGGCGAGTGCTAGTACGATTGCTAGCTAGCGCGAGTACCAGTGAGTGGTGGTGTATCGACAGGCAGTGCCGCATAGTGTGCTTTTGAGGAGGAGGGAGCGTGAGTGTCTGTGCTGTCAGTGAGTGAGATTTAAAATGAGTGCACGCCAGCCCGCGACGTTAAAGGAGTTACGTAAATTCAAAACGCAACGCCAGTGCGCTTGAATGCGTTCGGTTGCGCATGAAATGGCGGCACGCAGTTCGCGGTACATTGAATTAAAACGCATCACTTATAAATTGCTTTAGTCGCGGAGTAAAGGAAGAAGGTATATAAGCACCCAGTATGATGAAGTCCGTTGGCAATCCCTGCGGATGCCTCGTCAATATAATTAAGTGTATTAGGAAAACGTGACCAACCCGAAATTGTTGCCCACAGCCACGCACAGCAAAACCCAGCTCCGACAACATTTTATTTTTCGCACTTAAACTCAACAGCTTAGGGTGTAATCAAGAAATTGCTTGGATTGATGCGGCTTGGTGTTGCTGTTGTTTCTTGTTGTTGTTATTATTATTTTTATTGTTGCTATCTGCTGGTTTTTGGGCTGTTTTGGGTCTTGAAGCTCTGCGGATGTGGGCGTCATGGTGATTGAAAACGAAACCGCATTGCGGCTTGTCATCAGTAAAACGAATGTGCTGCGGTTTTAAGCGACGCTGATAAGACAAAATCCCTTCGCTTTCGTTAAGCCTCCCATTGCCGGCGGTCATATTAATGAATTAATGAAGAAACAATATGGCAGGGATCCGCTACCGTCTGCATCTGCGTCGGCGGCGACAACAACGGACTCAGCGGCTTCTTATTTGCAATTACCATCATTTATTTTAATTACTTTTTGTTGTTGTTGTTATTTCTTGTACTTTTGTCTTTTTGGTTCACAGTCATAATTCAAAAGCATTACAAATTGCGCATGAAATGTTGTTGGAATACTTAATGGCGCTGCTTGTGATCATGGGATTAACCACTACATTTGACAAGCAACATAGGCATAAGCAACAATTCGGTAAGTAAATAAATCAAATGTAATAATTATAAACTAAAATATGTGCTTATCTGTTGATTAAGACTATCTGTGTGGGGTTAGTAAATTAAGTAAAACGTGCAAGTTATTCGAAATCGGTTAATAAAGAAGATTGAGGATTTTCTGGTATAAAAGATAAAGATAAAGTTATTGCATAATTATTGCAAAATGCTCTGTATGTGTGCAAAGAGTATTCATATAGATTATAAATATGCTTAGTTTAACTATGAATCAATGGAATGTTGGAAATTGGCTGGAAGCCAAGTTGAAATTTTTGCTGTAAAGATTTTTTTGTATTCATTTTTTTTTCTACATAAATAAGTGTGTTTGTGCCACCATACAAAAGTTTACTAATTATTTGATTATTTGGCAGCAATGCTTTAAAATCGAGTTTATTTATTTTTATTTTAACTATTTCTCATGAGTTTAGCTAAATTTGATATATAGATATACTCGTCAACCCTAATTTTAAAGTGTAAGAGAAATGTAGACATTTATAATAAAAAATTGAGTTTAGGCAGATTTTCATGGAAGCCAAAAAGAAAACAAACTATTATTTTTTTACTATTTTCTTGACATTTTGGTAAATTATGGTAAATTAATCTTCGAATTATCGCAGGTGTTTGTCGGATTTAGTTTTTATTCAATTCTGACAGAGCAACAATTTGATTACAAATCTTATAAACGTTTTTTTTTTTAAGTTTAAGCCATATTTAATTATTATTTGCTGGATTGCATGATATAAAGCTTGGTTTTGTGTAGACCTTGAGCCAGCTAGTTTTAATATGAACCAATTATTATTGTAATATTTTGCAATAATTTGGGATAGTATTTGTAGATCTTTCTAAATGTTCTCATTCCAAAAGTACCAAATGATACACTGATAATTCTAATTGCTCTTTAGATAAACTTTATTATAAATCTGCTGGCATTGCTTTATAGCTAGAAACCTTAAGTTCCAGTCCCTCAATTACAGAGTTGTAGAGTAAAATCTTAAGGAAAAAGCTTACAGGTTATTTATAGTTTATAAGTTGAAAGATTTAGTAGCTAGAAGATCGTTTTTGAAAACTTAAGCTCTCTATTAAATGGATGTTTGCTAGAATGATTGCTGTAAGCAACTTTAATTTCTAGTTAGGAACAAACCTTTTTTTTAATTTCATTTGCATAGTAACAAATTATGCGCAGTGTTTAGTGCAAAACTTAGCATAAGTTTAACGAACAACAGCTACTGGCGCTCACGAGTGAATTTTCTAATTTTATTCTGCCAAAGTGCAATGTTTTTACATAATTCTATTGATTTTCGAAAATTTTCGCTTAAAAATTGATATGGGACACCTAAATGAGTTCTTTTAATTCAATTGTATTTTCTCGCTTTACGAAACAATCATTTTGGGGAGCTCATCTTCATACTGACGCTATGCAGCTGTGGCACGAGAACTTTCAATTTACATGCCACGCATGTTAAGGGCACAAATTTTTGCAGCAGCGCAGTCGGCACACACACACACACATGTGTGTTAACGTGTCAACTCGCTCACACGCATTTGCTTAATACGCGCTCTCGTGCTCACTAGCACTCTTGCTGACTGTACTTTTGACTTTTATTATTGGAAGCTATTATTTCTTACAAAATTAGAGACTACTACTTTTAAATGCTATAAACTAAATTATAAAAGCTTCTGCACTTTTTGCAGAAAGTGTGTACTTATATGAAATTTAATTACTTTGTAGATGATTATTATTTTTTATGATCATTTTATGTGTAGACATAGATGTTTTTTTTCTTTAAGAAGATGGCTTTACTGTTAGATTATAATTTCTTTAATAAGCAACTTTTTAATGTCCTGCAATCTACAACGTTTTCTTATATGGGCCTACAAATATGCCAACATATGTGTGTATATAATTTATGGCAGATATTTATAGGGCTGTCTGTATTTTTAGTGCCCACTTGGGGCATGCAACTGCGGTTGCAAAGTGCTGTTGAACCTAACCATAATCCGCTACCCAATCTTCCCTCTAGCCACAAGTCCTCCCCCCCGATGTATAGCCATCACTTTATGTAAATATATATACTTTACTTTTATTAAAAAATTTCATAGTTCCGTGAGTGTGTTGTTTTTTGTGGCCCACATAAAAGTACACACACACACACACACACACACACACACACACACACACACACACACACACACACACACACACACACACACAGATGTGTGTATAAAAAGCAATTTCATTTGTGTGAATACATTTGTAGTGTTTACCTTGGCCCATGGCAAATGGCAAAGTACCAAAGCAACAGATACAATTTCAATATCAATTAAGTGTTTAACGGCTTTTTATTGCCTGATATGCGATAGCTGTAGCCACACATGTATATATAAATATATATGGTAATATATAGAATAAATACAACTAGTTAGTCTATAAATCAATAACGAAATGGTTCAATAGAGTAGCAGCATGTGGATCAGAGAGATATGCGCGTATTTGTATGGGCATGGAATGTGTGTACTTAAGGATTATTAGGGTATTAAGGCAGTCTAATGCAAGATAAGCCAGGGCCACAGCTAAAACAGCCACGCCCCATAAATCACTTAAAACGTCTAATGAAAGGCTGCTGTGATGGATCAGTTGCCATGTCTCATATGCAGACATTGCCGCAAAGTCTATTCCGTAAGTGTGAGAGTGTGAGTGTGTGGGAGTGGGAGTGGGAGTGGGACGTGTGGTAATAGAACAGTTGTGTGGCATAAATTAAGCACAAATACTCGTTAATCAAATGAATGTTGATTTGTCTGGCCAACTGTCTTTATAGCTACCAACCTACCAACAAATGCCAAAACACCTCTAGCTCTGGCACGGCTCTGTCTCGGCTCTAGTAAGCCGTATATCTGCGTGTGTGTGTGTTTTCTACGGCGTATTCTATTAGAAACAGACGTGTACGGCTGTACAGATGTATGTAGTTATAAATGCGCATGAATACATTTAGATTGACATTTAGATATGCTCAGTTATTTGGATACCCTTTTCAAGTGTTTATGCATACATCATTGCGAGTATGCCTGCGTGTGCGTGTGTGTCTAGGGAGTGTGACACATTGACACCATAAAAGGCTATGCCACTATGTAGATGATTTTGATGATGCTGCTGCCAAAATGCTGATGCTGATGCTGATGCTGATGATGATGGCTCTTGTTTATGGCAAAATAAACATTTACATCGTCAACAAAATCTTTTACTTAGTTAAATCTTAATGACCCTGACGCCAATATATATTTGTTTACTAAACCAATTGACATCTGTCATCTTTGTTGCATCCTTACAGCTCACGCCAACGCTATGCACCTGCCGACATATATGTCACAGAGTCATCAGAGTCGCAATGCCGACATCTCTAATTCGATATCAGATAGCTTTGAAGGTTTTGAGCCACAATTTGACAACTCCACCGGCAGAGAGATAATTGCCGCATTGGGCACAACAGCGCAATTGCATTGTCGTGTGCGGAATTTAGGTGATCGAGCTGTCTCCTGGATACGTCAGAGGGACTTGCACATACTAACAATTGGCATTATGACCTATACGAATGATCAGCGTTTTCTGGCGCGTCACATTGACAATTCAGATGAATGGGTATTGAAGGTGGTGTCAGTGCAGCCACGCGATGCTGGCATCTATGAGTGTCAAGTTTCAACGGAGCCAAAAATTAGCTTGGCCTACAAGCTCATGGTTGTGAGTAAGTATCATAAGCGTAACTAACACACAAGTATATATGCTAAGACAAGTGGAGCAGAAGATGAAGCAGAGCTTATCTCATACCACAATACATCAACTTGATTACAGCGTCGAAGGCGAAAATTATGGCAAATCCTGAGATCTTCATTCAAAGTGGCAGCGACATTAATTTGACGTGCATTGCGCCACAGGCACCGGGTCCCTACACGCACATGCTCTGGTACAAGGACACCGAATTAGTCAGCGATTCTACACGCGGCGGCATTCGTGTTGTCTCTGAGCAGCAAATGAAGACAAGCAATTTGGTGATATCACGCGTGCTGCACACCGATTCCGGGAATTACACGTGCTCGGCGGATAATTCAAGTAAGTGCTGGATTGTGGGTACCCCATGCAAGTGATGTGGATTGCCTATGAAATATAATATATACATAAATCATTCCGCTTGTTCTTATCTTCTTGCTCATGCTGTTGTACAATACATACCATTCGCCATTTGCCGCTTGTTGCAGACTCTGACAGCGTGTTTGTGCATATCATTAAAAGCGAGCAGCATGCGGCTATGCAGCATGAGCTGGCCGTGCAAATGCAAGTGCCCAAGTTGCTGCTCGTCCTCTTGGCGTTTTTTCACGTGAGTCTCACACGCACACGCACACACATACACGTAGTGTGCCTCCGCACACTTGGATTAACTTGTGTTTTATGTCTGTTACAGGTTCTAGTGGGCGCCATTAAGTGAAATTGCAATACATAAGCCAAGCTTAGCGCAGCAGCAGCAGCAGTCATCTCAAAGTGTTGGGTCTCGGGTCTTGAGTCTTGGCTCAAGGGGTCGCGTTTTTCGTATAGTGGGATTGGAGGTTACTTTGGATAAGTTGTCTGCAGTTTGAGTGCATGTGCAGCACAACAAGTACACGTACGGACGTAGCTGCAGGCCACGCCTACCGGCAAAGGCGACTATTTAATGCAAGGATGCGAGGACAACTGTTACAGGCCGCTGCTGCTCACTTAAGGCAAACACTTGAGTGGCTAAGAGACACAGACGCTGAGAGACCGAGAGCGCACGTTGTAAATATGTAAATTTCCGTTTTTTGTTAAGAAGCTTTAAGTATTTTTATACGTAATTAAGTAAATAGGGCGTACGTACACTTATACTTACTTACTTATACTTATGCATATACATACATATATCTATATATATATATGAGTGTACACACAGACGCACATGTGTTGTGTTTGCTTGTATGTATGCACTCTAGCATGTAGTCCTTAAATGTATACACATACATACATACATACATACATAAAATCGAAATTACAAACGAATAATATGAAAGAGACAGAGTTGTAAATAAAATAAATATTTAATCTTAATCATCAGAGCGTTTCCTCTTGTAATTCCTTGGTACCCATTGCGGCAATTACAATTACAATTACACGCAATTAATATGCTTGACACCTACGCACACACACACACACATGAAACTACACACATTCCATATATTATATGCATTATAGATTAATTATGATAAATTGTTGCGTTATCAGTGTGAACAAGCGTGAGTCGAGGTAAACATTTAAATTCGAGCTAAAAATAAAAAAATACAAGAAAAAAAGGCATGCAAGTTAAATGATTGATGGATATATGAATGTTGGACCAAAAGCCAACTCCTTTTAGATTGGAGCGCCACTCGATGTACTGATTATAATAAAACGTAATTACAAATGCGTAATGCTGGACGCACTAATTGAAAATTGATAACGCGGCGTTATCAGAGTACGTTGCCCGGCATAAAGATGGCACATAATTTAACGTGGCTTAATTGAAACATAGACAGTCCAGCGGAAACACACATACCCATATACCACATATATATACACACCGATGTACATATACTACTACTACCACTACCACTACATCTTTATGTATATTGTATTTCGTCCGGCTAATGGAGATGTTCTATATATATGTATATATATATGCGAGTGAGTGAGTGTACGGCACTTTGCATTTGTGGTTTCTACGGCAATTTAAGGAGGCGCACCACAAACAAAATTTGAAGTTAAGCATTCAAGCATTCCATTTATGTACGACGCTTAGACTCCAGCACCCAGGTAGCATTTCATAAGTAAGGCATTTCAAATCTTTGGGGAATTTTACGTATCTGAGGCACGCGTCCTCTTGCCATTTGCCGTCAACTTTCAATATTCCCATTTCGTTGCTTTTACCCCTTTGTGCCGTTCGTGCTTCCGAGGCTCCTCTATGAATTGCAAGTGCCAGGCGTTTCATTGGGTCTGCTTGCGCCTCTTTTATTTCACCTTCACTCATAAATTGCTCAACGAGAAATAAATCAAACTCAGACTCCTTGTACTGTCGACGCTTCGAGCTGTTGTTGTTCGCAGTCACGGCTGCTCCACAGCAGCTATACGGCTGTACTCTAGTGCTTCTGCTCTCGACATCCATGTGCTTGTCCATTTTGGGGCGCCATAGCCAGCCGAGACGTTGTCAGTAACAAATCATGCTCAGTATGGTGGTAGGCAGACGGCCAGTGACTGCCTCACAGTCGCTCGGTCGGTCAGCATGGAGACTTGTTTACGGGCTTAATACGTACAGTCAAAAAAAAAAAAAAAAAGAGGAAAGAAAGTGCGTATACACTTGCTCATATATACATATTCATTCTACCAATGTATATAAAGCAGTGCATGTTTGTCTGTGTCTGTGTGTGTGTGTGCACTAAACCAGTTACTACCGGAACGGAAGTGCGGAAATGTTGGCTCTGCGAATAAGACAACAACAAGGATAACGACCACAAATACGATATTACTCTCAGCACAGCTAAAGAAAACTACGGGACGCAGTCGCGCCGGAAAATATTTAATTACTAATGAGATTTTCCTTACAGTAAAAGAAGAAAAAAAAAGAATTGAAATAAATAAAAATAACAAAAATAAAAAACATTCTGTGTGACTTTAAAATTTTAATTTGCTAATTAAAATCCGACTTTGAAACAGGCGATTTGATTGATGACCATGACCAAAAGAAAGTGCAATTCATTACACTTTTTCTCTGACAACTTTAAAACTGATAACTAATTGATAAAGACCCAAATGGATTGTGTCCAGGAAACAACAATTTGTCGCTGACACGACAAGATCTTGAAAAATATGCCTGAGAACCAAACAACTGCAACTGAGGTAAGACCAAGGGTTACCAAGGGTTACCAATAACTGTCACACCAGTCAAAATCCTATTGCCATGTCGCCTTCCATTGAACTGCTCGTTCCAGCTCTTTAATTTAGTAATGAATATGAATAAATTATGATTGCTGCCAACAACAACTTGGCCAAAACAAAGACATCCCTTGAACATACACAGCTCAAACTATGGCCAAAAAAAAACCTGAGTCATCGTTAACCTTGCAAATAACAAAAAACAAAAAATGTCGGAAGAAAAGAAGAGCAACGCTCAAAACGGGAAATGTAATGAAAGTTTCTTTCGGTATTATTAGGGCATAACTTTTGGCATCCATAAATCTTGTTATACTTATATTTATTCTCGGTGACACTTAGCAACACTTAAGCGATGCAAAAGATTTTATTAAATAACCGCAGCACATTTATCATGCGATTTGCTTTGGCTCTAACAACTCCTCCGCAGCTTTGGCAGTTGGCGTCACCCCCTCCCCACCCCTCAAAGGAGCAGAGATTTTGTGATTTATTCGCTGTGTGACATAACATTCTACATTTTTTATTTGTTACTTAAAAAAAAAAGAGACATTAAACAGAGACTACTTGAACATATTGTTGAAAACAATAAAAGCAAAAATATTTTCAAAAGGGTTTCAGAAGCTGTGCTATTCGAAATCAATCATTGCAAAGGATTAACGGAGGCAATCATTACTATTGAAGAATACTCGGTAGAAAATAGTTTAAAAAACAGGAGGGTGAAATTGAATGAATTTTACAATTATATATAACGGCATTACCTAGAATATACAGTCTTGTTGGTATTTCCGAATCAACATGTTTTTTACGGACTACGTATGAAATGAAAAGAGCCTTGCTCTCAATTTCACCATTCTGCAGGTTTTATGTGGTTTAATTCCGACTGTTTTGTTGCAATTCCAATGAAACCGAATCTCCGAAATAATCAATTCATTTATTTTAAAATACTCTAGCAATTTTTTTCTTTATTATTCAACAAAGGGCCTCTACGAAGGGGCCTCTTTCCATCGTAGCCTGTTCTGTGCCGTCTGCTTAACTGCTTTGCGGTGTCCCATGACAAGCTGATCTGCGGTAGTTCTTGAAGAACGGTTCGTCCCAAAGTTGCTTTTACTCCTCCTGCTCGTCTGCATCCAGTCTAGTGCCATTCGGACAATGCTGCTTGGATTCTATCTGAGAGCATGACCTATCCAACCAAGTTCATTTTCTCTTTCTGATTTGCGGGTGAAATAGAAATTGCCATTGCCAACATTTATATATTGTAAAATTGTTGTATTCTGATATTTAATAC
The DNA here is from genome assembly GCA_035046065.1 of Chymomyza procnemis. Taxonomy (NCBI): domain Eukaryota; kingdom Metazoa; phylum Arthropoda; class Insecta; order Diptera; family Drosophilidae; genus Chymomyza; species Chymomyza procnemis. The sequence goes on from JAWNOJ010000026.1 coordinate 62,533,208, forward strand.
TATTAATAACGCTTGGTAAAATGTTATATATGGTCTGTCTTGATGTATGGGGTAGAAACTTGGACCTTGAAAGTAGCTCAGATGAACAAGCTAGAAAGTTTTGAGATGTGGATATATAGACGAATGCTTAAAATCTCTTGGGTCGACCACATCACAAATGAGGAAGTCCTAAGAAGAGTTAATAAAAGCAGGGAACTTCTTAAAACCATCAAACGCAGGAAAGCAGCATATTTTGGTGATGTAATGCGTGGCCCCAAATATCAACTACTTCAAGATTAAGAAGAGCTGAAGATCTTGTTCACCTCACTACCAACAGAGAGGAGTACTTCAACTTAGTTGCAAACATTAATTTAAAAAAAAAAAAAAAAATGTATTTTTGATTTTTAATAAATTTCTTGTGATCGCTTACATCCTGTATAGGATCGCAGATTAGAAAGAAGAAGAAATAAAATAAGAAGTAGCAATATTGTAATGAAAATAAAATGTAAGTAATACCAAGAACTGAAATATGAAATCATAAAAGCCGTTTCTGTTATTTTATTTGAAAGTAATTTACAACATTGTAAATAAAGCTCGAGGGGTTCTTGCATTTATTAAGCGATGGTCAAAAGAATTTAATTACCCGTATACTACCAAATTGCTCTACGTTTCGCTTGTCCGCCCAATTTTGGAATACTGCTCCTGCATTTGGAACCCTCAATACCAACACTATCAAAAGTTGATTGAGTCCGTTCAAAAACGATTTTTAATATTTGCTCTTCGGAGATTAAACTGGGATTCCAACATTCGTTTGCATCCTACACATGCAGACTTCGCCTTATCAAATTACCTTCTCTAAGTGATCGTAGAACATGCCACGGCGTACTATTTTTGCATAAGCTTTTACTCGGTCTCATTGACTCTAACGCTCTCCTTAACAAAATTTCTTTCATCATTCCTTCCAGATTAACTCGTAATTTTCGACCTCTAGCATTAACTTTTTGTAGAACTTATTATGCGTTACACGATCCTTTTCGTGTCGTATGCGTAAATTATAATAACCTCTATGATTTCGTCTCTTTTGAACGTTCTATCCAATTTATTTCTTTATCTATCTTATCTTATCTTGATTCCCCAAATCGAGCTTCTTTGACCAATCATTAACTATATAAACCCAACTTGGTCAAATGTTTAAATTTATATGGTACTATCTGTTTTCATCTTTTACATTGTAAATCCGAGTTCCTGGCTAGCCCCAGATGTGAGACGGTGCACATCTATAAGACATTCACCCATCAGGCTAAGAATACGGATTAGTTTTATTTTATATTTTTCTCGTTATCATTTATTACTTCATAATTTTAGAATATTTAACTTGTTCAATCTTAAGTTCAACTGGGCTTAGTTGTACCCATAAATATATTAATAAATAAATAAATAAATAAAAAAACAATTAATTTCGCGCTAAGCCCAATGAAATTGTATTAAAAATGGTTAAAAATTTACTGCTGAAAGTAAATCTAATGCAGAGGAAAAAATTAAAACTTTGTGCAGGATAATACACCAATATCATGCCGGATAGCACTAACACAGGATAATATAAAAAAAATTACACTCTTCATTTTCCTGAAGCATTTTAATCAGTTACCTATTATTAATAGGTATCTTTTCGCTTAAAATAAAGAAATTAATGAATAAAATATTGCAAATTTCATAAATTCTTTTATTTCAGTGAGCTGATTAAGTCATTTAAGAATTCATCGATAGAATGAGGAAAAATTAAAAATTCATGGAAATTTAAAATGGAATCATTAAAAATAGCAGAAATGCAAGTCCTCTGGTGAATTCCTAACGAAATGGAAAAGCGATAGAGGACAATAAAATTCACTGTTCTGTCGTTAGCGTACCAATCGAATTTATGCAGAAGTAGTAATAAAAAATGTCATTTAATTTTCGATCACGATTCTTCACGTTGTATGGTTAAAACCCATGTGCCAAGGACAAATGCATCATCTTTCAATTGGTCTTTCCATTGGAGTCTACGTCGCATCTATCATTGTGTCATATTACACTGAACCATATATATCTATGCTTTAGTTAAGATCAAACACGTAATATCAATATCAATATCCGAAATGGACCAATGACATTGTAATGCACCTCATTATTGATGGTGTTCTTAGATTTAAAAACAAAATGAATTACTATTTTGGATGAATTGCATTACTTACTTTACGCAATCATAATGATTAACAATATCACAATAATCATTTATCTACTCGTATCAGTTATCTTGCATACATTTCAGTTTAACATTCTAATTCAACTATAACTTATTTTGTATTCCTCCTAACAAGAACTTCGCTTTACTTTTGGACTTTTTTAATGCAAGAAATTTAATAAATATTTTGTAGCCTAGCGTTCCAGCGGATAATTTGCGAATTTTTTATTAAGAAAATTGTTTTTAAGAGGCGAAAAACTTTTCAAACGAATTGATTTTAATTTTAGCAATCTGCAAACAATTATCAATAAATTGGATTATTTTTTTAAGCAGCCATGTTTGCATTTTAATTTTAATTCATTTTTTGCCTTCTTAATTTTCTTAATCGTCGTCACAACGACTGTGACTTACCATAATGCAGCCATTCTACTATATTTTATTTTATATTTAAATGTTTTTTTCTTCTTTTGTCTTCATTGTCAACTGATTCAATAATTTTTTAATCAATCACACAGAATTCTCAACATGCGAATATTTAATGTAACTGCACATAAATTCATCAATATAAAAAAATACCTATCGATTGTGCTCAATTCCACAAATGTATCCATCGTGTGGGTGAAATATAATATAAAACATTAAAAATTGTTAGACCCATATTATTTATTTAGTAAATTAGTTAGGTACGATATAAAGCGTAGAAAAAACGTTTATGGGACATTAAGGGAATGTTAACGGTGAGATTTTTTCGATTTAGAATATGGTAATGAAGTGTTTTTCTAACAACAAAGATGTTGTTATGATAAAGGAGTTAAAGGTAGGTTCCTTATGTGAACATGCCAATTGTTAATTGTGCATAGGGTTTGGTGTAAATGGGGTGGCCTCTTGCATGCTACTTTTAATAGCAACGAAAAAAATGGGATAGGTTAAATTCGGAAGAGGACCTCTTTGGGATGCCTTGTAACTTTTCGCTGCAATTTAATCATGTCGGTTAGTACCTCTATGTACGTTTAATTGGTTCCAATACACTTTGTTACAAAATCTGCGAAAAAAAATTGTTTTGTACAAAATTGTTTCACAAAATTCATACTGAAGAAAACTTTCGATATATACAATTAAATCGAATTATTAAATTAATTATTGTTTGTTTTTCCAAATATACTTATTTTACAATATCTTGAAAAACAATCTTAATCTTAAAACAAGTATTGTACCGATAATGCATTTTTTGTGCGATTTATCGAACGGAAGTTGTATAAATTATAAACAAAGATTTTGAAAAAATTCGATATAGTTTTGGGAATGTCTAAAAACCCTTTAATTACTAAATTAAGCCACAATATATAAAAAATTAAACTTATTGCAAAAAAAAGTGTACAAATTTTAGTTTTTCACCCATCTGTCCTATGGAAGTCTATAAGATATAGTCATCTAATCAATTTTTGCTTTTTGATTTCTAAATAATATCCAAATAGCTGTATCATAAACATTTAGAATTAAAAAAGTTTTATATGAATATTTCTGTTGAATTATATCCTTTATTGAACATGGGTATTGTTTTTTTTATTCATTGTCAAATTATTCTACAAAATAATTCCACAAAGTAATACTTGATGCAGTTACAATTTGACGCTCCTATGTGGAGCATGGGTATTGTTAGGGTAATACAATTTACTGCATAACTAAGATTTTTACTGAAAAACAAAAATAATTATTTTTACCTTGAACCTACAGTAAATACATTTTATAAAAAACTAGAAGCTGTATTTATACATTAAATATGTATCCAACACGAAATCCCCTAATTTATTATAAACAAAAGTCCAAAACAGTTGCAAAAATCGTTTATTATTGTTTCTCTATCAGTTGTGCCTTGCTTTTGAAGCTAGAAATATAACTTGCTAAGCTTGGTCGAACCGAAGAACCTGAGTTATGAGACATCGGAAGTGATAATGTAAAAATGGCCTTCTATAATATTTAACAATTATCAAAAATAAAATGGGTTAAGTGTAACTTTGACGCTTAAGTCGGCGTTGAAAACACAAGTTTATATGGGTAAACTTAGTCAGATGACAGGAAACCGGACCTCTTAACTAAAGTTTGCTTTATTAGTTCACAATTAAACTACAAATCACTATAAGCTTGAGAGTCTCTCTTGTAGAAAAGAATACCAACGCTAATATTATTAGTCTAACTGAAAGTTCAGGGAAAAATCAAATCTCAAATCTCCAAATGCGATCCTTCAAAGTTATTCTCTTGGCTACTGACAAGATTATCTGAATTATCTGAGTTCAAATAGACTAAGACCTAGAAGTAGTTTAGGGGATAAAAATTCAAATTTGTGTGGATTAAACTGCTTTATCTAAGTTGACTGGCATATTTGATGAGAACACAAAGCGATATATTTTCACAGTACTTAGATCATATCATAACAGACCGTTTTATAACCAATGAACTAGAAAAACATTTGTTCACTCTGAAGGCTGCTAGCATTCCGGTATTGTCGTAGGCCCGTAAAATATGTGCATGTAGAGATATACCAAGGTGACTGCATGCTAAGCTCTTTTATTATTTTATTTTTTTTTTGGAATTGCATACATTAAACAGTTTGTTTTATAAATATTGTTTTTTGTTATGCCTGCGATTTTAATTGAAGCTTTTCCTAGTTTTGTGCGACATAAAGGGTTAAAAAAGTGTGCAAAGTGCAAGCAGTTAAGGGCATTTTTAGGCTGGTACTGGTATGTCGCTTTGTCTGTCATTTTGTTGCATGTGACACGCGAGCAGGGAAAATAAGTTTTCCAGAACCATGTGCAAATCGCGCAAAATGACGGTTAATGTTAAAAAACGTTGAAAATGCAGGTCTGATGTTTTTTAAAAGGTGGCTGGCTAATCTGCAAACAAATAGTTTGATCTATATACATTTTCTGCTTACCAGCAGGCAGGTCAGCGGGTCATAGTGTCCTTACCGACCGTAGAAAAAAAAAAAGAAATCAAAAAATGAAACAACTATGGTAATTAACGGGCTAACAACTAAAACATGTTAAAAGCAGCAGGTAAGTTTTTTTCTGTGTTTGAACAGTTGATTTCCCTTAGGAAGAGCTGGCTAATAAACTTTAAGCCGAATAGCAACATTAACAGAATAAAACAGCTTTGGTAGGATTCTGGTTTCGGCCCCAACTTCAATGGAGCAAAAAGCTAAATGCAAACAATATGCTGCTGTTGTTGGCTTTAAATATAAACACCCGCTGAGATTTTATAGCAGTTAAGTTTGAATTATTAAATATTTCATGTCTAAAGATTCCAGGAAAACTTTGCTGCTGTTCGTTGCTTTTTATTAATTTAAAAAAGTACTTGAGTAATGGCAGTACATTTTCAACTGCCATAAAGTGTGCCATAAAAAGATGAACAAGCTAAGCAAAAGCGCTGTCACTTGGCTTTTAAAGAGCTTTCGTAAGCTCGCGAGAAATAGCTTTTGGGATACTATGTGCTATAGCTTTTTGACAAAAAGCAGCAAGCAGTTTGATGGCAACTGTGGCGCAGCAGCGTACAGCTACGTTTTGTGTTATATGTTGGCAATGCTGTTTACCAAAGCGACATCTGGCGCTTAAGTTTTTCAGTGGTTTGAGGTATGCTACACTTCCCCCCCTACCACGCATAAGATAAATGACACTCAACATTCATTCTAATGGCATAAAACAAAAGCAAGCACATTAGCAGCTTCCTGTTCACACACGCACTCACTGACAGAAGACACACACGCACACAAATATCTACTTAAAGACACACGCACACACACACACACACTACATACGCTGGGGAGCCACATACATCTTATATGCATATTCATAAGGGCAAGGGCCGAAAGTATTTTCATAAGCATAAATTCTCATTTCTGTTGCATTTCCTCGATCGCCATTTTCTTTTGTCCTGGCTCTTTTATCTTTATGCAGACTACAACATACTACATAATTTCTTTCCCCAATTTCGAGCATCCTGCTGCACTGCGAAAAAAAAGCAACAGAGCAACAGAAATATACAAGAATTTAAGCAGATACAAAATATTCAGTATACGCAGCGTGGACTCAGCAAGTCGTTTGGCAAGGCTTATTTGGCCATTTTGCTTTGCCTTTGTTTTTGTACAGTGCATTTAAGCCACGGCTTCGTCGTTGGGATTGTTGCAAAGCGTGGAAAGAGTTGGTAAAATGCTTGTTTTTCATTATTTCTTTTTTTTTTGTTTTTTTTTTTTTTGTTAAGTTCTCACAGTTTGCATTTGCACGCATCGGTCCGTAAATTTATGCATTTGGCTATGTGAACGTAATAAACAAGACCTTCAACCGACGACGTCGCCGTTGTCGTTGCTTTTGCTGTTTTTGTTGTTACCAACAACGGCTGCCGCTCGGACCAACTTCTCGCCATGCTGCTGGTCACTCTATAGCCATAGTGGTAGTTGTAGTTGTTGCTGAAGCCATTGCCGGCCGCCAGACTTTTATGCGTAGATATTAAATGTGTTTCCTGGCACTTTATTCCGTTGTCGTTGTCCTCGTTGTTGCTGACTTCTGTTGTTGTTGTTGTTGTTGTTGTTGTTGTGCTGGTGGTGGGCAGAAGAGGGCACTCTGCTGGCGCACATTGGCACAAATGTGCGAATATTATTTTGAAAAGCGAGAAAAACTTTACTTACGCACAAAAATAGAAATAGAAATTGAAATAGAATAGGCAACAAAAAGGAAATGTAACATGCGCATAGATTTGCCTCGTCAAGCAATCATTGCCACACATTTCCATGTAAAAATATATATATAAATATATATATATAAAAACTGGAAAAATATACTACGAATCCGAATCCAACTGACACACACTCACACACACCCACACACACACAAAACTTTGCCAATTTCAATAACAACATTTCATTTCGTTTCGTGTTGTACTTGTGTTAACGCGGGGCAGCGGGCAACAGCAAGCAGGGGTTCGGTCCGTCGAGGGCGACTAAAGTGCTCGAATTGCTCAGCCTTTTGGCGTCAATGTACAAGTATGTTATAGTACATACTCCGTGGCCTTAGCCGTTGCACTTTTTCAGCTCCGATTTGGCCTCTACTCCCGTACTGCTCAGCTTCTCGTCGCAGTGCGCTTTGTCCGCTGAGCCCGTTTATCCCCAGCCAACCAACACCACAATGCGCGTTCCTGAAAGGAAATTCATAAAAATGTTAATTTTTCCGGCGGAAATATAATTTATGTAAAGCGTGGCATTGCATGGATTGCAGCTGAGAGGAGCAGGGTAAGGTTTGGCTTTGCGTGTGTGTGTGTGCGTGTGAGTGCAGTGATTGCAGTTTAAAATGCCTGGAAACGTATCCGGTGTGAATTACACAAAGAAGTGTAGATGCCCGACTGCACTTCAATTGCATTGCCGTAATAAATGCAATTCCAATAAATTCATTTACATAGTTAACTATATTTCATTTTATTGTATTTTATTTATTTACATTTTCGTAGCAGTAACCGCACTTGGTAAAGCAAAAAAAAGTAAAAAAAAATGATAATCAATAGATACTTTCAGATAATGCAAATTTCTGCCCACACCTGACGCTACACGCCTTGGCCTGCAACAGAAGAGGTTCGCGTAGCCGCACAGCTCACGTGTTGACCAGTCACATTGCAATGTTGGCATGACCATTAATCTTTGCAAGAAGGTAATTGCTTAGCAATTATCCTTTGGGAATACCATCGCTGGGGTTTTGCCAGTACGTATGCAACCTTCTCCCCCAACACATACGCACACACACACTTGCATTACACCAACGCCCGGCAGCTTTGGCTCTCATATGGTATATAAGTGTGCGGCGTTGTATGCGGTTGCAGTTCAGCGGAAGTCAACGCTACGCCAAAGGCAACAGCTGTATGCTGCATGCGCTTGCCCCTAACATTGCCCTCCCGCGCCACAGCATAACCACATACCCAAATAGACCAAATCCTCCTCATCTCGCTCGCACTCTGCGTCTACGTGCGCCAATGTTAGTAGGACACAATCAAGCAGCCTGGCAACCCTGACAACGGGGTAGTGGTGCAGTAAGTCAGCTTTACCGTCAAGCTGCGCCTGCATTGTGTTAATGCTTTTTGTTAAGCTGCAGTGCACCATCACCACCATGGGACACTGTGTGTCTGTGTGGTAGTGAGGTGTGGAAGCAAGGCGCGTCACTATTGTGTGTTTCTTTTTTGCAGTGTTTGTTACACAACAACAACAACAACAACAACAGAGCAGCAGCAACAAAAACAGGAACAATAACAACATGATGTGCACTAAACAACATGATGGCGGGCAAGGGGTTGTCACACATTTGCATGCTGCAGATACTTTAAAATTAGACACACTGTAAATGAAATGTTTGGCTTATGTAATCTCAGCAGTCCTAAAGTATTTACTTTTCACCTTTACACCTACCTATACACACACACTATATATATACATGAGGGTCGGGGCGAGTAGGTATGTATATGTATCTAGAACGCACTAGTCGTTAGTTTCCGTACGGAGTACATATATAATCAAGCTTAAGTTGTCAAAAACTTTGGCAGCGCCACCTAGCGAATGGGCAAACTTGCAATTTTCCTAAAATACCCAACAACAAATACTTCCCATCACCCAAAAAAAAAATAATAAAATAAAAGTAAGAATGAGAATAAGAATAAGAATGAGAATGGAATAAAAAAGGTAACTCTAAAAATTGTTGAAGCACAAACGCACGTTATAATATTATAAAACGACAACAATAACAAAGGGAATGAAAAAGTTGATTGTAAATACCAAACATTGTATACTCTGCATATTACAAAATTTAAGCAATTTCTCACAATCGAAAGGACTCTTAGATTTTTGCTGTAATCTTAAATGCCTTTGCTTGCCTTTTATAGATGGCAATAAATTTTAGAAAATAAATAAATTTACTTGACTATGTCATAGCTTCAAAGGCAGAGCCTTGAGATATCCCTTCGAATTGCTTTTCGAAGTGAACAGGGCCAAATTCGAATGGCGGTATCGTTAATTGAGATTTCATTAGACAAATAGCTATCTGTTCCATAACTGTGTAAAATGCTGTATACAACACCTACTCGGGAGGTAGCCACTTACAATATGTCTGCTAGTTTTGTCAGAAGTCCCGCCGAGGTAATATAGCTGTTAAACTTCCAGGAAACGTAAGTCCTACTTAAGGCATACTAGCTTCGATAAAAACTATTCATACATTGATTTTCTGCAACGTTGATCGTCGGTTACTACTCAATTCTACATTTTCAGGTATCGAGCAAAGCACGAATATTTTAAGAAACGTTAAAAGTTTTGGCACAGTGGAACTTTGTCAAAGGTGTGTCTTGCCAGGTTGGAATTAAACTTATGGTATCAGAGTGCAGAATGCTTACAGAAGACGATACGCGCAGACGCATACTGGGCGACTGTTTCGTATCATTTAAACTGTGGGTCTGTCACAAAGATCTCCGGCTGCTGTGCAGTACCTCTGCGTAAGCCACCCAGTTATGGAAACAAAGGGAATTATTTAAGAGTCACACAGAGAATGTTTTGTAAAAAAATGCACCTGATCAGCGGTGATAAGAAATATTTGCACAGCCAAATTTCTTTTCGAAAAAGTTCATATTCTTAAACAGCTAGTGTCAGCTTTTGAAGTCGTCAAACAATAAATTAGTTGCTTTGCGCCAAAGTTCCTATTCCTTAATCCCTAGTGAAATAATTTAAAGACGTCAAGCATTCAAGATGCTTGCTTCTTGTTATGCCAATTGAGCTATAATCAAAATTAGTCTTCATCGTATAGTTAATAGACATGCCTTGAGGGTATCAGCCATCGGCAGAAGCAACTACAACAACGACCTGATGAAACGATAAACTTAAGGCACTTGGAGCAAAAGCGGGGGTGTAGAGCAGGTAGGAGGCACAGCAATGGCAGTTAGTCTAGGCCAGCTAGCTAAAACTGGAGCAAGAAAGAAGTAAAACAGCTGCTATTTGGACAATGGCATCCTGTCGCAGCTCAACTAGGAAACTTCACACTCACTGCCGAGCCCCTTTGAGAACTCTACAGGCAGCTCCAAACAATGGCAGCAGAGGCAGCAACAAATCGTCGAAATAAATGAAGCGCACTGGGCGAAATCAGTAAAAGTTTTTCCACAATTTTTCTTTCTTACAATAGCAACGCGTTTGCTCCATGCTCCATGCTCCAAGCCAAAGCCAAAGCCAAACCAAGACCCGACGCGATATCCAAGTTTTTGGTTGCTGGTGTGTTTGGTTTGGTACTCCGGTGCGCAGCGACAATCTTTGATATTTTGGATTTTTAGCTTAACGTTGAAAGAGGTTATCGCGTTAGGACGTCTCGCTTTTGCCTCTCGTTCCCCCTCTACCTCACCATCTACTCCCCTCTCTCTCTCTCTCTCTCTCGGTCTGTTGACTTACAAATTTAGCTTGGCTCTAACAAAAAGTTTGTTTTGAATTGTAAGTAATTTTTGATACCTAGACTTTGGCAGTTCTAAATACTCACTGGCACGTATATATGTGCAAAGGACGAAGTATATGCACGTGTACATATATATATATGTATATATATACCTTTCCTCTGGAGCTATGAGTATATTGAGTTATGCGTGTAGTCCTTAAGCGTTCATATTCAGTCAATTAAAAGAGTTGGTGTTGCTGTTGTTGTTCTGCAAGTTGCTGTTGTTGTTGGTGTTGTTGTTGTTGTTGATGATGATGATCTTGTTTTTGTTGTCGATGCCCTGGTGCGCCTCATAAATTTGTGCATAACTGTCAAAAGCAATTGCCCTTAGCTTTTGCGGTAGTTTAAACTTTGATGATATATATATTCATATTTATATGTATGTATAGTATATTATATACATATTACTATACGGCTTTATATTGTATATATACAAATATAAACACATACTACAATACAATGCGTCACACACACACACACACATAGTTGGAGGCTCGCGTGTGCTTGTGGGTGTTTATGTGTAATGCAAATCGGCATATTGTGTGTTCTGACAATAGCAGATGCCGTGACATTGTTGCTGTCTTTTTGCTACGGTGCGGCTGGATGGGGCTTGGCAGGGGGAACACATCAGAATGGCAGCTTGAAAGCCTGCTCCACGTTTCCAGCGCCAGTTCATTGTCTGCCTGAGCAATGTCATATAAGTTTGTATAGGTATAGGTGTACACGTGTGCGTGTAGCTGAGTGTATCTGCGTGTAGGTGTCTGTATCTGTGTGTGTGTGTGTGTGTGTGTGTGGGCATGATAGCGCGTGTGTGAGCACTCAACATGCCAGTCAATTTATACTAATTGTAAGTGTCAGATACATTTGTCAAAATTTAAGTTATGGTTTTTGTTTTGCACTGCGGTTACTTGTCTTCTTTGTTGTTGTTGCTTCTGATACAGCAGCTGCCTTTTTGTTTGTTGTTCTCTTTGTTTGTCCCTGGCTCCTGTTATTTTATGTCGAATTCAATGTTTTTCCAAAATGTTTTCCTTTTTTTTTTTTTTTTTTTTTTTGTTGTATTTTAATGTTTTCTTTTGCGTTCGTTGCGCATCGAACTTCAACCACAAACCACGGTGAAAATTGGCCAAACCGTATATGGCTAATATGATACATAAACAACGAAGCCAACCAACAAGCAAAAAACTTCTATTTTTAGTATTTGGCTTTACTGGTTTGCTGCATTATTCTTATAAAAAATAAAATAAAATTAAATTCGTACTCTTTCGTAAAGAGAAATAATATTTGTTAGGTGCGCACAATAAGTAAGTTGTGGCTATTTTCAGAGCAAGTTGGAGCACGTGTTTCGTCTAATATTTGTTTTGTATTTATTTTTAAAGTGTTATTATTTATTTATTCAACTGGCTTTCTGTAGGTAGTTGGGTATTATTTGAATAACCGATTAAAATAAAACCATATAAGCATGATTGTTAAAATTGTTATGTGAGCAGAAGGAAAAGGATAGCATGTACCTTAAAGTCTCGAGTAGGCAACTTTCGGTTACCCCGCTTCACTTCTCGGCAATAAGTTTAGTTGGTTTGAGAAGTTTATGTTAACTTCATAAAAAATTTGTGCAAAATTTTTTCAAAAATATATTTTTTACCATTACCAGCTATATGACACAGTCAATTGTATTTATCAAAATAATTTAAGAATCGTAAAAATGCATGAAGTAACAAAGTTGGCTAAATATCTTATGAGACAAATAAAAAAAATTTTTTTGCTTAAAACTATTTATTCCGATTCGCCACAAGGAAACTCTATAATAATAGTCAACCGGTTTAGATCAAATACGGCATAAGACTCAAAATTATCAAAAAACTGTTGAGTTCTGAATTTGTTGGCGATAGCGTTTTAAACTAACAAAGATTTCAGGTTTTAACTTGTAGTCCTTGTAAGTTGATGAAGAACCCTCCTTTAGAAGCTAAAGAGTACTATTTAATTTATATACAAATAAATGTATTCCACTTTGACTATGCGGTTAGCGCTCCAAAGGCAAAGTATGTAGATATTTCTAATAAAATCCGACCTACAAAATTTACTTAGCCAGATAGAGCATCCAAATAAAGAATTTTACTTCAAATTTGAACATTATTTACCAAGTGAGCACAATTGAACCAATAATAATAATTTGAAATTTATCAATGATTCTTGTAAGGGTGGGTCAAGGTGACTAAGAATTTAAGAAGATTAAGTGGACCGTTTGGAAGTGAGGAAATTATTAGGGTTGTAATAATAGCACATAAGATTGTGTAAAGATAGTAAAAAGTTTAATAAGAACTGAAAATTATACGGCTAATGGAATTAAACGAGTTACTCTTGAAATCACACTAAAAGTAACTCTATTAGGAAGATCAGAGGAATCAATTAGGCCGATTTATGCAGGAATCTGCAGTCTTTAGTAGAACCAAAGATATTTTAATTTATTAGCGTGCCAAATAGCATCAGATATAATTAAAACTTTATGAGAATATATATTGTTGTAAACTATTATATAGCATGAGCATTTGACATTTGAGCAACGTATCTGTAATTTAAGATCTAATAATCACAAGGTATCAATTTTAAAAAATTTCTCTAAAACTTCCAGTTGAAAAATAAATACATAGTCAACATAATTTTCTGTGCAATAGATAATATTTGGCACTATTGATAAAGTAAGAAATTAATTATTATTGTTTGGTATTATCCAAATAGGGTCGTAAAGAAATTTGAATAGAAGAAAAGAGCTTAATAGTTTATTTGGATAGAAATTTATTTCCAAAATACAAAATATTATTGCTTTACATGCATATATTTGTTTTTTTTTACATCAAACAAACTTGACAGAAACAATTCAACGTATTTTTATGTGGGGGTGTTACAAAGATTTCAAATTTACATCGATACAATTGTATTATTTTAAAATATTACTTGTTTTACAATAAATTCTTATATTATTTGAATTAAAGATAAACGCTTCCGAATTTCAAAGCTCTTAACAGGATTTGGAAAAACATTTAATTTTGATTTAACTTTTAACAAACAGCGAATATACCGAGCTAGGAAACAGCAAACTAAAATTGCCATAAAGTATCTGCAGAGAACGTAGACTATATAATTAAGGCGAAATTACAACAAGGTTAAATTAAAAATCTGCCCTACTTTGGTTTACTATTATTTTTCATAAATAATCACATATTTTCCAACGATATAATTATATGTACCTAAGGGCCTCCCTTATCCCTCGATCACTAGTTGTGGAGGCACAGCCACTTCCCTAATATGGTCTACCAATAATTATCATCCAATCCATCCGTAATTTCTATCTTATCTACATCTCTTTGTAGACATAGAGAGGACTATTTATTGTGCTACACCAAGAACGGCACCTATCTGTCCTCAGCCAGGTATCTTAGGGGAATCTGACTGGATGCTAAACAGCGCTTTAAAATGAAGCAGTTGAAGTTTTCCACTGATTGTATACTGACATTTTTAGAACTTATCTTCTCTGCGGAGTCTCTGCGTACTGACCTCCACTGGATTGACGTACGACAGAATTGAAGTGGTTTTCAACTAAAACAAAGCATGTGATCTTTAATTGCTTGCTTGCGGACAAGACTAGCAAACAATCCACTTTTTGGTCGAGAAAATGGGAGTATCTTTTAATTTATTCACTGGCTGTCCTGCTCCCTCTAATAAATATCGGGGTAACAATTTTTCAGATAAAATAATGGGACAGCAAACTATCAGTATTCTACCACAAGATGAGAAGCGTCTAGGTATACCTGTGGCCAGCTGTAAACAGACTATAAAAATCTTTGTTTGGCAATGCACCATGAGTATACTAACGCAAGAACAACACTTGCAACAAGTGCATTTTTATTTCGAAAATAATGGTTCTGTGCGGAATACGTATCACGCACTACTTCCATTTATCGTCGACAAAATCGTCCATCAGATCAGTTAATTCGAGTAACCATGATCCGTTTTCGTACTACGTTTTCTTTTATTGATAGCTCGCATGCCCAGAGACGCGGTGCGGTGTGTACAGAAGAAGCAATTGCTGCTGTAGAGCGTCGCATTAAGGAGGACCTCATTGAGTCCATCCGCCATCGAGCACAGGCATTGTATCTGTGTTCATCTACTTTATGGAAGATTGTGTAGAAGGATCTTGGGTTGCGTTCTTACAAAATCCATTTCATGCAAGAACTAAAGCCAAACGATAGGCGGCCCAAAACGAGATTGCCGTTGTTCCCGATTTTCATAAGATAATTTTTTTTAGCGATGAAGCGCACTTCTGGTTGAATGGCTACGTCAATAAATCAAAACTCCCGCATTTAATCCTCAACGGTATGTCGAAACATCGTTAAATCCAGAAAAACTGACTGTTTGGTTCGCTTAATGGGCTGGTGGAATCATTGGTCCGTACTTCTTCAAAAACGATGATGGCCAGAACGTGTCAGTCAATGGTAATCTATATAGAGCCATGATTACTAACTTTCCATTCCTGAATTGAACAACCATGATGTTTCAACGAGACGGCATGTCGGAGAGCTCATGCCACGATCGGTTTATTGAAATACATGTTTAGTGACCACCTAACTTCACGTTTTGGACCTGTGAATTGGCCTCCAATATCTTGTGATTTGACACCGCTAGACAGCCGTAGCGGTCATATGCCAGAAATCATATTTAAAATGTAATGCCAAAAGATTATCTTTCAGATAAATAAAACTCATATCAAACTATTAATCCGACGTTATTTTATTGCTAAAGCAAAAAACTTTATAATCGAATACAAAATACGATATGTGCCGAATTTCAAGGCACAATTTGCCGATTCATTGCATAGAAATCCAAACATCCTGGCTTAACGTCTTCATTAGGACTTCAACAGGAACTCTGCCACTGTCATGCACCACAAGGTTTCGCCTTTTTCAATCATAATTCCTTAGTGAAATGTCTGACTCAAAGTATAGAAAACTGAGGAAAATTCCATTTAAACGGTAACCCACTGGGCTTAAGTAAGACGCGGCGCGTAGTCTCAATTACCCTGCCAACAAATCCTAATATTGCTTCCATTAAAGTTTCTGAAATTTAAATACTTCCCTCAAAGACAACCACAAGCTGCGTTTCGCCCCAAAGGCCTATCAGTGATATTTTACAAGATGTAAAGAAAACTTTATTCCAATGGAAAGTTTCTTTCAGTTTTCTTGTACGTTTTGTCAGCATTGCAATGGAACAGCATCAATAAAATGCTTCCCTAAAATTATACAAAAAACATAAGTTTTTAAGCTGCTTAACTACAAGTTCTGATTAGCACAGATTTTGCAGGATTGCGGCTGCAGGCGCCGCTGAATCCCTAATGTGAGTAGCGAACGAGTATGTTGAACGTTCAACGCGGCCTTCATTAGAAAAAAACATGTGCCACAAAGTTTCCTTTTTTTAAAACCAAGCGATTTTTTTTCCATGCTGGCTATGAGAAACTAAAAGGATGCATAGTAGGCGAGTTGGAGAACTGAATGGCATAAATGGCATTAACGCCAGTGCCGTCCGGACAGAAGGGAATTAAAACGAATGTACATTTCGCTGAATCTAATGAGCGGCTCTAGTGGAAGTTCATGTAACTTTAAGCTAAAATGTGTAAGTATCCCGATGAAATTGTCTCATTTTTACTAAATTATTATTTTCTTCATATTTTGTGAGAAAGTCTTGTTTTACAAAGTTGCATAATAAACAACATATATATATATGTAAGCTTACTCTTATTTATACTTTGTTGACTTTAATATTGCATCAGTCAATGCAATGTGTCTAGAGTGGAGATAATCCTAATCACCTAATTAACCTAGCAATCAAGATTTTAATTTTTAATAATAATTTAATTTTTTAATAAGTATCTAATTTTGGATAAAACAAAAATGCAAAAAGTCTAAAAATATGCAAAAACAAATATATCATAAATCTTAATTGCAGGCGCCTGAACAAATAATTGTGCATACTAATAAATATGTTCTTTCCATATCCATAAATTTAACCATACAACTAATGCAAACATTTATAATTAAATTAAAGTTGAGAAAATAAAAAGGACAATCTTTTATGCGAAAATTGTTGGTAAAATATTAGATAAGTACATTTCTTTTCTTTTCTAATCTGCGATCCTATACAGGATGTAAGCTATCACATAAAATTTATTAAAAATGAAAATTACATTTTTTTTTTAAATTAATTAATGTTTGCAACTAAGTTGAAGTACTCCTCTCTGTTGGTAGTGAGGTGAACAAGATCTTCAGCTCTTCTTATTCCAGTCCATTCTCTGATGTTGCGTAGCCTAGAAAGTTGCTTCCTACCAATGCCGCGTCTGCCCTCAATTTTGCCTTCCATAATGAGTTGAAGTAGTTGATATTTGGGGCCACGCATTACATGACCAAAATATGCTGTTTTTCTGCGTTTGATGCTTTTAAGACTTTTATTATTATTCCTCATTTGTGATGTGGTCGACCCAAGATATTTTAAGCATTCGTCTATATATCCACATCTCAAAACTTTCTAGCTAAGTACATTATTTAAAACTAAAAAGTATACTACTGCTCCTCTTCCAAATCCTCCTTCCTATGTGCCCACTTATTTTCATTGACAAACGCAGGCTATTTTTTCAATGTCAGTCAGGTTCTTACACTAACTAAAAATTAAAAATTTTGTTATTACACATTGATTGAGATTCTTCACAATGGATATTTGGCTCTTTTGTGCATGAAATGTTTTTTAAAAGGTTTTTCCCTTTTCCCCATAGTTCTACGTCTTTAAAACTGAGATACAACTTTCGGAATCAAACAAATTATTTGTATGTATCGGTCTATCCATGATGTGGCACTATCTTAATTTGCTTCTCTTTTCTGTCATTAGGCGGCATGCGGTGCCATGCCCCGTTAAATGATCTGTTTAATTATTCAAGAATTATTTTTAACAACAAAATTAGACGCTACAACAGTAAAACCTATTATATTATAATGATGAATAGTTCTAACAATATCAATAAATATAAAGAAACTACGTTATTTGCTGAATCTATTTGGACGTTCGGGAATATGTCTAAGAAGTCACCAATTGTCAAATTTTGTTCCGGGTTTAATACATATTCGAATTTTTTATAAGATCTACCTACATTAAACTATTTGTTCAAATATTATGTAAATCTTCCAATTTCTGCCGTCTGTTGTAATTTTCTCACGAAATTATGAATTCCTTCAACTATTGGGAAATACTTGGAACTCCTAAACGTGAGCTTAAGGTGAGTGGTATTTCTCAACTCTCGGCTCAGTAAATATTGAAGAACTGCTTTTAATATAAATCAAATTATTTCCAAGAAAATAAAATATAAATAATTACGCTTTATTTACTTAATCAGGCCAACGAGAGGACCCTGCCTTCACCGCACCCGTCTCTGTTTTCTTAAATTCCCCACTAGTTGGTTGGTTGACTGGCAAATTTAAATGTTTTTAGCCAAAGCGGATTAAAAGTTCGCTGCTTACCACATTGCCCATGTACAAACTAACATATATATGTATATAATACATGAATACATATTATATAGGTACACTTATATACATTCAATTCAGCATGTACTACACACAGACCGGATTGTATGTGGCAGCAGCACCAGCACCAGCAGCAGCGGCAGCAGCGGCAGGAGCGGCAGCATGTGGTAAATTTAGGCCAGCAACTTTAACCCCTGCATAATTAACGGCCATACTTTTAAGCATACATAAATATTTCTTATTTTCTTATAGCAATCAATTGAATATATCCCAAAGTCTAAGCTCCCAAATATTGCAGCAACACTCTGCCGCGCCTCCAGACCAGTCACCCCCGAAGTGTATCCTTTATTCATGCTGCATAAATTATGACGGCCAGCTTGTAAGCTCGAATTATTTTGATTGTCTTTAAGAACTATGCCAATGTTTTCAGTCGGTTGGTTGCCTTGTTGCCTTGTTGCCGGCTCGTTGGCTGGTGGGTTTAAGGCGGGACAGAGAGAGAGAGGGAGCAGTTAGACCATGCCACCGCCATAAATTTGGCCTTTCAATTGAAAATTAAATAGTTGCCACTGTCTTTGTTGTAGCTCCTCCTAGAGCTCCTCCTAGCGCTCCTCTGCTGCCATCAAAAGTACAGAGTAGTATATAATTGATGCTGGGAAGGTCTGTAATTTTAGCTGCCTGGCGCTGATTTAAAGCCTGTTAAACTTGCATTTACAATTGATTTAAAAAGTAGTCGAAAGCCCCTGTTCATGTCACTGTCGTTATCGCTTTTGTTGTTGTTGTTGTTGGCGCTTTTGCAGCTGCGGCTGTTGTTGTTGGTGGTGTTGTTGTTAAAATTGTTTTTGGTTGCATTGTCGCGATGTCATTGGAAGCCCAACGCTTGGGTTTTTAACGTGGCATGAACTGCGGCCAGAATTTCATTCCCTGCACCAACAACTGCATTTACTGCTCCTCAGCACTCTTGCCGCAGCGATAACCAACTCATATGAAAATATCCAGATCACCCAATAGACCAATTGCTCGACGACTGTTTGCTGCATGGACATCAGCACCAAAATGGCAATCGAACCGAAAAAAATTAATTAATAGTTACGATTTTTTTTTTAATCGAATAAATTAACAGTACATAAATGGTAATTTAATGGAAACTCAAGATGCGATAGATCGCTTCACATAATTCTTGAATTTTCCATTTTTTTATTTATTCAAGACAGGAATTGCTTATGATTACAGATTACAGATTACAGAAACCAACACAAGAGAATTAAACATAAACGGCTCCCCAAATTCGATGACGTCCATAGGCATTTTCAAAAACGGACACGAATAGGAAAATGGAACGTTAGAACCCTTAAGGAACCATCAAGATTAGCACAGTTCGAGGAAGAAATGGAGTAACTGCAGATAGCTGGCATCCATCCACAAGGCAGTAGACGGATCGGCAGACCCAAGGCGACCTGGAGAAGATCCATCCTCCAAGAACTGACCCAGGCGAACACAACATGGGACAGAGCTAAACAGACGGCGCAAAATAGGGTTCGATGGAAGGCTCTTGTAGAGGCCCTAAGTTCCCAAGCGGAATAATAAGGAAAAAAAAAAAAAAAATTGCTTATGAAGGACTGTGCTGTCAGCTATAAATAGGTTTTCTTTAGATAAAGATAAAGATTTATCTAGGCAAAATCATCCTTAATTGAAACATGACAAAGCAAAAATTTTTTTAATAGTGTCTGCCAGCCGAAAATGTACATAACACCCAAAAGGTCGAGACGGAGACCCCCTGAAATTAGCTTACGTATTATTATCGTGTCGTGAGAAGTTTACACCACCCGACTATTTCTGTGCGTCTGTATGAATGTAAAGATCTTAAAGCTAAAACAACCTACTTCAGGATAAAACTAGTTATCCTAAGAGCTGGAAGTTTATGTGAATTTTTCATATCGTTGATATATAATGTATTTCCAGTAGGAGTATTTTACAAGACACAAACCAAGAGACCAACAAGTTTTGCATCAATCGGCATCCAATAACTTTTTTATATTTTTTCAAGCACTAAATCGTCACATCATTTTGTATAACTCTCATTGGCAAGTAGTTGAAAAAATAATTTTCGAACATAATTATTTTTATTTTGATTGTTTTTCAAGACATTCTTTTCCACTTCAGTGTTCCCATTTCGAATTTAACTAAAATATATAGATAGTCATATGACTCCTTATAGGGTAAATCGGTAGCAAAATGCATTTTTTTTGTATAAATTTTGTTGTAATTTTTTTAATTTTCTTTCCAAATTTTGCGACCTATTTAAAAGTGCTTCTAGTTTTCCAAGTATTCTCTGCTCTAATACATTGTTTTGTGCACAATATTTATTTTAGTTGTTGATCTGTTTGCCATTTTAAATACTTTGACGGTAGCTCAATAAAATAGGAGGAGAGGAAGATAGTAGAAAGGATATTGAATAAAAATCAGTTAAAAGAAAATCAGTTAATCTTGACATTTCGCTGTTGTAAAAGTATAAAACGGCAAATAACACATTTCTTTGTACGCTTTGTTAAAGGATCAAATAATTTGCTCAAAACTTCTGATAAAGGATAAAATAATTTACTTAAGATTTCATTTTCTCTAACAATATAGTGCCATGAGATCTTAAAATTTTTTTGCTTCAGAACTTATCACATCCCAGATAATTGCCAATGCCGATGGACAGACAGACTGATTGGTTAGCATGCTGGGAAGAAATGGAAATTGAATTCTCTAGTGGGATACGAGCTTTTGGTAACCTTACGATGACGAAGACTTGTAGAAGACTATATTTCCCCTTTTATTTGTCGAATTAGCCGAACTTACAAGGTATCTCTCAATGTAAGCCTGAAATGACCGATAGATTGGGCGAGATTTATGTTATCGTATAGCGGCCAGAGTTCAATAAGATTGGGGGGATTTTTAATAATTTAATTCCAATTTTTTAGTTTTGTTGGACCAAGCTGATATTAAGTAGAGTTTCCAGTGAAGCTAAAATATGTTAATACCTTGAAAACTTTGAAAATGTAGCAGTTGGTCCATTTAAAACGAAAAATTTTATTAAAAAATTAGGCACCACTGCGTGTACGTAATAGTTCCACAACAAACTTTAAGCTTTAAGTCAAAAATTAATAATAGTTAATGTTCACATTGGTATAATTGAAGGCAGTTGTACACAAATCTCAATTAATTGTTTAGCATTTTTGATGAAAACTGTCTAGAAAAATGGTGCTTCTGCAATTTTGTACAATAATGAATAATCAAGAAAACTAAATATTAACAAATATTTTTTTATATTTATATTTTACTTTATATTAACAAATATTTTTTGACAAATAAGCTTTTAGTTATGAAGTTACAAAGAATAAGAAAGGCATCAACGTATAGATTGAGTTGAAATCTATTTCAATTTGAGATTTTTTGAGATGCGTTTGAGCAATGACATAACCTCACTCCAGAAGGAAGGTTGGTACAAGCTAAAGCTAATTTCATATTTCATCAAAAAAAATTAAAACACTAAATAAATTCGTTGAAAAATAGCCAGTTCCCACAAACTAAACAAATTTATGCCTACTAATGGTTTGTTAGAAGATTTCAAACTATAGTGGTCAGCATGGCTAGCTTTAGAATAAATAAATCAGTTCCATGCTAATGCATGATAATCAACATTTGTTTATTATATCCTATATATATTAAATATATATTAACTAAAATAAAATTGCATAGTGTTTATTACATAAGGCCACATGAGACTACTTATGTATTGCTATAACCCAAGGTCGCGTTGAACTATAATCACATATGGTGGAATTTTTATTGACTTTATGGACAATGATTGCAGGGGGAAGTGTAACAAGTTGAATTAAGTTAATAACGCATAAGGGGAAGTCCCCATGAGATGGTTTTTTATACCCTTTACCATATGATATAAAGGGTACATAATAAGGTTGACTCAACGGATTAATTTGTCATGTCACAGATAGACCGTCTTGGGTACATCGGCTTCTCTAGACACCTCTCTAGTCTCCTCTTTCTTAACTTTGGGTGGCGTACACTTTTTCTTCTGTGTTTTACATACCTTACCATAGGCACATCGTTACAAAGTTTGATTTACTTTATTTATATCGGAAAATATCCCGGCACTCGGATATTTTTAAGTGTTCCCAAGCTCCATGTCAATCAAAATAAATTGACTATCAAACAGCTGCCAAATGGCGAATCACTTAAATCGTCCTTCTGCACAATATTTGTAATTCTCAAGCATATTTATCAACATAAGGTAAATAAGTCCGCCAAACAAACGTATTTGGCAGTATTTGAACTGATTTTACTGAATAAATGTGGTAGAGTGTATTCCAGAGTTGTTGAGTCCGACTTTAGCATAGAATTTTTTATAAAGTTGATTTGTTTTATGTGGTCGGTGCGGTTCGATGTTTTACTACTTTATATCAATTTTTATTTGTATTGACCAAAATCTACCACTAACCGCTAATTTTGTAGGAATAAATTTTCAAATAAAAGAATTTTTAATAGTTAATATACAAGTTGGAAATTATCATAATGTTAATGTTAGAATCAGAGATGTTTTTCAAAAAACAATGTCACCTTTCTGGAACTGCGATAAAAACCAATGGTTTAATATTTAGAGTGCGGTCTAATGCAAAAATGTTGGTAGTAAATTCTGTTTTTAGCTGAATATAATGTTTAACACAAATTATATTTACCAAAAATTTGAAAAAAAAAAAATGTTTTGTTTAGCGTTGGTAATTTCAACAAAGGAGATCTTATTATCATTAGGAACAAATCGAAATTTTAAGCAAACATTGATTAAATTGACGATAGTAAATTAAATCAGAAAAAAGAATCCTATTCGATTTAGTGCTGTCATGATTTCGAAGATAATATAAATAAAACATCAATTTCATTTTGTTAGTTTTTATTAAATAAATTATTGTGTTAATAGAAAATATTGTCAGTCGGTTGCTCATTCAGGAAGTAATTAATAGTAAAGGTAGCTTTGCTGCTGTCTTTTATATGAGGACTTTGAGAATTATAAGATATGATTTTGGTGAATATGAAAAGCATTAAAATTTATTAAAATAAAATAAATATTTAAATATATATGGCTACCGGGGCTCACCAATATTTTAAAACTGTATTGTCTAAAAAAATTATAAAATAAATATTAAATTTACATTTTACACACAAAGTATAGATTTTAAACCTTAACAATTGAAAAATGAAAATCTGCAGAACCAATCCTAATTATTTAAAAAAAAAAGTTGCAGTAAAAAAAAGTAATTTAATTGAATGAATATCTTTCCTTAACCTTAACTACTTATCATCGCCCCAAAGGCGAAACAGCGATATATAGTTTATAACAGAACCTGAAAGTCTATGTCCTTAATTAATAGTTAATTAATTGGTGTCCTTGTGTTAACTGTGCCACTGCTGCTGTAGCGAATAGAATCTCCTAACCAACAGCGTCAAAACGTGTAATTAATTAAATCAAAAACAATTATTTTATGCAATTTTGTTTTAAGTTGGATGTACAAAATATTAAAGAGATTAACATTTATGCAGCTTTACAAATAAGAAGAATTATTTTTGAAGAAAAATTAAGAAAACCAAATAAAAAAGAATAACTTTTTAAAAACTATTACTAAAAATAATTAACTAAAGTAGTTCATTTAATTTAATTTTCATTGATAAATCAAATACCGCCACCCCGAACTATTATTACATAAAACATTTGGGCAATACTGACAACCTACCTCTCTATTTCAATGTAAATCTTGTATTAATTTCAGACATTGATGAACGGATTTTACTAAAAGCAAATTGAAGTTCGAAATACATTATGAAGACAATATTATAGTAATAAGATAAATGTAGAACAGCAGCTTAATTGCTTAAAATCTATTCTATAGAAATAGATAATGAGCTAAATTCGAGAGTAGGGGAATTTAGTGTCAAAACGGCATCAAACGCCGCAGCGATGTCAACCCTATATCAAACCAATAGTGATGAAACCTATAAAGAAGTTAGATACATCTTAGGAAACAAGAATTCAACTTAAGTTACATTTTATTTTACTAACTTAAGCATAGTATTTAATACTAAAGTTAATTAACTTAATAGGGCTTTCGACTTTCCAATTAGATAAGTCAGCCATTTTACTTATCATTTAAAATTGGTTGCCTTCATTTATTTATATATTTTATATATGTTTTATTTTGTCAGTGTCAGTGAGATCCAAAAAAAATGCTCTAATACCCTCTGCAAAATTAGACAAACTATCCAAGTTCGTTAAGATGCCAATTCCTTTTGAATAATATTTACCAGGGGTGTAAGTTAAAAATTGCTGGTTTTTTCGATTAATCGTATACTAAATACTCAGGGGATCATGCCAACTTTTTAATTCATTCGATTCTACACATTTTGCCCACCGTTTAGGCAATTTATCAATGCCATCCTAGTAAAACATTTTTTCTTAAGATGCGAAGAATCCTCCAAGTCATTTTTCGACTTCTTCAAAGTTGGCGAAGCGCTGCTGTGTAAGTGGTTGTCCCATTGTTGAAAAAAAAATCATAATCGGACGCGGCGAGATCTGGAGAGTATAGCGGGTGGAACAATATTTCCCAAATAATTCTTTTCACAGTGTCTTTCACCAACTTAGCTGTATCAGCCGCAGCGTTATCATCTTACAAGATAACATGTCTTTGAGCAATTTCCGTGTTTCTGCCAAATTATTTAAATTGACGATTTGTTGTCGGTAGCGATCCTGATTAGCCGTTTCACCAGATTTTAATAACTCTTAGTATAACACAAGACTGGTTCCACCAAACACAGAGTATTGTGCCACGGCCAAAGCGATTTGCCTTTGCAGTTGATGGACCAGCCTTAACAAGCCGAAAGCCATGCTTTTTATTCGTTTCGGATTCTTGAAATACTACATATGTAATATTTTTAATCCCCCATGACAATTTGATTCAGGAAAGATTTTCTCACAAACCGTTGTTCATTGGTAAAATATGAAAATCAACGAACGACAAAAATGCAATTTATTTGGAACAAAATTCCACATGTTTTCTATAAAAAACATCAACGACGACGTTATTATTTTGTCAAAATGTGCAGTTGTGCTTTAAAGGTTCTGGTCAACAGTAACGAATGTAACGAAAACCAACTCAAAGAAATGTATACATATTGCTAGCGACAACTTTCAATTTACACCCCTGGAAATTAATTAAAAATAAATGAATTTATTCCCCTTGACTATGTTGTTATCGCTCCAAAGGTGGAGCATGGAGATATCTCTATTAATAGCTTCTCCAAGAAAACAGGCACCTACAGTTTATAGCCCGAATTCAAAGGAAAGTGTCATTTTTCTCTGCGATATAGCGAATATTTGCTAGCTATGTCAGTGCTAGGCAAATACATCAGTGCTGCATGATGGAATCAAAACACCGACTTTCAGGTTTGGGGGCGAGCGCATTAATACTACGCTATCGAAATGCTTATTAAAAACAAAATAAAAATATCGCATTATTTTGCAATTATTTTCAAGTAAACATTATATCGACAACAATCTGCGATTATATAACACTAAATCAAAGTTCACAATTCGCTCTATTGTGTCAGTTTAGGCCAAGCTTAGGGCTTTCTCTTCGGTCCACTGGGTATTAACGCTCTTTCGCACACACACGCGCACTCACACACACACACGCGCGCACGTACATACTCACATTCTGACAAAGTGCGAATGGCAGTTTGTTTTTTGCACAAACAAAAATGCAACTATGGGTAACGGTAACAGTTTTCAATAAATACTTTCGTATGTATGCATGTGTGTGTGTGCGTGTGTGTGTGTGAGCGTGTGTAAAAGTTTTTCACTGTTCACTTGTTCGTTGGGAATTTTTTATTTTTTTTTTCATTTTCCATTTTCTTTTTTTTTTAACTTTTTTTGACTGCTCATTTCCATGACGCACAGTTGGCATTGTGCAAGGTGGATAAAAGGGTATGAGTAGGGGTAGCACAAGGGTATGCGCCATGTGTTTGTTAGGATCGGTTGGAGAATGAAGGAGGCGTGTGTGCTGAAAACTTTGCGCTTTGTAATTGTGTAATTATGGGAAATTAAAACTGTTGGCGAAACTTGTGCTGTGCACACGTGGGGCGTTTTGCAGTTCGCAAATTGCTAGCAGTCACATGTTGGCAACGTGGCAAGGGAGGTGCCGTGGCGGGCTTGTGACGGGCGTCTTGCGTGGTCTGACAGTCGGCAGTTGGAAATCTGCAAAATATTTCGCATAGATAGCAAAGGAAAGAAAAATCAATAAGTGTTTGCGAATGCATGAAACTCAGTTTAGTTGAGTTGCCCTGAGTATAATGTCTACAAGGCAGGCAGGCAGGCAGGCAGGCAGACAGGCTGGCAGGCAAGTCAGCTGGTCTCTGCAAGAACTGCTGAAACTCGAACCTTAACTAACTATTGTAATTGTATACAGTTGGTCAGTCTATTGAACAAAGATGAAAGGGATAAACTCACAGGAAGCGAAACATTGAGGGCGAATGAGAAAGCAGAATACGAACGCTCCTGGCGTTTGATTTTATTCAAGTCGTTTTGCCGTTTCGCTTATTTCAATGAGTGAGCGATTTATGTTAAGTACACACATACAAGTGCAACAACATAAACACAATCACAAACTCATACACTTGTACGCACTTATGCACAGATGCATATATACATATACGTATACATACATATATGTATGTATGTACACCCAGCAAGCATTTGTAGCAATTCATCTCTCAACAGAAGCAACTTCAAACCCACAAGAAACTGCAGGAAATCGCAACTAAGTGAAAGAAAATGTGTGGTACTTGTATGAATTATACAGATTATGCCAGCGCACATCATTAATTTTAGCTGAAAATCCTTGAGCTGCTCGATAGCATGTAAAATGCAAATCAAACGTAGGTTTCTTCAATTCCCATTCGATTGTGGCGAATTTTAACAAATTAACAATTGAACATAAATAATAAGTGTATTTTTTTTTAAAGTTTCCTGAGCAGGGTGTAGGTTTTATAATTAATAACTCAAAAGTCGCGTGACAAGTCTAACTAAAGTTAGAGTTCTTTGAGTTTTGTGAATATAAGCAAATTTATCGAATATTGTTAAAGGGTGTTTCCTAGCAACATATTCTTTGATGTCATTTACGTGCCTTGTGGCACTGACAAAGGTTAGTGTATGTTGTGTACGCTGTACTTTTTTAAAGACTTCGAAGACCAGAACAGTATAATGAGTGGTGAGAGTTGGAAGTTAGTATTGCAGAACTGATTTGTAAAATACAGACCAAAAAGCTCGAGGAAAAATGGGACACAACTTCGCAGCCAAGGAAATATTATGAACATTTAATTATATGGATCGTTCTTTAGAGCTCAATAAAAATTTTATTCAATTATTATGTTTGTTGATTTTTTTAATCAATTAAGCAAGCACTTAAAAAATTATTTTTAATAAATTTGACACATATTATTCCGAAGATCTCGAAACAAGCATAAATTCAATTGAGAGCTTAGTAATTAGTTTCGAAAAACTATTTCTTTGTTAATGTGTGGTGGACTTATTCTACGAATTACGAAAATTTAATCTCAGCAGTTTGATCGCAATGTCATTGACATTAAATCAATATACTCAGCAATGCAAGGTGCCTGTATAATTGAATATTGCCTCTAGCATCCAAAACATTCGGTGTCTTTAACTGTTACGAGATCACAGACATATCTTTGCTACAACAGTTGTGAGGGTATCAGCACAGTGCTGTTTATAGATACTAAATATTATACATGTATATATATATACGAAGCTGAAGGCAAATTTTTGCGTCACAACTGCTTAGAGGGCGCATCTGGAAGGCACGTAAAAGTACTTCGTTATATCGCGACGTGGTGACCCCTTTATCCAAACATGGAACATGGAAAGATAGCTAGCATCTAAATTGCCAGTACTAATTTGGTAATCTTTTCTGTCGTCCCTTTCACGATGAAACGATGAAAAATGCTTGCTGGGCAACAACCGTCAGACAATACATAGCAGCAGCAGCAGCAGCAGCAGCATCACAAACGATTGTACATAAAACACATCTGCAAAAATGAGTCTCCGTCACAAACATGCTAACAGACACACAACACGAAGACAATCCGACAAGCCGACAAACCGACAAAGCGACAAACTGACAAACATACAAAGAGACCAACACAACACAACACAACACAGGCAAACAGATACAAGGACAAGAAGAGGAACGAATAAGTGTCCGTGTATGTGCCCCATAACAATAAAAATTTATTTTCAACTTTTTATCTTAACCCATCCTACAGATAGTAGTACATGCATGTGAGCAGCCAGCACCACAACTAACCAAGAGCACCAACAGCACCACCAGCACCACCACCACCACCACCTATTCTAGCATCTGGGTGAGTATACTTTATACTTATATACATTATTATAACGTATACGCCTAGGTGTAGTTAGCGTAGTGTGCATAGTGCGCATAAGCTATATGCAGTAGAAGATTCTCTTCGGTGCTCCGGTAACGCGGTGCCCATGTCCTTTGGCTGTCCACTGCGTTATGTTTAACTGGTTTTTGCTGCCGCTGCTGCTGCTGCTGCTACTGCTGCCATTTTGTGAACGAACATGTGTGTATATAAATAGGTAATCGCCTGTGGGTGCAGGCAGGACTATTAAATTGTATTTGTTGCCAATACAAATGAGCATACGCCAGGCAATTTGCAAAAGGCAGCAGGCAGCCATTTAGCCCGGCGGACAGGGAGAGGGTAGCGCAGAAAATAACAGCTGTTAGCCTTCATTGCCAAGAGCCAGGGGCAACGTATATCGATGTATTGAACTAAACCAACTTAAAGAGTGCCCTCGGAGCTGTGCTTGTATATAAAATGCGAATATATTCTATTCATATAAGTAACTACCGTAACGCATATGTGTATCTCGGTGTGTGTGCGTGTGTGTGTGTGTGTGCGTGTGTGAGTGTGATAGTATTTGTGTGGCATATTCAATAAAGTTGACAGTCGGTATGGTTAAACATCTGTCAGACCCCTGGCATGCCTTGTCACCCTACCAAAAGATGTATTCACGGGGTCGCGCGCATTTTAAGTGCCACACTGCTGCTGCTCCAATTCTTGCAACTGCAACTTCCAATTCTATTACAATCTACACAAGAGCGTAGTCAGTCAGCTTCAGAGAAGGGGATAAGTCATAATATGTTGGTAAACTTACATCTGTTTTAAGTTTCTATATCTACGTTATGCCTTCCAATGAAAATTCTGATGATAATGGCACAGTCACTTATGTTCTGAGTCTGCGTGATAACATCTCTTCAAAGTAGGGGGTTTTCTTATTTTAATGAGGGTCACTTATTTTCGGAGTCTGCGTGATAACATCTCTTCAAAGTAGGGGGTTTTCATATTTTAATGAGCGTAGCATGTTAGATATTGAAAACCAAATCTACAAGGCATAAGCTATTTATATTTATCCTGCGCATTCGGAGCCTCTAATGGCATATTTATGTCATCAGTTCCAATATGAAATTGATTCTTTTTTACCGCTGCAATTTCATTTTTAAATGGATCAAAACGATTGTGTCCTATTTCATGCACTTTCGGGCCACATAGCCAATATAAAGTGTTTTTTGAAGCAGGTCTAATCGATATGCGGGAAAAAGGGGATGCCAGTTAACTGGCCAAAATGACAACAACAATATAAACAAAGCAATGCGCGGGAGTTCCTCTCACAAGCACAACGTGACGAATATTTACAGCATCTGCAAATCCCTCGCGGGAAGGAATTCAAGAGAGTAGTTCACAATCGCATGCGATGAGTAACAAACTGCATAAGCAGTGGAGTAGTACCATCGGCTAACGATTTGTCCATCAGCTAATGGCTAAAAACGCATGACCTCACATCTCTGCCAAATTGTGTTGACTAATCGTAGTCTTGCAAAGAGACAATCACTCTTTTAGTTCCAATCTATGGTGCAACACCAACTGTATGCCTGTCGATGCCTTAATGACCCAATTGCATTTTGCAATATCAAGCAATCCCGGAAGTTTTCTAAGAAATCCACTTTGACCCCCGCCCATACTCAGTGCGACGCCTATGGATGCCACTGATATTGCTGCCACTCGTCGAGTAGTCAAGCCCGTCAGTGTGTTACTGCGACAGTGGTTCGGTCTTTCGGAGTGCCGCCGCTGTCTTTCAAGCGTCGACAGTGACGCCGACGGTGGCATCGGTCTCGGCAGCACTAGCAGCAGCAGCAGCAGCAGCAGCAGCTTGTCATGGCAGTGCAATTTACTGCAATGTTGCATGTCAGCTTACAAGCGCACTTTTATTGTAATGTCGCATTATAACAGTTCAGCGAATAGCAGTTGAAAGCAGACAATTTCCTTTCATACGCTAATTGGCAGTTCGAGCAGCGTCGACAAATCAGCGTACAATCAACCTGCCTGCCTGCCCATCAATTCAATAACCGACCTATAACTTCTTTCCCTCAAGTCCGCATAAATATAGGTATGCGGGGATTTTGAAATTTTACAACTTAATCGTAATCTCTCTCCCATGGCACTTTAATTACGCGACTTTAATACGATTTAGGATTTGGATGTAACTATAAATATGCTTACGTATGTAATAAGCTTTGGGTGCGGTACCTTGAGTTGACTTGAGCCCAACTAACTTTATGTGCTGACCACTCTTTTGGCCAAATAAGTGCTCACACACAAGCCGCACATACGCACACACTTACACACATATGGCCATTTACGCATGCCGCAATAATCCCCGACATAAACATTGGCAAATCCGTTTGCGTTTTGTACAAACATGGTTAGAGCGTATTGGCCAACAAAATAGTCGAAGAGCAAAAAGCGTCCGGGTAGCATTAGGGAGGAATGGTGATGGAGGGAGGATGCTCATTGAGTAAAGTCGACACAAAAAGGCAGACGATTATTTTGGCACGTGGGCGCGTTTGTTAGCATTAAGTCATAAAACGTGTCCATGGCCATGGCACCAGACGCCACAGCAAATGAGCTGGTCCCTGCTGGAAAGCTTAAGCAATGGAACAAACACAGAGAATTCAATCTGGACGCAGTAAAGTTCCGTAGTTGCGCATTGATAATCACGGTACTCTATGTTCTGCATAGCGACAAGGGACACATCGTACATGCAGAAAAATACTTGTCAAATATTTAATGGTTTGGTCAACACAGGCCCTCGAAATTAGAGCTCAAATATTTGTTATCGAAGATAAATTGACCAATGAAACGTGAAAGCGTTATAGGTTTATTTTTATTTTATTTGAAAATCCGATAACAAAACAGTTTATACAAGGAATTATTTGAAATCGGGACTTATTTTCTTTTTGGATTCTTAATTTTATTCATTGATTCGTATATCACATAAGGCAAACACAAAGTTTGGGAAATAGATTCTATATGTAACTCGCAGAGGAAGAAGTTGAAATTACTAAATGAACCTTCCGTTTACAGCTTTATCGGAGCAGCCTTAACAATAACATACTCAAATATTTAAATACAAACTTTTTAAATTTCAATTAAAATAAATTTTGAAAAATACTAATTCCAAATGAAATACGAAAATTGAAGATAAAATTTAATCAAACACTTTCCATGCATTTTGGTAAATTTGATAAACATCGGTTGAACTATAACTCCCATATTGAAAAATTTTTAATCAATCACCTTAAAAAACAAATCAATCGATCTGGATATGATATTTTTTCTTTATTTATTTTTTTGTAATAAACTTCAAGTTACAAATTGTACTGAAAACAAGATTTTTATTTCAATCATGCTCAAAAATATGATTGGGACTGCTATTTTTGAAAATGCAGAGAGGTATGGCTAGTGTTCCTTCGTTTTGGCATAAACAAATTTGAACCAGTATTTACGAGTAGCTAAGTTTTTGGAGGAAACATTTTTCCAACTATCTCAATATTAAAAAAATTGTAATTAAAACTAGTCAAAAGACAAAATAGGTCTCTTGGCGTTAAGGAACTTCCAACAACCATAAATTTTCTAAATCAAACAAAAATGCATGTTAATTCTATCCCCACTGAGTTACATTGAACTACTGGACTTTAAGAATTAAATCTGCTTACTCTTAAGAAACCTTGGAATTATCAATATATTGAAGAAGTTAATGCATTTCAATATTTGGAAAGTGTATTAAGTCCGTGGCACTTTGATATACACAACCAAAAGAATGTAAATTGGAATATCAAATTGTTGTAGCTCTACAATTAATATAATTATTTTAAAATCTTGTGACCTGTCAATGCTTTCAAAGGTACGGGCGTATTATTCTAAGAATCTTGTGGACGAACTGTATATGAAACCAAGAACTTTGGTCTAGAGGAGGGATAGCTGATGTTTTTTATAATACATAGAGAGAAATTCGGTCATCCCAAGTATGGCACTGTGGAATAAAGGCATCCGACGCTGAAGTCTTCGTAGAGTAGTGTAGCAATTCAATATTAAATTAAATTAATACAAACATAAGACTTTGGAAACAAAAAACGCATTGGTGTTTATGAACTTATGAACAACTGAATATACTTCAACCGCATTATTCTGAAATAGAGTTTGAAACTTTGAAAATATGTTCCTCTATGCTTTAGAAAAGCCTGCAAAAATATATGTGTGTTCAACTGCATCAAGTACGCGAAAGGGAGGGGAATATTTCGGAAAATATGGGCCTGTTTGGGGAACAACTGTGCAAAATACTCACAAGCACTATTTCATCTTCATTATTATTTTTTTTTCAAATAGTGTTACCTAGTGATTTTTGTTTTATCCTGTATTACTAAAAGGTTCATTTTTGGCTAGCTATTTTACGAGAACTACAATGCATTCCGATAAAGTCACGGTTCGGTGTCGATTATTATTGGGCCGTACTTATAAAAATACGACGTAGGCCGTTCGGTAGAAGTTCGTTACTCGTTTGCGGCCAAGTGTTTACCTAGAACATGCGACTAAAAGCCTCTAGATTATCTTTTGTGCGCTTGCAATACAGAAGAAGATATAGCAGAATTTATTCGCGAGAAACAAGAACGTTTATCAAAATAAGAATTTTGATATTATTTTTCTGCCTATTATTTGCAGTCCAGTCACGGCCAGCTTATACACAAATTAAAGTTATAATCGATTTATCAACTCAAATATAGATTTCATGCATTATTCTAAATTTGAGGTTTTCTTTTAAAAAATCCAACAAGCAAGCTCTTAACGTATCACCCTTTATGTTTGTAGGTTCTGTGAAGCAAAAACAATATATCTTCTTAACTGCCCGCTATCAGCACTTTAAAATTACACTCTTTAGGGTGTGAACTTAATTATTTCATTAACATTATTTGGCCAAATTTTCTTATGCCCAGTACAGCGGTTGTTTCTCTTTTTGTGATAAATTTTACACGAGCATTGATTAAAACCCGTTTAAAGAGCTACACACAAAAAGTACAATTTACAATAATACCGTCATTATCAAGTAAATCCCATCTTAATGGAAAAACAAATGACTTAAATTGATGAGTATGCTTAATAAAATTACGCACACGCAATGTAGTCCTAAATGGGTGATAAAAGTAGGCGTTATGTGTTTAGAACACTTAGTTGCGCATACAAAAGGTTCTCTTACTTTATGTCTAAAAATAAAGGGTAATCTATTGTAAATTGAGAATTTGCCTAATACTCTATTAATGAGAGTCGATGAACACAATTTCTTCACCATAAATGTTTATGTAACACGAACACAAAGCTAAACTCACGAAAACCGCAGAGATCAGCTTAGCTTAAGCGTTAATCTCACACATGGACAAAGCTTGGCACAATTCGTTAAAGTGTAACAAAAGAGTGGAGAAAAACGTAAGTAGAAAGGACCTGCATGGTCCATAGTTATTGTTCGTGTTTATTGTGTTCCACTGCTGTTTTGCCTGGTTTTCTTTGCTTTGTACAGAGCACACAATGCTGAGTCAGTTTTAAGCACTTTCCATGCATTTAAGCAATTTTCATTTGGATCTATTTGTTTTTATATCCTTCATCCAAATGGTAAGCTGTATGTTCAAAATGCTAGACGAGCATGTTGGACCCCAAGTCGTAGTGGAAGAATTCTGCGGCGAGCGCAGCTTTGCAGCCTAGCATATCTAAAATAAATGTGTGGATAGATGGCATCTTAGAGGTTGTTCAATCAATCGCTTAGTAGCGCCTACTTAGAACTTGTACGAAATACTTTGAAAACAAAATAGATTTTATAGCGCATGGTAAAGTCGGTATGCGCCGCTTGTAGCTTGTTTTCATATATGTATATATGTGTATCCTTTTTGCATTTTGTCTAAAATTGCATGCTTGCAGGTGCTCACTTTTTATTCTCTCTCTCCTTGTCAACGCCTTTCAATGTGCTGCCTTTATGCTTTGGCTGCTATCTCTATCTAATAGCCAGAGCATTTGGCTGACTTTAAGTGGCTCAAACGAGCTGCGTCTATCGCATTTCCCTTGAGCAATTTCCATGCATTTTAACAATTTCAATTTTTCTCAAAGCGTTCTCACAAATGATGAAAATTTCATAAATAGTTGCGTTTCATTTCGTTTCTAAGCCATTAACTTTGTTGAGTGTGGGCGTGCGTGTGTGTGTGTGTGTGTGTGTGTGTGGGAGTGTGTGTCCGTAAAGCTGTGTTTGTATTAGTGAGTGTAAGACCAAGCATGTGTGAGCAAGTGTGTGTCCTATATATCGTAAAATATTTAACGGTTTTAAGTGTTTTCAGCTTGTTTGTGGCAAAGCTCTGCTTGGCCATTACATACGCCACTTTTGTCCGTAATCATTTGTCTAAGTCTCCGACCTAGGACGTCCGAGTAACTCCCCAAGTCTCAGTCACATTCTCAATTTCATTTGGAGAGCACAACGTCTTGGAGTCAGCAAAGTGCTCTTTGGCAGCTTACATTTTATATTAAATTTTTCAAAAGAAATATCGACATATGAATATTCTGACCTTTCCTTCATAAATTTTATGCCAACATGTATGCACCCCACCGTCATACAATACCTACACAAATAAAAAGAGTATAGAGTAAGACGTGATTTGCAGTGTTCAACTCCACACACACAATGTCTCGTGCATAGCCGAGCTGGAGCTGTGTCCGCAGCACATCACATCACTGCTGCCACTACCCATACTTAAAGAGGCGTCGCCGCACGCACGCATGCCGCACGTAAACGGACCATTGGGGCAAGCCCCAGTCCGCGCTGCTGCTGGGGGCCTAGTGGCTTCTTTTTGGACACTCTTTGATTGGGGATACCGAGACGGTTACAGTTACGAGTCTCGCTAAAACTTGGGTATTGGCTTTGGCTATGCTTGTTTTCCTGTTTCGTACTTCACGGCACGTTTTTGGATTTCTGCTACATTTGAACTTAATATTTTTGTTGCAAAAAAAAATTAACTTTGCCCCAACACGCCTTGCACTGCTATGCCCTTCCCTGCCACGGTCTACACTGCCCTGCCCTGCCATGCCTTGATTTTTGTTTTTGGCATTAGGCTGGGGGAATTTTCTTTGGCGTGTTAATGCCTTTTGGCTATCAATTGGCCATTATGCGCACGGGCCGACGAAGCGGCTAACCAAGCTACCAACCAACCAACCAACCCGACAAGCCGACAAGGCGACAAACCAATGGGCCCAACTGTCTGACAGTTGCTTTTCCGTTCCATGCCCATTACCAGGCTCTAATTCCGTTGTGATTTGGGATTCGGTCTGGGCCGTTGCCGTAGCCGTGTTGTCATTCCCCTTTGCCCCGCTTGTTGCTTTTGCTCTTGCTAAAACTGGTTGCCTTTGGTATAGCCGTGTAGTCGTTGCTTTGGTGTTGCGCCGCAGCGCATGAACACGCCATAAAAATATCTTGGCAAGGCAATTGAATAAATTGTGACCTTTACATTGATTTCGATGCCGCAGCGTCTTGCAGTGGATGCTGTGTGCCCCCTTGAGTAAATTCGTGCTGAAAAACCATTTATTTTCTTTGACTTTGCACCCTTTTTGCGTTGCTTGAGAGCTTTGGAGAAATTGTGCAGATGAGTTCATACCAGGTCATATACGCACTGCCCTACGAGCAACGAGCACGTAGTTCCCAATGCGTGTGTGTGTACAACTGAGGTCAGTGATGAGCATTTTATAAGTTCATTTTGTGTGTTTGCTATTTTTAAACGCAACAAAATAAATATGTGTGTATTAGGTTGCTGTTGTTATAGCTGTTGTTTGCACTTAAATCCGGCCCACACACACACACACACACACACACACACACACTCACAGACACACACAGTTAATGTTACAGTTACAGGCAACAAACAAAAAGTTGACCACAAAGCGGTCTATTAATGCGCGCAAATAAGCCGCTTAATTAGTTCTTCATTTCGGCCAGCATGAATTGCGGTACAGAAAAACGTCGGATTTGGCCAATGTGGCGTATACATAATGAGATGAAGCTTGTTTCTGGCGGGAGCGGACGTAACGTTTAATTAATAGACGATATTGTTGTTTCATAACGACCTCGAAAGTAACAAGCGAATGATTAACTTTTGTTTTGGTTATTTTTAAAAAGACAAACAATATGTACAAATTTTTTGAATAAATTTTGTAACATTTAGAGGGAAATCAATATTTATTAACTTTACATCATGCATCGCCGTTTCTGTTCTACATTTGCAATTTCAAGCAAGTACATTCAAATAATCAGTCGGCTGGTTTTAAACTTAGTATTTCTTGAAGCATTTCTCCCATGTGCTGTCCGCTAAAGATTCTAGTAATAGGTCCCTAAAAGCGAACTAGTCAGTTATGGCCAATCTTACGATCATATTGAACCTGAGGTACAACCTCATGACCTTGAAGAGTTTTTGTAAATGGTTACCCATTCTGGTGACCAGCGCCGATGTAAAACAAGAATATGATGAAATATATCAACAAGAACGCAAAGTTAATCTGGTACTTGAGAGAAGTAGCTTTTATGTAAAATAAAATCATTTTCATCTTCAGGCGCGACGCGTCGTTCTGCTTCACAAATCTCATACTGAAGTTATCGTTGGTAATTCAAACTATATACTATGCTGCTGCAGAGGACGCCAAAAGCATTTCAAATTTCGAGTAGGCCAAAATCAATCGAAAATTGATTCATATCTCCTTTTATCGCTGGTTAACTTTTTAATTAATCTTAGTCTTTTATAATGTATTTTTCAAAATCAATTTTTTAATTACCTTAGATCGCGAGCACAAAGGTGACCTCTCTCAGACAAAATGTGTATGATGTTGTTGCATTTTTGTTTGTCAAATTTTAAAAATACCAAATATAACGAATTTATTGCAAACTAAACAAACATGTTGGAATTATGGAAATGTGGGCTACGAGTTTTTTGTTCGTAGCGATAGAGTGGCAAGTCACTGCGGGAAAATCTCACGTCCCATGGCGCAAAAATTTGCAATATTATGCACTATGTTATCGACATTAGGATCTTTCCAGGTTTCCATTTAGTCGGGCAGCTATATTCTCGAATTGGTCACTTTCTATTCGTTCACAGGTTTGTTCCTTTATCGTATTTATCGAATTATCCTGCATCGCGTAAGAAAACAACTAAATTCGAACACGCTTCAATTATCGACTATCAAGTCCATGATATATTGACATTTACATCAAAAGATCTATTCAGCTCCTGCAATTCAACTAGAGCCAGTAAGTTATTTTCTTTGTCTTCATTATAAGCAGTTTATGATTTATGATTATCCTTTCTAGTAAATAAAAACATATATTTAATTTTATAAATAAATTCTAAATTTAAATCGTTTTGAATATAAATATAAATAGACAAGACAAATCAGATATATCAAAAGAACTTTAGTACAAGCAATGAGTCATGCGTTGCCGTCGCACAATGACACGGAATCTATAAAGAAAATCCTTGCAAAAGCATATCTTCTTACCCAATCAAGATATGTTGAGTGTTGATGCCTGATGACATGACATCTGAGAGCTGTGCCATGTTCGATTTTGTTGCCAGTGCAATATTTGCCTTTTTACAGTCAGTTTGAACTTACTGCTGGGGTTATGGCCAATGATGGCATCATAAAATTGGTAAACAAATATATAAAAAAAATAATTGTTGTTAAAAGCAAAAAGGTATTTGGCATTTATATGTCTTTTTTCTTACGAAATTACAAATATGTTCCAAATAAAGCTACCAGCATGTAGACTTACTCAAATTGAATGAAGCCCTCAAATTTGTGTTCCAGACACAATTTCATTCATACACAAATTGTCATTTATTCAGAACATATGATTCTTGCAACATGTTTTCAGCTTGCGTGGCACTCTACATCGGCACAGCTAGCGCTGGCACAGCTAGCGCTACATTCAGTTCATTCCTGAACATACTCCCCCCGTTGGGAGTCACTGGCTTCCAACATCAGCTTTAGGCAGTAGACACAGCTTAGTGATCGCCCTAGTGGTTGTGCCGGAAGCAGTCTTTAAAGTCGACACCCTGGTGATGCCAACAGCTCCTTTGATGAGACCTTGTACCCGAGCGAATGGCCACTTGAGTGGTCCTTGACTACATCGCCAACGCTAATGCCAGGTTTGAAGGTGCGCCATTTGGTTCTTTGTTGTAGGGATGTCAAGTACTCCTCTCGCCAGCGAGCCCAAAAGGTTTGTCTGATGTAGCTGACTCGTTGCCATCGGTCAAGGCGATTGAAATTTAGCTGCGTAACATCAGGCTCAACCAGTGACGATGCAGCAGGAGTACCTAGGAAATGCGCGGGTGTGAGGATATCAAGATCATCTGAATGCTCTGTAATGGGAAATAGTGGTCGTGAATTTATGATAGCAGTTGTATGGCAGACAAGAGTGCGCAATTCATCAAAGGTCTTTTTTAATTAAAGACAACCTGCAGCCACTTGGAGCTCAATCACAAACTGTAGGTCGTTTCACTTTTCGTACAGCTATGAAAAGAGATTTTTCTAATGCTCCACATTTGGAGCGATAACAATAGTTAAGAGAAATATAAATAATTTAATTTAAATATCGTTAAGCTATGTCATGCTCCACTTCCAATTTCTGTAGAACGTAATAATAAACCAATAAACCTCACATAATTTGATAGAAATAAGACGGGTCCAATGAACCTGAGAACACTGATTTGCCTCTTTCATTCATACATTATATATGCAAAGCCATTAGATACTAGGTTAATTTTTAAACCGACGAAAGGAAGAACTTTTTGGGTATGGTCTATCCACAGAGGTGCACTTAAGCAGAAAGCTTTGTGCTTGCCTTGCATTCGGGCAAGGTCACAAGCAAATCCTCTGCTGAGTATTTGAGTAGCTCACAACTTTCAGCTACCAAGAGTCCGCAGGATAGCTTCTTGATAACCATTATAAAGTGAACTAGTGTGAGAAGGCGCACAATGGGTTGCGTTGCCTAAATAACCCGGCCGTAAGAACATATACACTCAAGAAACGAAAATATGTCTCGGATATAATATACCTTCCACGTCAACGATCTTCAGCTCATATATGATTGGAATTGGGGCGTTGACGAGTTTTGCTATCCAGGCTGTAAAATCAAGACGCATACCACGTTCCACAAAATATAGACTCAGAATTTGAATCACCAGCGTGAAGACAGTCAGTCTATCAGGTTTTTAGGCCTGTCAAATTTTAGACGCCGATGCCGTTGACTTTAAAATTTCTGAGTTATACGTCATATTTTCCGACCTACAACGATCAAGAACAATAACCTGATCAGCAAAAGCAACTCCGAAATGAATAATGATGAACTTACAAACGTTGCAAAGTTGGATTTTCAGTGCATTTCTGCTGACGGAGAATTTTCTGCGCCTTTATCTTGTTAATTCTTTTTATAACTTAATTGTCTCGAACTACCTAGTTTAGCTTGCCTTTTATTTGATATGCATTTGGCACTGGAAAATGCGTGCTTGAAGCTCAGTACTTTAAAATTTATAAAAGTATTTCCTTTGTTATATACTTGCCTTTTTTTATTAAGGAATAAGCTGTTTTGGAATTATCAGGAACTGTTGGGTAAAGCAGATTACAGGGTAGAGCTAAATATAAGAGTTTCATACAAAATTATACGAAAAAACCTAAGAGCAATGACAATCTGTTTGTGCCAATATTCCTCATGTAAGTGGCGGGACTCTATATTTGTTTCGATTTGTATACTAAATTTCGTTTATAATTTTCAATACGTATCTGCAGGAATATGGCAAATATGACTTTATCTCATATGGTATCTATAAGGCAGTGACGTACGCAACTACAACTTCAGTTTAAAAATCCCATATTGTTTGTTATCCAATTATTGAATAGCAAAAAAAATCACCCTTTGCCAGAAACGAAAACGCATTTGATTTTTTTTTTAACCATAACCATATTTTTTTCTTTTTTTTATTATGGAGAAACATTTCATTCACATGAAAACAAAACATATTTCACTTTTAGTTATTTATGTAAATAAATTTGAATTTGTATTTTGGTTTGTTTTAATCAATCAAGTCTGTTACTTATCGCTTAAAAGTCTTATCAAGACTGCTTAAAACCGCTAAATATACAATTATAATTATCAATATGTTTTAATTTTTGTGTTTTTTCTTTTTTTATTTATTAATTCTTTTGGTTTTGTAATCATTTATCTCGTTTTTATAATACAGTATAGAATGACTACGCATAGATAGATCTCTGTCGACGACAACCACACATTGGAAATTATACACAGAATGTTTAGTTTTTCTTTTTCTGGTTTTTTATTTATGCATTTTTTTTTTCGTTTTTTTTTCATTTTTTATTTTCAATTTTTGTGTTCAATACTTTAAGGCGCGCTCCTCTATGCTGAAGTTTATGCTATGATATATGTTACCAAATCAAACAGTAACTTGTTGGAACTAGAGAATATACTGCGTGAGAAATGAGGGAAGGGAAGTAGGGAACATCAATTTGATTTAAACAGCAAATTGTGCGCACATATTTCATGGCAATCTGGCCCTAATAAATTTTGTTCTTCTTGTTTCTTTGCAGTGCACTTAAATTTTATTAGCCGTCTGTAATATTCTTTGTTTCAAATTAAAAATTTGTAAACTGAATGAGAAAAAAAAATGAAAAGAAAGCAAAATTTATGTACTTTTTTTATATACAACAATGTGACACAATTTTTTATTATTTTTATTATTATTAATAATTGTTCTATGCTACGCCTAAGTGTATAAAACCGAGACATAAAAAAAAACGAAAAAGCGTAAAAAATACAATTAAAAAAATGTTCAAGTACAGTGTTACCTCGCCGCATTCCATGAAACATTGTATTACAAGTCAAATCAGTGCAGAATTGAATATTGAATATTAATTTAATAAGAAAATTGCGCTATTTGCGAGATTCAGCAGATTACGATAACGAACGTGTGTTTGCTTCGTCGAGGCTCCACTGTGCATAATTTGACAAAACTTTTGTTTTTGTTTGCTTAAAATTGCTTTTCTTCTCAAATATACTATTTGAAAGTTTCTCCTTTTATGTGCATGTTAAATTAAACTATAAAAATAAAAAGAAATGTACAATTGGAAATGCTCAAGTTTTTACGCACTTCTGCTCTAAGTTATGGGGTATCCTTAAAGAGTTCTTCACATATATATATTTATTTATATATATATGTATGTAGTTAATATGTATATAATGTATATATATTAATACTTTTTCGTTTTATTT
This sequence comes from Chymomyza procnemis, assembly GCA_035046065.1. Taxonomy (NCBI): domain Eukaryota; kingdom Metazoa; phylum Arthropoda; class Insecta; order Diptera; family Drosophilidae; genus Chymomyza; species Chymomyza procnemis. Next base: position 62,575,307 of record JAWNOJ010000026.1, read on the forward strand.
TTTCATAGTTTTGTCTTGCTTTTTATTTCCTCAATTTATTCCATTTACTTTATTAGTATGTATGACATGGGGAACTGATTTTGAAATATGACTCCAAACTTTAGCATGCCATTGGGTTTTCCTTACATTTTTACATCCATTTTTATGCATATTGTGTGCGAGTTTTTTTTTTACTCTCTGATAACATTAAATAAAATCAGTTTGGAAAAAAATAAGAAAGTTGCAAGCCTCTATATATATTTACACTCTTCCGCCGTCTCGTACATTTTAAATGCATCACTACAAATTTAACACTTTGCACGAGAATGGCGACAGAGAACCACGAACATCAACGGACGTTGGCAGCTCGTAGCTCCCAATGGGAGCACTTACTCCTAGCGACAGTTGGCAGGCAGCAATCAGCTGCATGCTTTCCATGCCTGCCGTACCGTATGGCCAACTTTGTAGAGTCCGGCATTCATGGCTGGCAAGAGTTTGTTGCGCCAGTTGTATGTGAAGACAGGTGAGGCTGTTGCTAGCCAATGCAACCAGGTCGTAACCTGCAGCCAGGCTGTGGGCTTGCTGTTGTCCACGGTGTTTGCCACGGCAGCAGCCATAAACATGGCAAGAAAAGGCACTGAATTCCAACGCTGGGAGCTGGCGCTGCTATTGCCGTGTTGCATGGCAGCCGGATGCTCGCCGTTTATGACATGCACCACCACCGAGGCGGAGTCTGCAAGCAGATGTACAAAATGTGGCAGAAAAATGCATAAATGTCAGTTAAATTGCATGTGGCCACGTATATAAGGAGCGAGTGTGGTGGCCAAATGGATCAATATAGGTTGGGTTAAAAGCTGCAAACAGATTGTATACACTCACCTGAGCTGCTTGGAGAGCAGGTATAGTTGCCGGAATCGGCTGGCGTTGCTGTCGCAATGAGTAGCTTGCTGGTACGCGTCGAACGGTCCGTGATGACGTTAATACCACCACGTACCGAATAATTCATCACACGCTTGCCTTTGTACCAATAGATGAAGGAGGGCGGCACCGGCGATTGCATGGCCAGGCAGGTGAGATTGATGTCGCTGCCGCTCTTGATGAACAGCTCGGCATTGCCAAGGATTTTGGCACGCGACACTGCAACGATAACAAGCATAAGCACACAATCAACAAACGAAAAAGAACGAAAAAAAATAGTTGAAAACGAAAACGAATTCCAAATAAAAAAAAAACGCTTTAAATTGCACACAAACACACACCAAAGCACACACACTCTCATGCACACGGAGCAAATAATTGCCTGACCCGAATTCACAGCTCGGTAGCAGCCAACGGCAGCTACGTTTGCTCTAGGAGTCATAGTCTGTGCCGCTGCACTGGGAGGAGCGAGACTTGTGTGTGTGTTATGTAGCAACTATTACTACTACTATGACGACAACAACTATGGTACATACCCACAACGTTCAGTCGAAAGCCCTGGCTTATTTTGGGTTCGGTGGATACCTGACACTCATAGGTGCCAGAGTCGCGAGGTTGGGGTGATGAGATGCGCAACGTCCACTCATCGGAGCCCTCCGTGTGCAAAGACTGAAAGCGCTGATCGTTGGTATAGGTCAAGATGCCGACTGTGAGTATGTGCAGGTCGCGCTTACGTATCCAAGACACCTGCAAAAAGATGCAAAAAGTTCCAATTAGTGTGCTATATGTATATTGTAGTGGTGGTAGTCGTAATAGTGATAGCGAGGAATTTAAGAGAATCCAAGAGAATCCCAAGCAGCTGCAGTTGGCAGCCAAAGCTGTTGGCATTAAATTAGCAAAGCCGTCGCGTTAATTACTCAATTTCAACTGTCTCAGCAACTGTCGCTGACGTTGTTGTAGTTGCTGTAGTTGTTGTGCTTGCTGACGTTTCTCAGGAAGTTGTCATCCTCGCCCTGGCCCTCCTCCCCAGCCCCTACACAAAGATTCCCAGAAGCTAACAAAGCAGGACATAAGACAAAGATGGCGACTAGCACACAGACAGAGCGAAAGAGAGAGGCAGAGACAGGGAGAGAGAGACAGGGGGATATATGCTGAAAATTTATTACACCGCATAATTGCACAGCATTTTCGTGGCTTCGCTACGGGTGCTCCATGCCTCCAAGCTTCGCTTTGTTCTGTGCCCCTGTTGTTCCACGTTGTTGTTGTTGTTGTCGTTGCTGCACTTGCTAACAAATCGCTATAAGCGGAAGCACACGGAACCGTATTACAAATGCGGGAGCCAGCCGAATACACTGCACCGCACACACAAGACAGCAAGCAGCACCAGAGCACGAAGAAAGCCTGTCGTGGGTTGGGAGGTGGGGAGTGTATAGTGTGGATAGATGGAATGGCGCTCGAGGATGGAGAAATGAATGTGGCTAAACCAAGCAATGGCCGCCATGCAAAGGCTATGTCTGTGAAAACCTAACATAACATAGCGCATACGTACGTACGTACATTTAGCCCCGAACCGAGGCTAGACCGCGAACTTTATAGCGTAATCTTTTAAAATTAATCTACAAATCTGCCACACGACAGCCGCAGGTCGTTTGTTTTTCTTATGCAAAAATAATGTTTGCTTAGGGTTGCTCCTGCGTAGTAGCTGCTCCCTGCACCCAACACGCAATGCTCCAACTTTTCATATTTGTTTTAGTTGGATTGTTTTTTTTTTTGTTTCGTCCATTTTTATTTTGTAATTGCGAAAAACTTACCGCACGATCGCCCAGGTTCCGCACACGACAATGCAGAAGCGCCGCCTGACCAACTGTCGCCGCAACCTCACGCCTCGATGAGTTATCGAAATAGGGTTGCGAGTATGGAGTTTCCCAATAGTGTGGAGGCACTTCACCTATGACCACGCCGGTTTCTATAAATACATATAAAAGCGGAAAGGTCTCTCATCAAAATACATACCTAAAGGCATTGCGTTTTTATTATAGAATATATTTTATTATTAAAAATATAAAACTAGGGAGTTTTGTTGTTGGAAATTGTTTTACAAGTTTAATGGGTTAAGCTGTTGTCATCATACGCTGACAAGGGGTTGGCAGTGTCTTTCATTTTCATTAATTATAAATTTTATTATATGTGACATATTTACATTGTACACTTGAAGGCAATTAGTTTTTGGGATTATATCATTTGAACAGGCTCTTGAACTTTAATTGAATATTTCAACGTAATCCATTATTTATACATTTAATACCCTTGCAGGCATGTGGAAACGAGACTGCAAATAAATTACAGTTTGTCAAAGTTTTTAGCACCAGTTTGTTGTTGGCTCTCCTAGGTTTTAACCTAAATTTTATTATAATAATAATCCCATTTTTGTTGATTAACTTTAAAAACTGTAATTCAGCATGAAGTGCCTGCCAGCCGGCCTTATTAAAACTAATGTGCACTAAACAATTTTCCAAAATTTTAAGTACTTTACTTACCAAACAAAATTACCAGCCATAGTTGTACTAAGCAGTAAAATTTAAATCGGCTTAAATTGTCCATCGACATGGTTTTCCGTTGAACGTGGAACTAGGCCAGGTTTCTCAATAATGTCGAATGTGATTTTTTTGCACGAACATAAGTTTATGCAAATACTTTTTGTTCAGGTAATTGAAAGAGCAGCTTTTTCTGGATTTTCTTTTTTGTATTTGTTGTATTTTTGTTTTTTTTTTTTTTGATTGGTTATAACCTGAAATGGCAAAAGATGTTATGTTGACGATATTATAAACTTAAGTAACTTTAGTTAAACGCTATGGGGATAAGAGCATATCAATACCAATGCACAAAAAATTATCTACAAAATAAAAACAGGTTGAAATTAATCAACAACCAAACATATCCATTATTGTCTAAAAATATAAAAACAACGAAATTCTAATTCTACTTGGAAAATTGTCTATAAACATGGCATGCTGCGCTGCATTTTTCATTTTCCTTTATTTTTCCAAAATTGTAAAAGAAACTAGATTTTCGCAAAATTGCATTTAACAGATTACTCTTAGAACTGTACAAACGGTCTTTGTGTATTGATCTCAGACCCAAACCATTCCCCATTTGATATACCCTATACCACTTTTCTGAAAAGAATCATTTATATATCCTAAACACATGCATTCCACCAAAAAAGACTTTTTCGATCAATTTGATATAGTAAACCATTTAGAGTTATACCTCTAACAACCTTCGGATTACAGAGTTTAATTATTATATCTTCAAATATAAATTAAATTGAATAAAATTTGCAGAGAAAATGATTTTTCTTACTGATTTTCCCTTTAAGACTATATGATACATTACAGCGGTATTGATCCAAAAATATAAAATTATAAAAATACTTTTATAAAGCGAATTAATTAAGATAACTAAAAACTGTTTTGTGAAAATATCTTCTATTTTCTCAATTTGAATCAGCAACACGATAAAGTCGACCGATTTCGATTAAATTCAACGCATTAATTTGGAAGTCTAAAATATTTTTTTAAACCGAAATTAGTAAGTTGAAAAACGATTATAACGACTTTCCGATATTCCTGTGAAATCTTTATAATGTAGGTCAGCGATTTTTATCAAATATTTTACAACGCAACTGTTAAGCGCCGAATTTGGAGTTTTTGGAGGTGATCAAAGCGCCCAATTGGATGTGTATATCATTTTTCCCGACATTCAAAAACTTTCATAAACTTGCTTCTCGTTGGCTAAGTTTTTCTGTCAAATCTGTTGCTCTAACTCTCCAATTCTAGATCTCTAACCGTGCATAGAGACGAATAGATGACATGGTTATACCAAGTGCTATGTGGTATTTTTAGGGAACTCTGGAGGGTCTGCCTTCGCCTTTTGTTTGTGAATGAAATATATATATTCTGCTTGCACAAACTGAATATACACTTTGTAACAAATGGTTCAGGGTATAGAAGTGAGTTTAATAAAAATATAATTCTTAAGGTTGTTTTCAAAGCACATGAGAAACAGAGATTTTCGAATCAAATCCTTACAAATTCGTCTTGTGAAACTTAGCTGATTTTCCACCGATAAAATATAGCCAGTTTTCCTCAAATCAAGCAATAGCTTCTTAGCTTCTAACTTTCTCTTCCCATTATTAAACAATCATATGTACCTTAATGTTTACTGCTCTTTTTTAAAAAATCGTAATAAAATCCATTGTTTGTGTAAAAGGTTTATTCAATTGTGTTTTTCCTTTGACAAAATGTATACGTTTTGATGTGGCAGATGGGTTTTAATCGGTTCATAATGGAATAATTATTTATTTGTTTAATAAGTGGAAGCAGTTTTCGGCAACTGAGTCTACATCGGTTATAACTGTCATAGAACTTTAAGTACCAATTTATTGGTAAATTACTAAAGCAAATCAGCCGAATTACAACTACGCTTTATTCGTGGTGTAATTTCTGTTCTAGGCGCTCAATTGGCACCTCTTTGTAAATACTTTATTTTAGTAGTATTAACAATTTTTCTCTTTCGAGTTATCTCGAAAATGATATAATTTGTATTGCATTCCCCAATTTTTAAATGTAATTGTGTATACAAATTTAAATTTTTTTAGTGAAAAACTTTTAAAAGTTGACATTTTTATATTTTGCTTTAATCTAACAAATTAATTAAAAGTTGTAACCAAAACTATTTGGTTTAAAATAAAACAATATACATAAAAGTAAAGAATAACGACTTAGTAATTAAGACAGACTTAAAAACAAAAAGCTAAGGAGCACAAAATTTTGAGCAGGAAACCCGACTGCATTTTAGCTCGCAGATAAGAAACAAAAAATTAAAAAAATGCACATTAAATGCTTGCTAACTTAATAAAACAAACTCATTTAGTTTTATTTGCCAGGCTAAGACTGAGTTTAAAAAATCGTATCCTGACTGCTGCGTTAATCTGAAGTTTAAATTTATTTAACTTATTGTAACTGATTCTTTCATAGAAGACCAGAAATCACCGGAAATAAAGTAAAGCTTACATCTTTATTATTATTATTATTTCTACTGAATGTTTTATATCTTTGAATGATGAAAAAATTCAGTTTTAGTTCATTTCGTTTTATCTACTGAAGAAATGCAAAGAGCTAAAATCTGCTGCTTAAGTTTTATTAAATCATAATTGATGATTCTGATGAACATAATAATACTTTCCAATACGACGTATATCTCTACTTTGAATCTAATTGCAGACCTACATTCTGATGGCTTAATGATCGAATTCGAATAGCCTTCTCTTCACATTTTATCTTCTTTAAAAAAAAGACACAATTTTATTTCAATTCGTAGAGTTCACCATAATTAAGCTTTGTTTAAGAATAAATGTTTAATTTTAATGTATTATGTAAAGTGTCGAATTAGTATTAAACCCACAAATGTTTTTTGGTGCATATATCCGCACGTTGAGTCCCATTCTTATTCTACTTTTTAGCTACTTTTTTCTTGGTTTCTTTTAAAATTGTCCATTAGTTTTGAGTTTTAGACAAAATAGAAGTACTATCCCATAATATCTCTACCATAGTGTGATAGTAAGTGTCTAACCAAAACTTAACCCATTATTGATGTTAACTATGTATAGGGTATGCGATACTTAATTTTAATTTTCACACCAGCAAAATTTAGTAATCTCGAGGTCAGTTGGTTCGGTATAGTTTTCATGGTAGCATTGTTCGGGGGTATATACATTTTACATGGCACATTCAGAGCGATTACCGTTAAATGTTATGATATAATTACATACAATCTTTTCGTTTCTCTAGCCAACGTTATCAGCCTAATTAGCCGAGTGACTTGCATTTGAGTCAGGCCATGGGTTGAGGAAGGGTCGTGGGTTCATGCTCGTGTTTGTGTTAATTGTTTTGCTCGTTTAGTGTTCATTTGACCGTTGCCACCGCCATTATAATTTTTTGTGTTTTCTGCTGCTGTTCTACGTTCGAATTTTCGTATTTTTTACTGGTAATCAGCAGCAACAAAAGCGTCCCAGGCTAATCTAAGAATTTTTATGACTTGGCATTCTAGGTTTTTGTTTGTATTAAAAGCTAAATGTTTTTCCCAGCTGCCATATAATATAATAACTAATTTTTCTCGCATTTCAATGCCAACCCACAGGAAAAAAAAACACCAAAAAAAAAACACAAGTAAAGAAAATGTTATTTGAAATATGCAGAAAGTAATACCTAAATGCTGGATGTAGCGCGCGTGTGCTTGACAGGCCAAAGCTCTTTTCCAAATTTCTTACTCCGAAGAGCCTTATAAATTCCGGTCATTGGACTTACAGTAAGTAGTATTTGGCCCAAAGTATACACGCTTTGCGAATTATTTGGGCTTATCCTTGACGCATCGCTCTAGCATGAAGTTCAGCTTGTTATTGCCTTTGTGTGTGCACAATCGAAGCAATCCATCCATCCACTCGACGTCAATCTATGTGTACTCCTCAATCACTTTATAATTGGCTCGCTTCCAGCTTGCCAGCACACTGGGACCACATTGCATGGCCAGCATAGTTACTCAGTTGTTGTTTAGTCAGTTAGTTAGCCACTTGGATTAGCAAAGTCGCTTACCAATTTTTGTCGTGGCTTATCGAATGTTATTATAAATTATTTTTCAATTTGGCTATTTAGCAATTTAGCGAATTCTTGGTAATTTTCAATTTAGCAATTTAGCAATTTATCATGTTGTCGTATTTGTTGCTTTAACTAACAATCGATTGCGCAATACAGCATAATTATAAGCTTGAAATTTATTAACATTTTCAATACACGCACGCACACACACACACACACACACATGCACATGCTACATGTAGAGTCACTAATACACTGCCAAGCGTATCAGGACACGGACACACAGACAATCCCAAACACGGACGAACGAGCACCTAGGCAAACATTTCAATTGAATAATTTTTGCTTGCTTGTTCTTTTCTTTTTGGTTTCTTTTTCGGTTATTTTATTATTCGATTTCGTTTTGAGTTTATTCGATTTTTACTTTTTATATAGATATTTTTTTTTTGTTTGTTTTACGTTTTGTGTTTGGGTAATAACTCGGATTTCCAAATATTTCCGTTTAGCACTCGCATTGAACAGGCGAATGGCGGCGAATAGGGAAGGCAACAGCTACAATGGCTTTGTATTATTATTTTTTATTATACCCTGCTTTATGTATGTATGTATGTATGAGTACATTAGGTGTACACACACACACACACACACACACGCACGCACACAAACAGTTACACAGACAAAGGCACAGCTTAAGCGTGCCGTGAATACAACAAAACAGTCCAAATGCGATATGTATATGTAGATACTATTATGTGTACACATACACACACACACACACACACACACACATGCACACATATAGTGTTGGTATTGGTGTATGCATATAAATAGAGATGTAACGGTTAGCCAAAATGGCAATGGCGTCGTGCGGCAGCACAAGGCGCGCACACACACAGTACCGAACAGAGTCAGCAGGCGGCTGCTGGCCAAAAAGTTCTAACCTTCGAACGTTAGATGGCTGGTTGCCTAGCGGGACAGGTAGTCAGTCAGTCAGCCGTCGCTACGAACGTGACCGTCTACGCGCTCACTGGGATTTAGTTATTAAATGGCCTTTTTTTTAAAGGTTTTTTGTTTTTAAAATGTGGCACAATGAAAAATTCAGTGGCACTTTCACATTAGGCGATGACGACGTACTGCGCACGTGTGCGTACGAACATCCTTACGGCAGGATACGCGTACTGGAACTGATTCAACGCATAGTGGCGTGTGTCTCTACCTCAGCAAAACGAATAACATAGCCGAGTTAGGCCGAAATGCTTCGAATTTTACAAGTGAGTCCGAAATCTCAAAAGCCCGAAAGTTGCAGTGAGTAAGCCGCGTCGTGTATGCTCTCGACGCAGGCGCGTTTCAACGATTTTTCAGCATAATTTTTTTCACATACTTTTCGTGCATGGTATGAAATTTTAATATGGGTATTTTCGCTGCGACCCCGCATAATATTTAAATTGCGGTTCAGCAAGGGTTTAAAAAAAAAAAGAAAGAAAAAAACTTTTCAAGCAAAGCGCCACTTTGAGCCTGGACAGCTTTTGGCTTGTTAAGGCTAAAAGCTTACGAAGTGCGGAACGTAGCAGTCGGACGCGCTGGACTTTAGACTTTAGAGTTTTAGACTCTGGACGCGATGGCGTATACTCTCGCAGGATAGTCTTATTGTCTCATCGTCGTGGTTGTCGCCGTCGCCGTCACCGTCGTCATCCTTGTTTGGCGGCCGCTATCTGGGTTATTAGCACAACCTGCCTCAATGTTGCCGCCGCAACCAATACACTCACTCACACACACACACACACATTGAGTCTCTCTGCGAAACAGTAACCGAAACTGAAACCGAACCAAACTGAGCCGCATAATATGCTCGATAGTCACGTACAAATGAATATTCGCAATACACATGCCTACGGTCGCATATTAATGTAGTCTACATTTTGGGGCCTCCGAGGCACATGAATGATTTATGTACATTGCCCAGAGAAATGTAATTTTTACCGCAACCTAGGTAGTTACGTGTGTCTGTGTATATAATATACATACAATACATATACACATACATATATATATATATATAGATATTGGTATGCAGCAGTTAGATAGATAGATATAAAGTAGCATATAAGCAAAGCCGTGTTGCAAAAACAATTGAACAGACATTTATAGGCTAATTTGACTTTATGTGCGACTCTTTTTGTTTTTTGCGCCAATCTGTGGGGGTCACAACAAGCGCTGGAATGATGACAATATGGCGATGGCAAAGGCGATGACATACACACAATTACACACACACACATAGACACAAAAGTAAGAACAAAGTTAGGCAAGTTAAAGCTGATGGCAGCTTACGGCTAAGCCGACGGCAGCAGGTCAGCATTGTGACCGTGTCAAATGTTGCGTGTTATGGTCCGAAAACGTACATACTTATAGAGTGGCAGCAACAAAAAGCGTAACCTATTTATATGCGCAGTTGGCTGCCAACAGCCAACAAACCGGCATACTTAGTATCCCGGCTACTTGAGCCATGTTAGGAAACGTTTCAACACCCGCCATACAAGCTCATAAATAAAATATATCAACGCCGTGTCCAACATCTAACCTTACCTTTGCCATTGCCGTTACCGTTGCTGTTACGGTTAGAGGCTCCGCCATTCAAAAAAAAAAAAAAAAAAAAATCAAATTAGCTGAGAAATCTATTGCATGCTTTTGTACGCTACTAAGCCGATCCTATCTGCTCACCTTTTTACAAGCAAATTTATTGTTGCCAATTAATTTGTTAAAATTAGTAGAGGGCGCCCTGCGCTGCGGTAGTTTCAATTGGAGTCTTCGTCTCCGTCGCAATCAAGTGCTTATCGATGCAGCCGTGAATGCTTGTAGCTACGGCTGCCAGTTGCGGCTCCCATTGCGACTGCGACTGCGACTGCGAGACGTTGCCGTAATAGTTGCTGTGTGACTCCACGCCTAAATGTATGCCACGTACTCGTATTTATCCATTGCTTAGCTTACTTATTGCCAACCCCGTATACTTACTCCATGTTAGGCAAAGCAATGCGCGTGGCAGCCGCGACTTGCCGTAGTACTCTACTCGACCCATTCCAGAGTCATGAATGAATGCTAAATTAATTTCAAATGAATACAAATGGCTTTTCGCTTTTAAGACCAAACAGCCAGTCAGCCAGTCAACCAGCCAGCCTGCCAGCCAGCTAGACGGCCAGCCAGCTAGACAGACAAACAGACAGGCAACCATTCAGCAATAAAACCGAGGCACCTCCGTCCGTCCAATGGTCTGCTTACCATTTGTTGTTTTTCACAGTTTCAACATTTCAAATAACTCTTCGGCTGGGTGCCTCAATGTCCTCTGGCCTCACGCCTCCCACCTACCTTCTCTCACTTCAGCTCCAGATCTGCTTGGCTTAGTTCAGGCTCTGGCTTCTACCAGCCCGCATGTCGACACGGCCACGTTTATCAGATGCACCATAGAAATTTACAACGCCGACCGTTAATTCAATTCAGTGTTCAACATTACGGCTCTCCGTCTATCTACATTTCTCTTATTTGCTGCAGGCGGCATTCAGTTACCGTAGTTGGTGTTGGTGTTGGTGTTGTTGTTGTTATTGTAGTTAGTACCTATTACCCAATAACTGAAACGCGGCTAATCGCGTGAATAGTTTTTGGCCAAGCGTAAATGATGTTTACGGTTAAGCAGCCCGCCCCGGTGTGAAAAGTTGCGCCAACGCTTTGGTCATACTGATAAAATTTGCATTTCATTGCCTACTTTTGGGCGTTCTCTTGGGGGCCAGCAACTGCTGCTACTTCCATATGTTGAGTTCAACTATATTCAATGATAAATCTATGAAAACGTACGAAATTAATTCAATACGCTTTTCGTAAAACAGTCCAATCTCAATTGCAGCTGAGTCATATTGTATTCCATTAAGGTTACTTGCAATGGGATACCATGGATTGGAGCTGATGAGCTGACCTTATTTGCATTTCGGCTCAAATACTCAATTCGATTGCATTCATAGAGTGTCTTTTATATTAAAAAGTTCAGGTTGAAGAGTATTACATAAATATGCAACTAAATATTACAGAAGTGGAATAATATTACAAAAGAAATCTTATTAAATAGATCTGACGAATATAACAAATATTACGAGAGTATGGGGAGTAAATAATTACTGCAAATCAGTAGGATCTTTTGTGAACCAAAGCCCGCTAAGAGGCCAGTCAAGATCCCAAAGATATATTTCTCTTGAGTCATCATGAGTTTTAAACCTTTTGTGCTTATAATTAGAAAGCAAGGGCTTCGCGCTTAGCCGTTTGCCTTGTTCCCCTGTTCTCAATACTTATTCTTCTTCTCGAACCCACAGCACGGTTTGAGTTTTTCCTCTTTTTCAGACTACTGACCACTGCAGGCTACTCACCACTTCTCTGTCCAGCACACATCACACTGCTTCAAGCAGCCTAGATGTCACTTTACCTATACCAAGTGCCGCTTGACTGTTGCACGTTGTTCTTGTCATGGTAGTTGTTTGTCACATAGAACTCTGCGTCTCTGAAAGTATTGAGGTGTTTTATAAGTTTTTATTACGGCTCCATCTTCTTTCAGCCCACGGGCCGTATCTGTGAGGGATCTATCTACCCCTCCATTGTCTGTGGATTCATCAGGTGTGCATATTATAAGCTGTTGTATTATATATATTTGTATTATGCAGAAAAACGGGAAATCAAGGAGTACATGCATGCCCCAGGAGTACTTACGTTAATGGGTGCAGGATAAGTAAGCATAGGGTGCTCAGCTAAGCATGGAATAAGCTAAGTTCGGATCATCCCTTTTGCAGCTTTGCGCCTAAATGAGCTTACCATCATTCATTTGGTAAAGCTTAGCTCGGAGCTAGGCTTAGGAGCTAAAATTATTCATGATTAAACCGACACAGAATTAAGAAGATAGCATTAAATGCATTTTAAAAGTATTGTAAAAATTAACGATATTCTAGCCTTAATTTTCAGAGGGTGGACAGTCTTCCAATGTACAAAGCTTACGTGCTTAAGGCGCACAAATCTGCCACAGCGCCGTCTCTACCCGCCAAGTACCAGAGCAAATGTGTCAACTCTCTCACACGCATTTGCTGGATTATCGCTCTTGCCCTCATTTGCGCTCTTGTTGATTGTAATGTTAAATTATGCAAAGAAATTTGTACTTTTATAATTATGACCCATCACTGCTAAACATCTACGGAGGTACAGTTTGTTTTCTTAACTTAAACGTTACTTCTTTATTATAGAATGGTTTTATGACATTAAGTTAACGTGCGTACGCAAAGTTTTTAAAAATATATACCCAAATACTTAACGTTGAGTTCCCATTTAGTATTTATTAATATATTTTTCGTTTCTTGTAAAAAACATGGCCTTTTTCTACCTAGTTAGTCAACGCCATATTTAGGGTTATAAGTAAAATTGGTAGAAAAAGTTCTTGTAACGATACATGATGCGTTTTGGCTTCGAAATTTTATAAAAGAAATGAAGAAAAATAATAATAAAAGAATAACATGCAATATATTGGAAGTGGTAAATCATTCTTTGTCATTTTAGCATAACTTCATATAAAACCTATCGTAACGACGCTTGATTTAAATAATCCGGAAAGTCCTTTTTTAGAACACCTTTTCCCGCATGCCGACTTCTATATATTATCTTGCTAATCTGTATAAACAAAAGACAGAATTTTCAAAAAAAAAAAAAAATTATTATAATCTAAAGTAAGAGATCGTGAATTTCTTGTATGACTTTAATAAGCGGTTATCATGAATCACTGATTAGACTTCTGTACAATCTGGTTAAAAACACAAGAAGCAAAAAAAAATTAACCCAAAAAACCATCTTATCCTACATACAACCTCTTAAACTGGAGTGCCGAATTCATTATAAATTAAATTAAAATTATCATCACCCTACTATCAGCAATCGATTCGAGGTAATGAATTAATTCATTTATATAAAAAGCAGGATAAAATGGTAAGTCAGAAATCCAAGCACAAAAGATGTAACTAAGTGGATCTTATAAAAATGTACAATAGTTTACCAAGTAATATACTCTATGTATATGATTACCATTTTTTTCAGTAATAATTTTTAATAAATCACATCAAGTATATAAACAGTTAATAAATTGCAAAAAAAATGGTTAATAAGAGCTATGGCGTCCTACTAATTACACAAAATATTATGTTGATCTCAAGTTAATCAGCTAGTAAAATTATAAAAAAAATTCCCGTCTATTTTTCTTTAAAAATCCTCGGATCATCTTTTCTCGCAAGCATACGAAGTACACGTAATAGCGCTAAATAAATGGAACAAATTTACATATCCCGACGCTTTGTTCTGTACCCAAATACTGAGAGTATTCAAAGTACTTGTCCGAATATAATTTGATTTATACTCGAGATACATGTAATAAAGGCATAAATCGACAGTACCTTTGCGTATCCAGAAAAAAATCGATACATTTTTTGGGTGAGTTAGTCTATAGCTACATGGTCCAAAGACTAAAAAAAGATAAAAACATAGTTTTACCAATTAATTGATTCTAGTTATCTTGGTTTCACATATAAAGTCAAATATTGAAGCACTTTATGGGCTAGAAGAGATGATATTTGTATATATTTCTCTATATAACTCTCGTTGTTCTTTGTGATCCTTTAGTTTGTACTAAAGTTTGTACTATGCTTGTGCATAGCTCTGCCAGGTTTTAAGTCAAAATAATAATTAGTTTGACTGCAACCCACAAAACTCTACTCTAAGCAAATAGGTGAAAATTGTGACAATTATGACATCTGCAGATTAATGCAAATGCCAATCTGAAGAAATTTTAAAACTATTCATAGTTAGTTTTTCGAGATTTGTTACTTCGGAGTGTACGTTTATTTTTCAATAAAGATTTGTGCATAAAATTTTGTTTTACATTTTTAACAAATAAAAAACTTTTACGTTTTGGATAGACGGTAAAACAGTTCCCAAAAAATATTTATAAAAATTCCGAGCTTGCTTAATTTCAAGCATTATAGAAGTGTTGGCAGTTGTGAGAGAGATTTATTTTGGTTTAAATAAATTTTAAATCCTAATACAATTTTTCCGGCAATTTTGTGTATTTTTTTTTCTCTATGAAGTTTTTTAAGTTTAACTTGACTTATTCAAGATAAGAAGTCCGCAGTATTCCAAAATATATGCCCTGTACTATCCAACAAAAATTTTAATAACTCCCATGGTATTGGACCATGCTGCGTTTGTTAATTTTAATGTCAGCATTTATAGCATACTACCAAATAATTTTGATATTTTGCTTTAAAACAAAAGTTCTCGACTAATAATCCTTCCATCAGCGACTAGTTGTAATGTAATTCATTAGTCGAATACTTTTGGTGTTGTTTGAAATAAGAGTTTTTATGTATCGTTTCTATCGCAAAGGTCATTTCTATATGCTGAGGCTCACCACCTACTGTGCGTATAAGGTTATTGAAATATATATTACTTTGCTTATAATGCTACTATCAGCATATTTATTGTGAGTATATATACTTACATAATATATAATTGATTTTTTACAAGCATCTCATCTTCATATAAACCCCCTAGCACCCAAAATATGTGCTTCGGATTCAGCAAACAAGAATATCAACTGCATCTCCCATTAGGCAATTTACAATGCAAAAAAAGTTTCTCTGTCTTAAATCTAGAGTTACCATGATTTATTTTTTATCATTATCATAAGGAAATTAATTAATATCAATACTTTTATTTTGTATGGAGCACTGAAAACATTAAATAACTTTAAAACAATTAAACATTTTTAAATCAATTTAACTTCGCATGGTAGAGAATCGTTGCTCTGCTTCAATACACAATTTTGAATCTTTAAAAAAACCGTCAAAGGAAGGACAATGGAGCCATTGCATGATTGAATTGACTCCAGTATACATAGTTTCGTTAAATTAAACATTTAAAATGACGACAAAAGCTTATTACGAGGGTCATCAATTTATTTATATGAAAAGAAATGCAGAAGATATAGTTTTTTTTTTAGAAATTATCTAAGCTAAGCGTAATGCGCTTTAGAACTTTTAAAGTTTTGAAATCACAAAGTTCTCCCAAGTCTCTTTATATTCAATTCGTTTAGCATTCTGACTACGAATTGATGTTGCCAAACAAACATTAGCAATTTAGCAATGACCAAATTTTTGGTCCCCCTGTGACAATTTACATACAACATGCGACTTTGTCATCATTGGCTTTCCGGGCCACCCATCACACTGCCTTGCTGCTTTTCACTCTCACTGTTGCTCCATAGCTCTCTTTTTGTAATTCGAAATCGCAGTCTTTCTCTCGTCTCGCCGCATGTGTGTGTGTGTGTGTGTGTGTGTGTGTGCCTTTGCAGGACTGACAAGAACTAAAACTACCAGGAATGGCATCCATCAGATATGCATTAAATATAACTCAATTGCTTTGGGGCTAGCTTTTAACAGCAGAAGAATAACCAGGAAATACTTTGACTCATGTTAAACTTTGCTTTCTTTTTACTTCTGCAGTTGTTGTTGTTTTCTATGACTCTGCATGCCTTTACATTTTCTCTGTTATTCTTTCTGGTTTTCCCTTTCATTTTCCCCATCTGTGTGGGCGTTTGATTGAGTGTATGTGGGTGTGTGGGAATTTGTCTCGGCTTGGCTTTTATATTCCATTTGACTGTGACTTCATATACTCCACAACAGTGATGCTCACAGGCTGTCTATGTAGGAGGAGAAAATTCGTTGTAACCATTATTTGGTGGTGGCGAGCAAAGACTCAGCACTTACTGTATGGGATCAATTTGAGTCCTCTCTCAAGTGCAATCCCACACAAAAGGCAACAACAACGAAGCACTAAATTACAGCGGGAGGTGCACCAGAACAAACCAGAAATTCTATACCAAATGGTAAGGTGTCTGTCCATACTCTATGGGCTAGGAGCAGCGCACCTCTGCTTTCGAAGCATACAATTGTATATGTATTTGCTCTGCTATCCTGTGCGTGTGTGTGTGTGTGCGAACATAGATGTCGTATAAATATGCACATGAACTGTCTCTTTGTATGGGAAGTTTGTTGGTTTGTTTGTTATGACGGTCTGTCTCTTGAAGATATTTGGCTAAAAGCGTTTAGGGTCGTCTCTTTGCCTTTGCCTTTGCCTGAGCATTGAGCGCTTAAAGCAAAAACATAAAAAAGCCCTTAACAAAAAGAACGAAGCTGAAACAGAAGTAAAAGCAGGCAAAAGTAGCAAGACACACACAAAATATAAACTTATGGCAAAAAGGGATTGACGGATATAAATGATGATTTGACCTAAGGTCATTTGTATAAAATTAAGTTTAACATAATATGAAGAGACCAAAACCGCCCAAACGACCGTTCCCAACTTTAAACTAATGCGACAAAAAAAAATAAGAAAAAAAAATACACTACAAGCACTAAAAAATAGTCATAAAAGGCAATAAAAACATAAATGACACAACAAAAGATACAACATAATCTAAACAAGATGGTGTCCGTGTGTAATCCGCTCGACATACTTAGCAGCGCACACACACGCACCCACATACAGACTGACATCCTGGGTACTTGACTTCATCGTGCGTTTCATTTCGCACCACTCGCATTTCATCTTTAATAAATTTTTATGCCTTCTGCCGAATATGCTAATAAAGATTTTTCTGTCGTGCCTTGAGCCATTTTATGTGTTGTAGCGCAGCGACATTTGCTCATTCCAGTTTTTTTTTGCTACTCCTCTCTCTCTCTTTCCCTAACCAGCGTTTGCCATTTTGTATTTTGTGTTATTTTTTTTTTTTAATATCCAGCCACGTATGTCATGGTAAAAAACCATTAAACACATAGAAAAAAAACAAAAAAAAATAGAAAGAAAATCAACAGAAAAGCACAAAATAAAGAGAAGCAAAGCAAAGCAGAGCAAAAGGCAAAAGGACGAAAAAAAATTATGCCCCAGACGCCGCTGAATTTTAAATGAGCCTTTATGGGCTTCATTTCAGCGTGTAAATTATCTCATTTGTCAGCAATTGCGCTGGCGTGTGCTCTAGCACACTGTGTGTGTGTGTGTGTGTGTGCGAGTGTGTGTGTATCTATGTGTAAGTGGAGCTATAGCTTAAGTGCTTGCCTATGAGCACCGTGACCGAGCTTGACTCGACTCGACTCGACCCGCCGCCATTTTCATATGCGAGATGTACTCAACCATTTGTAAAGTGATTCAATGCTCTGGCTTTGACATTTAATGAGATAAGCGCACGCTTTACAGATTCTCAAAGATATGGTGCGTATACGTAATACTACATATTTATTCGTATGTGCAATCTTACTACTACATCCACCTACCTACCTATCTACCTACCTACTACATATTCTCTATAGAGAACGTCAAAAACAAAAGGCAGCCATATTCACCTTTTTGGCAAGCGCATAATTAAAGCACTACAAGAACAGAGTTAAGCCAAGCCAAACCAAGCCAAGTCATGGTGTCGTAAGATGATAAAAATGGTTTGGTAGGAGGAAGTGGAGGGGCGGGGATAGTAAAGTAAGTTAAGGCTTACATAAAAACGATACCAACTAGCATATACATGGAGTAAAAACAGGTTGTTACTTCCTTGCAAACAAGGTTCCGTTACCGTTATGAGTATACCTAAAAGAGCCAGCAGTAGGCAAAGTGGCGATTACAAGCTGCAAACTACCTATTCGGGTGATCCAAGTACGTGGTGGATACCCAACGATACTTGGAACTAAAAAAAAAATAGCAGAAACTCATACAGGTTCGTCTACCGAACCACCTGTAAATAAACAATATTGCATATATTTTTGTTTTCTTTCTTTTAAAGAAACACAAAAAACACACTATATTTAAATTTTATTTTTGATTCTCACTGGTCGTGATGACACTTGCAATATATTGAAATAAAATAGGTTATTGAGGTTCAGACGGTCCCATTGTGCAAACGCTTGGATCATCACTTAAACTTCTCAGCTTAACCAAGGCATAGACTAAAAGGAGTTTGTAGCCAGTTGCTGCTATATAGCTTGTAATTTTTAGGACATTAATTTTAGCTGTACAAGTTTACGTCAGAAGTTGCTTCAAAGTACTTTTATCTGCCTCTACTGCGAAGTCTTTGCAGGTACAGAAGAACGGTTTATTCCATCTATTTCCTTATCCTTGTAACTTTTTTAAGCAACATTATTTGAGATAGAAATATTCATTTCAAGATAATGCTCGAAATGACTCAATGACGATCTGCCTGTCTGAGTAGATGTTGAGTACACATTTCTCTACAATGAGTTACTTTGCGTTACTCCAGATGGCGACGACCCAGATTACTGCGCGACTTATGCAGTTAGTTAATTCGACGAAAGATAAGTCATTCTCCGAATTGTCTTTTCATCTGAGTCTATTTGATCCTTTTTGTCTGCCTTTGTCGGCTTTTCATCGAACAGCTGATTTTCTGGAGCGTCTTCACCCATAATGCGCTGGGCGGCATCTATGTCATCGTAGACTTTCTACAGCCTCTGGTTTATTTAGAAACGAGAATGGCTCGAAGGTTTTCAAAACAATTTGTAAACTCCAAGCACAGCTTGAGTAAATTTTTCTACGTCATATAGAAACACAGACATGATGAGCTTCTTGTAGATCGTTAGCTTGGTCGAAAAGTGGTTTGCTGAATTTAGAGGTCTCAGTAAAAAATCGAACACAATCGACTTAAACGCGGTCCAAAGTTTGCCAAATTGGCTTAAAGTTTATATAAATATTTGTTGATTCATAGCTGAACTGTAAGAAGGCTTAAACGACTGAACGCTCTTGAGCTGATGGACAGATACATTTAATACAAATCATCCACTAGTAATACATTTTTACTTATATTCTTGCCATGTTTAAATATTTATAATTGCTAATTGCCTAGATTCAGATTGTTAATAAATAAATCGAAGAAAATATTTTTAGTTTAGAATTTAAAGGCACTTGATTGATTATTCAGTATGACAAATCATACTACGTTTCAAAATGTTCATTGATATCAAAAAACAGAGCAAGAATATAAATCACCGATGGTAATCAAAAATAATAATACATTATTTCAATAAAATAATTAGAAAGATAATTTTAAAGTTAAAACAATTTCGAACTTTCGTGTTATGTGCGGCAAAAACTAGGATATGGATAGTGAAAGGATAAGTTTTAGGACATGGAACTGCTGAGAGAGTGCAAAGTAAGTGGTTGACCATTCCAGAACTTCCGAACTAGTGCACAGTACTGCAGAGTATGTCCTGTAAGCTATCATGCTACCTATGTATGTACATATGTTTGTGTGTGTGCGTGTGTATGTGTGTGTGTGTGTGTGTGTGAAAGAAAGCCCTTTATTGGCAATTTAACTTACATTGTGCATGTGTCTTTAAACAAAGATTTATGTACCCACTTGCATATACTTATAGTATTTATGGCGTGCCTGTTATAGCCAACCCCCCCTCACACACACACACACACACTTGTACACACATATCCTTAAGTATTATTCATAATAAGCTAGTAAGTTTGCACATATGTGTGTGTGTAAGCTCGCCTATATGGGTGCAATGTTAAATCAGCATAATGATATGCATTTACATATTTGACAGACAAATTTGTTGCGGAAGTGTTGCAAAAAAAAAAAAAATAAAAAATAAAAATACAAGCAACAACAACAAAAGCAAAAGAGAAAAACATCAACAAGAACCGCAGGACCTGCTGCTGTCAATTTCTTCATTTGCCTAATATGGCGACGCCATCATTAATATAAAATATGCCAAGCCACACACGCAACATGCATGTAATTATGCCTCCTTCGTTCCTGCGTATGTGCGTGTGTGTGTGGTGTGTGTGTGCCTGTACTTGGTGTGTGTGTGTGAGTGCACAGTTGCCTGACATTTTCGCAAAGCCTTGTTAATCGTGACAAAAGCTTATTGCGGGTTATTTGGACTACTTGTTTCACAGCTGCCGGAGGCGGCGGACGTCTACGGACGTAGACGGACGGCTATGGCAAACGAGGACGACAGTTACATCTACACGCACACACACGCACAAACACACACAAATACATACACAAAAATGTAAATCTATTGGGAGGACCACGTACTGAAGATACACTGCAAACGATTTTGCTAAAAAAAAAATTGTTATTGTGTTAAACTGTACATTCCATTTGTATGCAATTACAATACGAATTTAGCAGTTTTATTATTATTTTAAAACATTTTATTATAAACATATACAAACTGCGTATGAAATATTATTAAATTATAATTTAATTTTGTTTCAAAATGAACTATTTGGGGTTGTTGGTTTTATGACAGCTATTTTGCGAAAAACAAATAGGGACAAGTGATTTGGGAATAGCCATTCAATTTTTGGGTATATGGCAAATATTCTAGTTTTGCTTTGTTTTAAATAAATTGGAAAAAATCAATGTCTACAAAGTTAATTATTTGGTATTATAAATTCTGTTGTTGCTGTATAACATTAACTCTCTCCATATGTATAGCATTCTATTTCGTAAATGCCTATGACATTTAACTCCTTAAAGTGTTATAATTATTAAATAATATAAAAATATACAAATTATTGGTTATTGACTATAAAAATGTGTAAATTCGAAATAATTTTATTTGGTTTGCCCATCAAATTGTGTTATAAAGACAAATATCATTGGAAAAACTTTGGTACGTTTTACGTGAAATCAAACTTATTGTCTACAACTTAAAAAAGAGCGGAAAAATATATTACAGCAAATTTTTTAAGTAAATAAACATGTCAAAGCTCAGCTTATACAAGCAAAGAAGCCTTTTTTCCAAAACGCATATAATTCTTACTTTCCAAGCATTTATGAGACCAATTATCGCAATTATGGGAATTACGAAAGGGACGTACGAATATGTACGTACAGATTAAAGCATTTCTGTAAGGAACTCACGTTTCGAAATACTGGTGGCTATCTGAAGATAAGTATATTCCGCATAATTGTAATTCCTTTACCTTAGATTATTCAATTTCGTATATAAGAAAAACAGATTTATTTTGCAAATTGTTCGGTTACGATAACCACTTATTTACTTTTAACACAACAAAGACATGAAATTCACTTTACCACTTATTTTATTGTTGCTAGTTCTACCCAGTTACCACTCCAGTTTCACCCTACACGCTGCAGTTATAATGTTAAGATGCCGTTTCCAAAGGAATTTCTATTCACAGAAAAATATTAGCCTTCGATTTGAAACAACTTCTAAAGACAATCATACGATATAATGCCAATCTCACTCGATAACTCTTGAGTCAATGCTGAAACAACATAATTATAGTTAATTGCACCTTATATGATTAATAATTTTTTATATATAAATAATCTCAACTAATAGTACACACACGACTATGAGTTATAACCCAACGAACGCCACAGTCATTATTTGCTGCATATTACCAAAATCATTGACGGACGATTCTTAAACGGAAAGCAAATCGCTTGCTTTTCCAAAACTACAAGGTATGTCGTCTAACAGAAATGCCGAATATTGTTATATCCGAATAATCATCGGTCTATAAAGTCTAGAAATTAATTTATTTTCCAGCGCACCTTATAAGTTTTGGGAGGGCAACTTATCTGCTTTTTTCCAAATCAGCGTCTTTTCCAAATCACCTAAGTTACTTAAGTGCACTTTACGGCATAAAACACAAAAATTTAAAACTAAAATTGCAAATTTCCTTTAAAAATTATCCAACAATTTTGATATTTTGAAATATTGAAAATGTGAGACTCTTGTTCAGAGTAATTTACTTCAAGTAGGCATATCCTTTTTATAAAGTTATTTTTGTTAATAGAATTTAAGGGTTTACTTTTTTCACATTATATAAATATTACAAATTTCATTTTATATATTTTTTTATTACTTTATACTATTAATTATTAAAAATAAAATCTACATATTATGTATTAAATATACTTTATTATTTTATGCTTAGTGCTTGACTGGGCTTGTTTGCCACAATTTTGCAGATTTTTTCAAATCTGAAAAGTTAAAATAGTAAAAATGCCTTAAAGTACACATTGAGAGAGAAATATAATATTTTTTATTTAAATCGATTTCAATGTACTTTAAAAAAAATGCAAATTTTGTAAAACTATCAAAAATAATTGAAAGCACGGTATTTCTGACCACATTGAGAAGAAAACTTAACAGAATAATTTTTGGATAATTCTTAAGTACTCTGTGCGACAAGAAACCTATACTTCGTTTACGATAACTTCAACTTTGCAAGAACAGTTCGTCCAGACACTTTATTTGAAGAGTTCGCAAACAGAAAGAATTTTTCACAATTATCTTAATAAAGCAAACCAATAATTGAGACAACATTTTGACAAGCTTTTTTTCGATTTTCCGTTTTGTTTGTGTGCTGACTCGACTGTATTGAATAATCCATTTCAGGGTTTTGCCAACTCCCAAATTTTGGCAACCCGACAGTGACGCATCACTTTGACATTTCTAATCACAATTTGTTCAGTGCAAAGTTAAAATTGTACGTGTTGTGTTGTGATTATGTGTCGTTTGAAGAGACATAAAAGAACTCATTAGTCTTCTTTAAATTTGATACAATGAACAAAGTGATTAGAGGTAAGGGGTTAATTTGAATCGCCGAATTAATTCAATCTTGAAATCTTTAAAATTCACACTTTTTACCTAACTTTATATTTTTTAAAGAGAAAAATTCTACAACTGTAGCATCGAGATAAGTGGAGTACAATCAACGAGTTGAAAGCAATAAAATTTTTGTAGCAACGAGACAACAAATTGAAATCGGCGTATTATTCGAGTCGAAGTTGGATACTGTACAGTCGGGATTTTTCTGTACACTTATAAACAATTTTTGTCTTAAGTAAAGATAAGTATTATACAAAATTATAATTATATATAATCACCCTCGTAGTTGTGATGATTCCATATCGAATATATACTTTACCTTGATTGAAGGACTGACACATTTTGCCAATATTTAGCAACATTACACGCCAAAGCCGCTCAGCTGTCTCTATAGTCGTTAGTTTTGCAAATCTTTGAAAAATATTCATGAAGCTTTTTAAATTGCCGGGGAGTGCCTCCTGTGTAAGCCTTTTCGCTTAGTAGTTATTTTAGTAGCGCGTCGGCCGGCTAATTCTTTCCCGGATATATTATTGTGTGCCTGTATGTGGCCCCCTTTGGGTAAAGAGTATAAAATCAACGCATCCATAAGCGGCTCCAAACATCGCACGCACGAAATATATGAATACACACACACACACATACATACATACATACATACATACTGTCATTCATGTACAATACATTATGCTCGTTCAGAGGTGCGCAGCCCACAGCCCACAGAGCTCACTTTGTTTGCGTAATTGCGCTCAACAGAGTCGCTCAGAGATTTCATATGCAGAGCCGAATACCAAATCCATTCAAAGACATTTGTGTTGATGAATTTTTTCATTGTAACCAACATTTTTATGACTAGCAAGCACTCAAAAATCACTTTTTATTGGTGGAAACTCATCATTCTACCTCGATGCCTATTTCTACAAGTTCAATCCCTCACAAAAGACATTAGGAAAACTACACTGTAGATCAGCGGAACAACGACAAATGAGTAGTTGTTTTTGATATTGCACAGTTAGGCAGTGGGAGGAGCAGGAGCACACAGATGTCATAGTTTGGCATGTAATATGCACTGATAACAACAATGCATGGTATGACTATTAAAGGTAGCATCAGTGGAAAAATGATTCTTTTAGTTCTAACAAATAACTATATGCATACATATGCATTCTTCATTATAAATATTTTATATATTCAAATTTACGAAATCGAATTGCATTATTTATTTTGAGAAATGTGTTTATAATTTAAAGACTTATAATTTTTAAAGATTGTCTGGGTAGCGTAGTGTTACAATATTCGACTCTAAACCCGAAAGTTTGTGGTTCGAATGCAGCACTGGTGCAATTTGCGTAATAGTGGCTTAGGCAAATTAATGTATTTTTTTTTTAATTATTATAAATTATAAATTCTTAAAATAATCACATGAGTTTTATGTTTTTGCTTGCTCTTATGATATATATGTCGCTACCTTTAATAATTTTACCATAGAGCAGTGCACCTCGTGTTTAAGTGTATTTGTGTTTGTCCTTTCATATGACGCTTGTGAGCATCTCTGATGTACGTGTGCGTGTGTGCGTGCATGCGTGCTGGCGTCTGGCCGAGTTGAGCTGAGCAACTGAGTGAAGCAGCAGCTCTGTCATCTGAACGAGGAGAGCGTGCGTCACTTGCACACATAATAAACATTTTAAACATTATTCTCGTGTTTAGCAACAACTCCTTTCGCTCTGCTGATGCTGTTGTTGTCCTGTTGTTACATTTGTTGCTGTTGCTTGTTACAGCTACAGATCCTTCTGCACATGCTGCTGCTGCCGCTACTGCTTCACGCCCCCCTGTTGGGTGCTGCTGCTGCTGGTGTTGTAGTTGTTGTTCGTTTTTGGCCAAAATTTACGGGTTTTAACGAATAATGGCGCATGTGGGAAATGAACGTTTTGTGTTCGCTTTTGCTTGTCATCGCAACACGCCGAACATTTGCAAGCATCGCGTTCCAAAACATTCACCACTTTATCAGCATTTCACTTTAGCTGTTATTACCGCTCCCAAATGCTCCATGCCCACCTTCCCCTACCTATCCCTTTCTAACACCGCACATGCTGCTAACTTCATAAGGACACCCACGCACGCACACACGCACTTGCAGCATATTAGAGCAGATGTGTGTGTGTGTGTGTGTGCGTGTGTGTGTGTGGCAACGTCTGCATTTCGTCTCTCCAAGGAAATTAAAAAACAACTAAAACAAATTAACAATGTAATGAAGAAGTCTTATGTTCATGCTCCTTGCGTTGATACTCTACTTGAGAATCCCAAAAGCCAGCAGTAACAAAAACAATAACAACAAATACAGTGAATGCTAAAAGTTTTCGAACAACTTCAAACAATGAGTATAAATATTTTAAGCACAGCGCAATGGTCCCACAGCGGCATGAAATCGAAAATTTTATGAAATATCTTTTGTAAAATTAATTCAGTACAAAAAAGGAAAATTAATTAATTACGTAGCAAAGAAAAATCCATGTTTGTTGAGGTTTTGGTTCTGGCGCAACGGCATTATTTTTAGCAATTTATTTATTGACAACACTGTGTTTGACAGCTGACGCGGGTTACTGTCAAACACATTCAATTTCGTCCAAAATTTAAACATAATTGGAATTATTATTATAACCAGCAAAAAAGTTACTGTTTGTTGTGCATTATTATCGGGTAATTGGGCAACTGCATCTTGTAGACAATATTTTTGTGCAGCTTATATTCAAGATATAGATTATCGTGCGATACTAGAGGATATAGTACAAACAGACAGAGTACAGTCACAATCGATTCCAGCAAACATTTGCATAAGATCTTAAGAGTTTGACGTACATTAACCTAAGACTGTAGCACGATGTTGCCGAATGCTAAACAGTAAGCACAAGTCGAGTTGAAAGAATATGTCGAAATATGTCATACATATTTTAGAACGTTTTCCTTTTTTTATTTAAATCAAATGAATGAAACTGCTAAAAAATCATCCCTTAATTTGGCCAAGTAAATTTGAATATATTTCAGTTCAAAAATTTGCTTAACAATATTCATTGAAGTGTCTTATTTTTTCATATTAAAGTGGAATTTTTGCAAAAAGTAAGTTCCTAAAATGTTTTCTAAACTGAAGTATAAATAAAAGCAAACCATTAATCTGACTCGAAAAAAGTTGCTGTGAGTAGACTGCCTGGCTTCACTGTGCACAGCTGCATAGCAACAGACAAGATAGCAGCAGAGAGTGAGCTGAAGAGCGGGAGTGAAAAACTCAAGGACACACACAGAGCAAGGCAACATAGCGCAGGAGTAAATCAAGCATTTACTTAAAATTGAGTTAGTCAATGTCTAAGCACAGCCAGCATATGATACAATGATGCAGAGTAATTGAAGACCTTTAGGCAATATCAACTCAAATATGCGCCATCAAGCGTAAAGCAATACGAATTTGCGAATGCTTTTAATAAGACCATTTCCATTGATGCTGATCGATTTGGGTAAACAATGAAATTTCCTTATTTAAATTCAAATTTTATTGCCGGCTATCAGTGTGTCCTTGCACTGCAGCCATTCGATTGCTGCAAGTACAAGGCAATTTGTTTGGCTTAAATTGCCAACTACTCTTATATGCTCTTGTATTTACATCAAAATATATATCCATCTATACTTTGCAACAAGCTAAGCCAATTTTCAAATTAATTATTTCAGTACTTCATCTCGTATACGCAATTTGTTGCTTTTGAGCTTGAAATATTAAGCTTTTGTAAGCTCTTTTTACGCGCTGCACTTTAGAGTGCACGTATTGCAGCAATGCCATACTTTTAGTATTACCCAACAAATTTGCCCAAACAACAAACGGTCACACTGACGCAAATGCACAGACTGGCAACGCCAAAATAAAAATAAAATATAAAATGCATTAAACAATTTTAGCAAAAGAGTTGCGCGCCAAGAGCTATATCCATATTATTGCAACAAATTAGTGAATTTCATAAAATTTCAAGTGTGCTTTTGGTGTTCTGAAGGCAATTAAGCCAACACAAAAAAACACATAAACATGCGACATATCATAGCACTTTCTCCAAATAAATAATACAACAAAAAGAAAAACCAGTCTTGCGGCTTGTTTGACATCATCCAAACGAATCAATAGAAAAATAAACCACAAAAGACAACACACCTGTGCGCCATATAGCAGCAACAACAACAAGAAAAGTTGATTGCCACAGTTGTTGTTGTTGCTGCTGCTGCTGTTGTTGTTTATTGGCAAAGTCTAAGCGACAACAACGGCTCAACCAACAGTCACAACTGGCACATTCTTGAAGTTGGTCGCAATGTACGCTCGCTTGGCTTTGGCGTGTTGAAGCGCTCTCCCGCCCCCCACAAGAAACAAGCATGTCTGGTTTATGGAAAACAATAACAACATAAAAACAATATTAACGCAAAAAGAATTTGTAATTTGCATAGCTGAGCATGTTTGTTATTTTAAGGCATTTCATTGCCAGCCACTCAACGAATACAATAATACGTACACATCCAAAGGCGTTAGTTGGTTCGTAAACTTGGCAAATCTATAACGCATTTCGTCTAACCCGACTTTCTGCTTTCACATTAGGTTGCAGCCAGCAATTGTGGAGCGGCAGTAATTGCAATTGAGACCAGAATCAATCAGAATTAAAAAGATGCCCTCGATTGAGGAGAAAGTACGCAGTATATTGAACGGCAAAGACTTGGGCGATATAACAACAGAACTCTGCGATTTCTCGCTGAAAGAGCAAAATGCCACGGCCGAGGCGCAAGGCCTGCAACCATCGACGGCATCTGACTTCTTGCCCAAACTTGGTCAGACCGTAACCTATATTGTAGCCTGTGTGCTGTGGAACGAGCAAGACGAAATTCTTATGATTGAGGAGGCCAAACCAAGTTGCGCAGGTAAGCAAGTGCAGCGCTATTTGCTCTATTTTGTGTGCTAAAATGCTTGATTACAGGTAAATGGTATTTGCCCGCCGGTCGCATGGAACGTGGCGAGTCCATATGTGAGGCAGCGGTACGTGAAGTTTTCGAAGAAACTGGCTTAAATGCCGAGATTAGCACGTTGCTTGCTGTTGAAACAGCCGGTGGTTCATGGTTTCGTTTTGTACTCACCGGTAGCATTACCGGTGGCAAGTTAAAGACACCAGCGGATGCGGATAGTGAGTCCATACAGGCACGCTGGGTGCGTAACATTAAAGAATTGCCGCTGCGTGCCAATGATATATTAAACATAATCGATATTGGGCGCACTTATAAGCAGCATCTAACAACAACAGATACGCCGGTAATTTTGTGGCATGGCAATGTGCTACCAACACGCTATCCACACAAGCGTAATTATCTACGGGTGCTGGCCGTAGTACGTAAACGTGCAACCAACTCGATGCACATTTTAATAAGCGAGAAAAATGCACATCACTTTCCCACAGTCGAATTGCATCCAAATCGCAGTCTGCACTCAACGTTGCGTAAGTTTATGATTGAAATCTTTGGCGCTGAGCTGCCGCAACATAGACCACACGGTGTGCTCAGCCTGGAGCATGCCACATCGCAGCAACAGCAACATACCACAGATGGCATTTGCTTAAACGTGCTCGTGGCATTTCGGCCGCCCCTAGAGGAGGTCGCTATTATAGGTAAGTGCGTTTGGCAGGAGCTCTCCGCGCCACTGGAGGAGACACTTGGACGCATATTGAGTAGCAAACACTCGACAATACCACTAAATGTTGTGCGTTAGTGCGATAGTACGTCTTAGATTAAACAAATATATCACAATGGTGCTAGCATTTATCAATTACCAATTAAAAGCGCATAATTTAAATGTTTTAACATTAATTTGTTTTTGTATTTCTGGGTTTACATTGTTGCTATTGTTTGCATTGATTATTTACAATCGGTCCTACATTTACTGCATACGTCCTAACTGGGGCTAAATGCTGTACAACGCGTATACGCAAAAAACGTATTTCACAGACAAAAAAAAAATGCTGCTTGGAATTTCATTAAAATCATCTTGCAAGCTATCCCATGATTTCGGTATCCTTTCAATCCGCCCACACTTTGTTAAATAGATCCATAAACGAATCGTAGATCATAAAGGTTATAGCTACGTCCAAGCATACACGTCCCAGACGTGGCACGGTACCCTTATAGAACGCCGTCGGACCCTCGTTGCGCAAAATTTGTAGCGCACAATCGGCGGTATTCTTGTACTTGGCAGCCTCCAGGCCCTGCATACGCGTCTTGACTACATCAAGTGGCGTATTGCCGAATACAGAGGCGGCACCGGCAACGACACCAAATAATCCAACAATCGGCTTAGGTACAGGCTTGTTGCGATCTTCGCCCTTGTATAATTCTTTTAAGGTTTCCATAACAAAAAAGCGTATGGCCTGGTTTGAACCCTGTTTCAATATGGTCGGCGTTAGGCCCTTATAAATGCCACTTATACCCTCAGTTTTGACTATTTGCGATACTCCATGAACGAAACCCTTGAATTTGGGATTAGGACTGCGCTGATCATTAATAAACTTGACCTTTATAGTTTCCATGGGTGTAACCGCAACGATGGCCTCACAGACACCAGCGCCTAGACCACAAAGTAATTTTCCAGCGGTACTCAATTGGCCGTTAGCATCTATAGCGTGCCCTTTCAAAAATTCAAAGGCACCAAATCTGTTTTTGGAATGGGAAAACAAGCATTCGGCAGTTAGCAGCTTTCTAGCCAAAAATGCAAAAAGTTTGCACACTTACCTTGTAGCGGACTTGGGTATGCTGCCGTACAGCAATATGCTTAATCCTCTGTAGAGTCCAAAGAAACCACGCTCGGAAATAGTTTTCTTAACACAATCCGCAACTCCATTGTAACGCTTATTGACGCCCTTCTCGTCCAGCTGCAACTGTGTTTTCACATATTCGGTGGGAAATGTTATGCATATTTCAATACCTCCGGTTATGCCACCGGCTATAATGCCTTTGAGACCCTTACCGCCACTGGGTGCAGCGGCGCCGCTATCAGTCATCCATGGACGAATTTTATAGGGATTGACAAATGAAGCTAAGCTTTGTCGATCCATAATCGATTTTTATTTAACTTAACGGAAAACTCACGACGTCTGTCACTAAAAAAAAGTAAAGTAATCAAAAAAGTAATGATAATTATCATTTAATATATATAGATGCATATGCTCTTATCCAAATAAATATGGCTTCCTATTCAAACTATATAACAGCTGCGTCGTTTTTGAAACAACCTTGAGTACAAAGTTCCATAGTATAGCGTGGATATTGCGCAAATTATGCATTAGTTTTGACTATAAAATTATGAATTTTTCTTAACCGATTGACGACAATTGTTTCCCAGACATTTTAGTTAATCTCACCGCTCTTTGAACTACCACAACTACTTGACAACAAAACTATAAATATATAAAAATATATTATGCCATGAGATTATATAATCGCATGTCTATACCAAATCAATCGATTTTGCAATCCTCACAGTTTTAAGTAAAAACCACTGAGAATTTTCACTTTTCCAGCATGTTTATTTTGATCAAACTATGTCTGTTTGTATGTATATAGGGAAAATCGCAAAAGCGATAAAATTATGATAAGCAAGCAATTCGTACGTGCATAGCCTCAATTTACGGCTCTTCCGAAATTCACGGCCATTTCAATAAATGTATCCAGCAAATTGTTGCACTTTATTAACTATAATCTTGCACTCTCTACTTACAAGTTGCTCCTGTTTAAAAGCGTTTGGAATATTTTAGTCTGAATTACAAGTCGGTTCGATATGCTCATCTACATATATAATATGTATTATGTATTTGGAATGCGACAACGGCGGCGCGCCAGACTTTTCATACGATCGCCAAAGCGGCACTATTGGGACTGACGCGCTCCAAACCAAAAACAAAAAGAATCCAAAAAAAAAATGTTCAATTTCCAATCGTAAACTAAGAGCAAACAAAATACCGAAGCGAAACATTAAAATTTATAAACAAATAAAAACTCATTTATGAGCGAAGCTAAGGGAAAGAGA
The DNA here is from genome assembly GCA_035046065.1 of Chymomyza procnemis. Taxonomy (NCBI): domain Eukaryota; kingdom Metazoa; phylum Arthropoda; class Insecta; order Diptera; family Drosophilidae; genus Chymomyza; species Chymomyza procnemis. The sequence goes on from JAWNOJ010000026.1 coordinate 62,606,680, forward strand.
AGCAAGCCTCTGTGTCACGTTGGCAGTTGCAATTCTCAAGAGCGCCAAGAGTGCGCACACAAGTAACGGCTTTGGGTCGATGGCGTGATGCGAGACGATATTAGAAATGTTTTTTACTTTACGTTCTCTTTAAGTTCTCTCTCGAGTTAAACAAACCGGCTTTGGTGTTACAAAACTTAAAAGCTTTTGGGGTGATAACCCCAGTTGGAATTTTGGCGCAGTATTGTTAGACTTTTATTTTAACTATTGTATAACTGAATATTTAGGCCAAACGGATATTGAAAATTTGGAAAGAAATTACATTTTTGTATTAATTTTTATGTATATGTATATGGCAAATAGTTGAACTAAAATAATAATTTTTTTGTGATAATTTAAGCAAGGCAACTTTTTGAGGCATAGTCCCATACTCATTAATGAATGCACGTTTAATGCGTTGAACGAATGTACAAAATTCTACAGATACGAAGCTTCGCTATTAAGGGCCAGAAACGCTTTAAACCAAAAACAAAATCAAAGCTAAACTTTGACCGAAAGCTTTCCGTGACCTCAGACATCGGATTCAAAAAGACGCTATAGTCAAAAAAAGTTATAGTAAGTAAGGTATTCTACTAAATTGGTTGAATTTAATCTACATAATTGCTGTTTTGGTTATAAGTTGGTATCCAATACAATTATTTGTTTTAAAAATTATTTCTACATAAAATACATTTTTTAGGCAACTAAAAATCTGACAGTTCTTAAAAGAAAAAAAGTAATATATCGTGAAGAATTGGTCTCAATGCCCGCAACAACATACGAGGAGCCTATTTGTTCGAAAAGATCAGACCACAGAAAATCAGGCATGTCACTTCATGTGCCCTTCTCCATAACTAATTCCAAGTCCAAGCAGACAAGATATCCTAGTTTTTATATTGTTTAATTTCAAGATCAACAGGACTTAGTAGTATCCCTAAAAAATAATCAAATTATTATAAATAAATACCCACCCGTTTAACTTACAAACCTTAAAATTCTAACGAAATATTCAGAAAATTTAGGCCAAACGGATATTTAAAATTTGGAAATAAATTACATTTTTTGTATTAAATTTTATATGTTTGTATATGGCAAATAGTTGAACTAAAATAATAATTTTTTTGTGATAATTTAAGCAAGGCAACTTTATGAGGCATAGTCTGGAAATATCCCACAATAAGCTACAAAATACGATAAATAGAAAAAAGTCCCATACTCATTAATGAATGCAAGTTTAATGCGTTGAACGAATATACAAAATTCTACAGATACGAAGCTTCGCTATTAAGGGCCAGAAACGCTTTAAACCAAAAACAAAATCAAAGCTAAACTTTGACCGAAAGCTTTCCGTGACCTCAGACATCGGATTCAAAAAAGACGCTATAGTCAAAAAAAGCTATAGTAAGTAAGCTATTCTACTAAATTGGTTGAATTTAATCTACATAATTGCTGTTTTGGTTATAAGTTGGTATCCAATACAATTATTTGTTTTAAAAATTATTTCTACATAAAATACATTTTTTAGGCAACTAAAAATCTGACAGTTCTTAAAAGAAAAAAAGTAATATATTGTGAAGAATTGGTCTCAATGCCCGCAACAACATACGAGGAGCCTATTTGTTCGAAAAGATCAGACCACAGAAAATCAGGCATGTCACTTCATGTGTCCTTCTCCATAACTAATTCCAAGTCCAAGCAGACAAGATATACCAGTTTTTATATCGTTTAATTACAAGATCAACAGGACTTAGTAGCATCCCTAAAAAAGAATCAAATTATTATAAATAAATAATAAATAAATACCCACCCGTTTAACTTACAAGCCTTAAAATTCTAACGAAATATTCAGAAAATCTGTTGCAGCATAGAGATTTACTTAAGTAAATATCGTCATTTTACTATAGCTATGTCCATGCTAGGTAAATGTACCAGTGCGGGGAATCGAAAAATAAATAGGAATGTATTGCATAGTATCAATAGTATCATAATACTCATTCTAATAAAAGAAAGAAAATGCACTGCAAGAGGCAACATCCGTCTTCCAAAGTGGTTCTCTGTTACTGACAAGATTAAACCCACCGGCTGAAAATCTTAAGTAAAGTAAGTAATCTTAAGAAAATCTTCGCCTTAATAATGGCTGAAATACAATGAGTTTAAAGTCTACGGAAAAAAAATAACATGCTAAAAAATTGTCAAACCTAAAGCAGGTAATCAAATTTTTATCTTTTCAGGTGTACGTAATATTTCTCTGTTTTTATAAGTCTTTTTCTATTAATTATCTTGAAGTTTATTCTTGTATACCGGCAATTTATCTAATTGCGTCCTCATGGGGCAATTTTCCAAACGCATATCATATTTATTATAATTTAAGAAGATGATTGCTTTTTTGATTGCAATATGTTCGACTCAATTATTCTACAAATGAGAGTACACGAACTTGAAAATAATATTAATCCGAAATAAATAAATTGTGCATACATTTTATGTTTCACTTCTCTTGGTCACACTTTTTTGTTGTTAAATGTTTTGATTTTCTCTTTCAACTTAATTTAAAATCAGTTTCCAATTGGAGATTAACTTTTGATTTTTGTCAAAAAAGTAAAAACCCCACACCTTTTTAGCCCATGATCACACAATACTGTCAGGAAACATTCCGATTTCCAGAGAGAGTCGATACCACCTAGACGCTAACTAAATATCAAGTGAAGGCGAACATCATGAGTATATATGAAATAGCGGGAACAGAGGTTACGTGAGGAAAATTATTTAAATAGAATCGATTCTAGATATCTAATTTGAAATAGTTTCTTTAGATAAAAAGATATAAAAAACTACAATCTGGATTTAGTTGAATACCAATCTTTATGCTAAGGTAGCTACCCTGAATATTTTGAATTAATAAAAATTATTGATAAATGCGCCCTCAAAAATCACATTGATACCTTCATCTATCATATTCTATATGTGAGCATAATTTTCTATTCATGTTAAAGCACGGAGAACCGACTATTTAAATAAAATAACTTATATATTTATTTCAAAATAAGGAAATGCAAAAAATGCGAAACATTTGAAGAATAATAACTCTCTACTGCTTTACTACAAAAATTGAGTGGATATTTTACAAAACTTTAAATCTTACACAGAAATTAAAGCGTGCTATTTATTTTTATTAATTTCATTGGAAATATTAGCATTACAATTTGTAAAAACAAAAGCATTCCGAGAGAGCCTACTGGGTGGCCGGCCTAGAAGCAATGCCGCGCTCTCGCATACACACTGCGATGAGCTACAAAGTTTCAGAGAAAACCTAAACATTAAAATGACGCTTTTCATCGATCTATAGCCCAAAATTATGCTTTAATTTTTGATAAAAAAAGTAGGAAAATCTATTGCATAATAGAAATTTTCATGCTCAAACTTATGTGATTCTACAATCAGTTAATCAAGCTGCATGCCGAGATAAGGCTTATTTTGTTTCTAAAAATTGCTATTCTTCTTTTTGCAACATACCGAACTGTATTAAAAATAATTGAAACGGCAAGAATTTTTTAAAGAATTATAAGCGCAATATGTCTTAAAACTTGATACACTAGTTTTTAGCGTAAACTCATTTAAATAACTTTAGTTGCTCTTATCATTTTAGTTGATAACAAACCAGCTTATTGACGCCACTTGAATCAATATTGTGGCATTTATTTGATATATTACGAAATACTAATTATTAATATCTATGATTTTCGGAGACGCATTTGAACGGAAGTAACTCACGGAAACGTGGCTGAAACCGGCAAAGTACAAATTTCAACTAAAGCGAATTGAATAGGTTAATATTATTACCAACTACTACTCTACCTAGTCGGTGTCGTCAACCCTGAGCATTGATTAATTGCAGCTGCGCATGCTCGAGGAGCACCCACGCTAAACATGAATCTGCACTACAGTCAGCTGGCCCGTCTCTTTGTAGTCACTTACTGCATATTTGGGAGATATAAATATTGCAATTCCTATTGCTAGCTTATAATTGTAAAATCTAAGCCGGAAATTGTATGCTCTTACTTTTACAACATTTAACAGCCTCGAAGAACACACACACGCGCACACACAACATCGTGTTAAGAAAGTTTATTAAATAATTATGAATTTATTGTTATTCAATAACAATGTTATTTTTTTTTTCATCAATGAATTTGCATTTTTGCAAAAATATTTTGTTTTGAACTAAATTCATGTTCAGTCAAACTGTATGCTGCGAATGGAATTATCCTGGTTGCTGTGGCTACACTCTAGCAGCATAGCCTTAGACCAACTTGTAGACGCGCACGGACTTGACACTGCCAATGGTTAGAGTCTGAAATGAGTTGCAATTAGTTGGAAGTTGGCCATCTAGACTATGCAAAAGGACATACAGTGGTCAGCTCATTGTCAGTAAACTCGCGCACAATGGTCGATGGCTTGTCACCCTTCTGCTCCTGAGTCATTTTGTTGCCATCGAGTGTTACAATGCTCTTAACCTTGCGTCCATCCAGGGTCTCCTCATCGAATTCCTCACCCAATTTGAATGAGATGGCAGTAGTCTTGAATGTGGAGGTGGTGGTAAAAGTGTAAGTATCACCCTCCTGGGTTAGCTCCACAGTTGGACTGATGTTGTTACCCATTTTGCGCAAAACAAGACCCACGCCTGCAAAGCAAAGATACCGAGTCATTAATATGCATTTTTCTTGCATGCTCAGAGATTTGGCATTAATCATAAATATGAACAAAAAAACATATGTATATGTATATATGTATGTATATATAGTGTGGCCTGACTGAATGCAAGAGCGTGTGTATGCGCACTTTTTATCAGTAAATTAAATTAGCCAGTCAAAGTTGAAGACCTCTACAATGCAAATCATTTTGTATTTAATTAAAAATAATAAAGCTAAATTATGATATTTCCCGCCAAGTTGCCGACATGCAGGCGCACTTCCAATCAGCAAAGCATACAAAGTTTAAGCACGTAGACCCAAGTCATGCTCAAGGTTAACTCGACAAGGGAGGCAGGCCGGGCCAGGCCAAACAATAGGGGCGGCAGCAGTTGGGATTCGTGCAGCAGAAGCAGCAGCAGCAGCAGCCTCAGCATTATTGGACTTATCAATTGGCCAGCCTCCTAAATATAGCAACAACCGATCTTGCTGTCTGGATAAATAGTTGACACTATTTATGTGCATGCATGTTTATGTGCAGCAGCGAAGAATTCTTCTACAATATCATTTATGTCAATTACGTGTGCTATAGCTTTGTGTCTACGAAAGTAACGAATTTTTTTTTGTCAATAGATTATACCGCCATATACTTCTGGGAACCTGACCAGCTGTACATATATAAAATATGAATTGAATTTTTTATTTTCAGAACATGCAATGTCAAACCCATAGTCAGCCATAGTTATAATTTGTCACAGGTCTGTTAATTTATTTTTCATATTTGGACTATATATTTTTCGATGATAAGAACTTGGTGCAAAATCATAATCGCTTATATACATATATATATTGTATATGTAGGGTGTGTGGTTTTATATCACAATTTGCAATCAGAGTCTAATAGTTGCCCACCACTGATAGCCAGACCCGCCAGCTGTCATGGCTAATCTGCACTTTGAAGCTGCACTTTGTAAGCACTAAAAAAAAAAGAGGGCGTCTGTCCAAGTCTAAGGAAATCTACACCCATACGTAAATCAACGCATTGCAGCTTGAAAGACGATACAGCACATATGGGAGGTATAGCAGTTCTGAGTACTAAACTAAAACCGCAATAGTAATCATAAAAAAATATTGCGGAAAACAGTCGATTTCACGCAAATCTCTAACAAATAACAGGCGATGATGATGCAGCGCGCACAGCTGCGACGAAAGAGTCAAATTTCAAAACCAGGGCTGCCGACAACGCGTCGCGACGTCTAGACACTGGCAGCGCACATCCTAAGTAACTACGCATTGGCGTCAGGTTAAATGTTTACACAAATCCACATTGGATCGATCCAAATATTCAACATCTTTGTCATCATGGCTACATGGATACAAGTCCAAACCCCATGCATGTGATGGCATTTGAAGGCATACGCACAAACGTACAGTTATACAAAATAAATTTATGTCTTTTTTTGTAAACTGTTGAATATGGTCAAAGTACGATATTTATATTACTTTAGCGTCGTTGGTTTATTGCTTAAGTTTAGAACCTGATAAGCTTTTTTGATATTCCTCTTGGGGGTATACCGCGCACCTTTCGCCAAGTGTTGCAATGTCTCTTTTCATATTTTGTAGGCGAAAAAAAACTTTGCCAAATTTGCGAAAACACGTTTTTTTTTTTGGTTCCTGTCTATTGATTTTACAGTTAACAAATGTATGTACACATGCAGATGTGTATGTATGTCTGCTTGTACATTTGATGTACATGTGTATGCTCTTCATTGCCTGCACCCTTCTTTTCTATCACACACACACACAACACACATATGTATATGCATACTAAGCACGCTTAAAATTGTCAAAATAAAGAATAAAATAACCAACAAATGCCGGCCGGCAACTGGCAGCAAATTATTCTGCACGGGTAGATGCCGAGGGGCAGACACATCTCAAACGCAACAAATAGCAATAACTTACCCAATTCTTTCATATATTCATCGAAATTTTCGGATTTCTCCAACTTGTATTTCTTGCCAATGAAAGCCGACATTTTTTCAAAAGAAAAGTTCTTTTTAATTTGATTTCAACGAATTTAAGAAAAATTAACACGAGGATTAGTTGGTCTTGACAGCACGCTCGACACTAAGCAACTCAGTGAGTTCTCATTGTTCGGCACATTTTTATACTCTCTCTAATGGCATTGCCAGCACGAAAAATGAAAGCATGCGAAAGCTTTCGTTTCATTTATGTGCTTTTCTCTCTCTTGCTCTCTCTCTCTCTCTCTCTCTCTCTTTGCCACATTTCTTTGGAGAAATACATTGTTTTTTTTTAATATTATTCATGCTTTGTCGTCTATAATGAGCTGGAGCCGCTACGAAGTTATTTACTTTACGTTCGTTTTTTGTTGACGCAAAAAGCTTACTTATATTTGTGTGTTTGCATTTGTTCTCTTTAAGAGATATCATAAAATTATGATTATCCCACTGAAAACTATTATTAATTATAAAATAATACTTTAATTTTATTTTATAAAAATGCAAATAGTTTGTACAGTCAATTTTGATTGATACTCGTACCCATTTATTTTACTTAAATAGTACAACTAAATTCAGTAGGCCTGATAATTAAACAATTTAAATTTAAGGAAATATTAAATTAAAGCGAGTGAACAATAAAAGCCAATCCACGGCGCAAGCTTAAGTTTTGCACGCATTTTTGCACTGTCTCACATCTAGGGCTGGCTAAATAATTATATTTACAATATATAAAAGTTGAAAACAGAATGTAACATAAAAATAAAAATATTTGATTAACAAAAGCAGCCAAAGGTCAGCAAACACAAACAGTGAAAGCCCAATTTGATCAAAGCCAATCCTTTGGCTTCTTTGTTAAGAAATGTTTAAACTTTTATGTAACTTCCTGTTTTCATCTTTTAAATGATATGTAGATGATGCATATCTATAAATATTCAATATTTCTTAACTTTAAAATTGTTTAATTATAAAGTTAAGTGGACTCAGAGTTAGACACAGATATTGTAGCCTTGTAAGAGTTCAATTGTTGGATTTTGAACAATATAAAACTTACAAAAGGCAAGTTCATTGCGACTGAGTTAAAGATGCTAAAGATGACGCTGAGATGTACCAACCCTAGAACAAATTAAGATCATCTATAAACCGAGGTAGTTTTTTCCTTCAGTAGCCAAACCACAAAGTCAAATTCAACGGTATTGCCATGTTCAAGCGCTTGCCTAAAAATGCAACTTCTATTGAACTACCAACTCAGTACTCATACGTGTGATCCTTCAACGTGTTTGATATCATTTTACAAAACTCTGCTTTATGCTTCCCACTTTCCTTTGTATCTTAAATAAAAGTTAAATTATTATTACTTGGGATGTTTCAATCATTTGCGACAAAGCCGCACTCCACAAGCTATATAGCATCTCTCTTTAGTCAATTGATAATGCACCTTAATTGACACAAAAGGGGCCGGCCGGACAATGTCGAGGCACGCCAACTCTGTATACGTGACACCCAGCTGAACGCATATGTACTGTGGGAATCGCAGATAGGTTAGTAGCATATTTTGAGCATAATCTGTTGCAATACATACATGTAGAGATTGATAATTAATTTTTTTCTGAAAACAAAAGTGAGCTATATCTGTATTTGTCTATCGGTCTGTAACAGAAAGCCGGCAGGCCCCCGGGGGAGGGGACCTCACATAGATCAATGGGATCCTTAATGGAGTAACAGAAAGCAAGAGCATCCATATTTTATTCTAAGATGCGGTTTTAGTTATTTAATATGTAGAAAAATAATTAGTTTTTTTTTTTTAAAGACATCGTATCCATATAGAGAAGTTTTTCAAGCAGTGTTCTAAAGTTCAAATTGGTGGCGCACAACTTTTGGATACCCTGTAACACTTTTCAGCAAAAGGATCAGTTATATTGCTTATAAACCAACTTGATATATTCAACCGATTTTACAGTATTAGAAAACACTAAAAACCGTCAGAGGAGACATTTTGCTATAATATTTAATTACAAATGAAAATCAATAGATTTTGTTAAAATACGATTTTTTGTCGGATTTGCCCTATAGGATAGCTCCTCCTTGATTCGGTCAACCGATTTTGATTAAATTCGACGACTTCAATACTTTATAAGTTGAATTTTATTTGAATAGATTGGAAGAGAAACGAAATACAACAATGGTAAATAACATAAAGATGGCTCTACTTTTATAAACCGTATTTTGTAAAAAATAGACTTAGACTTCGATTACATTCTAGGCAACAACAACAAACAACAAATTTGGTAAGGATAATTTGAAAAACAAACAAAAACAATGATTTCGACAAATTTGTTGTATGAGAGGTATTCAATGAGTTAATTAATTTTGATCAAACTAGTTACAATGCTTGGAAATATAAAAAAAAATTGGTAGCCTAATTTAGTTAAAAATTTTTAATAATCGATATATAGCATAGAATTATTCATATAAAACATTTTGTAATTTTTTTAAAATGGTGCAAAACACTTCTGTGCCCGATATCATGCATCCCTTCGGATAATAAGTTTTTATCTGAAAAGTTGGTTGCTCTTGCTCTTACCGTCTCTGAGGTCTAGACATTCATACAGATTGACAGACGACATGCTGACCATACATTAGATAACATTCAAGTGTCACCGGCTTTTGCATCTAGGTGTCACATACATCTTGCTTAACTTGCGATTTTTAATGATATGCGAAAAGTTCTGTAATATCTTTCTAATTATATAATAATTAGTTAATTAAATATTGTTGCTATATATATATATATATATATATTATATATACATATATATATATATATATTATATATATACATATATATATATATATATTATATATAATATATATATATATAATAATATATATATAATATATATATATATTATATATAATATATATATATATAATAATATATATATATATAATATATATATATATATATATAATATATATATATATAATATATATATATTATATATAATATAATTGTAGTGATATTACAGTGTATTCCAAAATCATCCAATACAAATTTAACATAGGCACACTTCAAATAAATTTATAATAATCTGAAAATAATTTTACTATTTAACTGGATTATTAACTGTTTGATTTGAAACTATATTTCAGCTTAATTTTCTAAAAGTCGGAAGGGTGATGGGAATTCACCAACTTCGCACACATAAGAAATAACAATTAAATTGTAAAAAAAATCAAAAGCTCTGTTGCTCCCTATTTTTCAGTCTATCGACGACACACTCTTAGGTTTTGAAAGCTTTTAATATATTATAAACAAAAGACTGCTTACAAAAATGTAAACCACCTCAGTTTCCGATCAACTATGAGGAAGCAGCACGCCACAGTGAATATAAAAAAAGGCAACAGTGTATATTTTGAGGGCTTAAAGCCACCAACATCGTGTATGAACACCTATATTAATCGAACGATCTTTATGAGAAATAATAAATATATAAATTAATTTTTTCTTAGTCATTTTCAAAATTAAAATCTACAACACATAAAAAATGAGTAATCCCGATTTTCAGCAGAATAATGGTAGTTATATCAACAGATTTGCAAATATCAAAATAAGTTTGGAAGAACTCAAGAATTTTTCCTTAAAATTAAATAAAATCAATTTTCTCAACTTTAAGGCTTTTAAGGTTTAAGGAAAATATTAAACGAAAACGGTTAGCTACATAATTATCTAGAGACAAAAAGTGAAGTCATTTATAGGCAGAGGTAGGTCAAATTTATAAATTTTTACCAATAACTTTAGTTGTATTAGTCAGAATTTGTTCCTGCTTTTGACACCTTAACTCATGTAGACGTGACGCATCGCTATCAAGTTATCAATTAAAATGTTATTTAATACGAAAATCTATTGCGGGGGAACAAGAAAAAATACTGATATGATTCGACAAATTTAATTTTAGTTTTTTAATAGTCTTTCGGAATTAGTTGCATAATTATCATTTTTTATCGAATGTGTAAGCAAGTCCAAATAAAATTGGGGTTTTTTTTTTTCTTTTTCCAAATTGCCATATGCAAAATTATTAAAGATTATTTAAAGACTTCTCCAGCAATGAAAAATTAACTGAATATTATATGGCGTTCATCGGAGTGGGTTGCGGACGATTTAAAGATAACAAATAAGATAATAAATAATCAGTCATATATACTTGAATGGAGCTTGCAGAGCTTCTATTTGAAAAACAAGATATTTGTAAATTTCGGATAAGCTCATAATAACTTGAAACACCAATTATAACAAACTTTGCACAAAAACACAATTTTTGAGTGTTTTGACCCAAGAAAGCTATATTATATAGTCAATCGATTTTGGCCGATTTCAATATACCAATATGAGAGCTTTGTCAAATATTTCCGATGTCAGACTTTTGATTAAATAAACTTGCATCACGTCTTCTGAGTTTTACGCAGCTTCGGCTTACATAAACTGAATATACAACGCATTTCATGACAAACTATATAGTTTTTCGGTTTACGCTACGTGACCTGTATGATAAGCAATTTGGCTAAAATTTAATATATTTTGTTTGGGAGCATCAAAAAACTTTTGCTCATATCATTATATTTAAACGAATAATTCATCTAAAATTTGTTGATTGTTTTCAGATGGTTTAAAACGCACTTATTGTGGCTATATCATATATTGCCATGTCAAAAATCTAATATTTACTTGTATCCCAAAGTATAGCAAGTAGTTTCTATCATTTTTGAGATCTAAACGTTCATATGGACGGCCTTGAATTAATCAACTTCTCGAGTAATCCAGATCATACTTTATGTATTTTTGACCTTCTAAGTCTTTTTCTTCCAAGTGTTTCCTACAATGTTGGCTGACACAAACCTGTATAAAATAATAATTACTTGCAGATCTCTTCATACCTTAAGTTTATGTCATTAGAGACACGATAAATACGGCTTTCTACTAAACGCGAAATAAAATAGTAAATAATTTGAACTTCTAAAACGGGAACAATAAACCCATTAATATATTTATATTTCAATATTTCAAAATAAACTCTTATGCAAATTATTATAATATTACACAAGCAACTGATGCCACCTACACAAAGGCGTATTAACACTGACAGTGTATTCATATATGATGTATCGGTTGGTTTCGTAAATAACTACCCAAAAAGATAACACTGCAGAGTCTCTTTTTATATTTTTTTTTATAAAGAAAACTCTTTTAAATGCACAATGCCAGAGATCGCAAATTGAAAAGAGAGAACGAAGTTAAAAGAGTACAAGCGCCCCAAATTCGTGATGATAATCACGTTGTGGATGAAAAGTGTAAACTACTCTACGAAGTCACTATAGGCATGGGAGCAAAGATTGTAAAGCTTTAAATCGAAATATGTTTTTCCGTTAAGGCGAAAGAATGAATGTTGATGGGAAGAATCTTATAATATAAAAAGTGCGCAAAAAAATATGTTTCATAAATATTAGAAGATTAAAAGAAGAAATATTTATTTTATTAGTATAGGATTTTCTTTGTTTTCCAATTGATCTGTGGTGCTCTCACAGTGCGAGTTTAGGAGGCAGAAAAAAGTTCAAACATATGGCGTGCTTATAATATGATCAATTTGGAAGAGTATGCACTCTTTGGCACAAAAGCACAACGTTACCAGATTCTCTTTGTTTATTGTTTGTGTTTTTTAATGAGATTTTCGTTATAACAACAGGCCCATAACGTAGTGAGCGATAGAATGCGTTCCGCGATTGAAGTGCGAACAACACGCGAGTTAACGCGGAAAGTTCAACGTTTCGAACAATTCGCATGCGTTGAACTTCGATAAGTTACGTGGAATCAACCAAAAAATCTTCTTTCTACTATCTGTTGCCTGTTGTTCCCAAGCATTATGATGAAATTCGTAAGATGGCTAGAACTGGCGCGGTGAAAAAAATCTACTGAGCCAATAAAAACGACGTGTGTTATATAAAGCTTAAGATGATAAAGCATATACTAGATAAATGGAGATACCAATTACTTCCCAAATGGCCTCCAATTCAACATAGTGTTATGAAAATCGCTTATCTAATGTAAATGCCCCCAGTCAGCATGAGTGGAAAAGTTTGCATATTAATTGAGTAAGACAATTTCAAACAATTCGTTAATATCGTAACTAATGAAAAACGCGTGCCCCTGTTTTTAGTGTCGTTTGTTGTTAATGGTAGCACGGTGCTAATGAAATCAAATAAAGTCAGCTAAACTGTTCAATTGCTATCAAAGTTGCTTACTATATAGTACATGTAAGTACTACTATAAGTCAAAAAACTAGTTTTCGAAATCGTTAAGAATAGCAGATAGAAGATGCAGTCTGTGAAGGCCGAAGAATTGGCGGAGAATCCACGCGAGAGAGCTAATCCACTTTCGGCTCTAATGTTTTGGTGAGTAATAAATTCTGGACAAACTTTTTATGTGATTGTCGTTCGTACTCACACGTCTATCCAGCATTACAATTGTGTATGACTTGATTATTTTATTCAATGAATAGATTAATTAGCATATATGTATAAACATATAGATATAAACTGAAACACGAGTAAATGTGTATAAAAATAAAACCGGCTGTGTACGCCATGGAACCCCGCTCAATTTATGTGAAGTACACATTTCACATTATTCAATTGGCTGCCAATTAACAATATGACTGTATGAATGAATGCCGGCTGAAGTTCGTTGCCCACAATGGGTTAAACTTTATTTAAACTGATTGGTAAGCCAATAAGACAAGACGTCTGGTTATAGATGCAGTAGAGAAAATCGTATTTTCCCCAAAGGTCTGACGGTATTTCAACTAAAGTGGCGCTTATGAATCAGGCCAAAAGCACCATAAAGCTTATCTTCTATACTTAGATTTCGACTGATAAGCAGTCTGTTGAATACAAATTATTAATATGTAGAACATTTTTGTAATTGCAAAAATACATGAATCTTATCTATTGTTTTTGTTTTTCTTTTATTAATTATAATGAATAGCTTTGCAATGCCAATAATGTTTAAGGGGCGCAAGAAGACACTGGAGCAAAAAGATCTATATAGGGCACTCAAAGAGCATAAGTCAGGTGAGCGGCAGGCGTAGTTTCAAATCGAGACATGGATGAACGCAGCGCAGTCAGTACACGTATTTACTTTACTGTGGCTCTCGCGCTCATTTGCGCTCTTGCTGACTGCGCTTGTCACTTATCCAAGTATTATCCAAGTCTGCTTTAAATCGTTAAATATCTACAATTTTGATCCTTTATATAATAATAGACAAACTTGGGAAACGCGTTTGCGATGCGTGGGATGCGGAAGTAGCAAAAAAGACGCGCTCCAATCGGCAACCTAGTTTGCGCAATGTTGTAATTCGCGTTTACGGCGCTCAACTGGCATGGACTGGCATTCTTTTGGCCCTAATCGAGCTACTCACAAAGTAAGCACTTCACAAATTATCGACAAACCTATTTACCATTGTTTTTGTTCTTTATCGCAGAGCTACTCAGCCTATTTGTCTGTTTGGAGTAATGGCCTATTTCGCAGGCGAAGATCCAAGTCTTAGCAAAGCTCAACTTTATGCTGCGGCTCTTATAGTTACTACCGTCACCAGCGTTATGTTTGGTCATCCCTATATGATGGGCTTACTGCATTTGGGCATGAAAATGCGTGTGTCTCTATGCAGTTTGATATATCGTAAGGCTTTGCGTCTAAGTCGAACTGCATTGGGTGATACAACAATAGGACAAGTTGTAAATTTATTATCTAATGACGTTGGACGCTTCGATACAGTGCTCATCAATGTGCACTATCTCTGGGTTGCGCCATTGGAACTCATAATTGTCACATATTTTATGTACGAACAGGTAAGTACGGTTTTAGACTGACTATTGTGTGATTTACGAGACTTCAACTCAATTATTTCAGATTGGTATTTCGTCGCTATTCGGTGTGGGCACAATGCTCCTGTTTCTGCCCCTACAATCGTATCTTAGCAAAATGACGGGCGTATTGCGTCTTCGTACGGCACTGCGTACAGATGAGCGAGTGCGGTTGATGAACGAAATCATTTCTGGCATTCAAGTAATTAAGATGTATGCCTGGGAGAAGCCCTTTGGCAAGTTAATTGAGCTCACGCGCAAAAAGGAGATGAACTGCATTAGGAAGGTCAATGACATACGCGGCATAACACTTTCCTTTGCCATGTTTTTATCACGAATCTCAATCTTTACCAGTCTAGTTGGCTATGTTCTACTCGGACAAATTCTTACTGCAGAAAAGGCTTTCTTCATAACCGCCTATTATAACATATTACGAAGATCTGTCACAATGTTTTTCCCCATGGGCATATCGCAGTTTGCAGAGCTAATGGTGTCTATCAAACGTCTTGAGACATTTATGCTACGCGAAGAGACACAAGTAAGAGAAAGACCAAGTGAACTAAACGAACACCTTGAAGACGACAAAAGCAAGGAACAAGGTGCAATGCTTATTAAGGAGAAAAAAGAAGTAAATTCTGTAAAAAGTAATGGCCATGTAAATAATAATACAAATCTTATCGAGATAAATCAATTCCATGCCAAGTGGGTGGAGAAAGCAGCAGAGTATACGCTGCACAATATTAATCTGAAACTATCAAGCAGAAACTTGGTGGCTGTGATTGGTCCTGTTGGATCCGGCAAATCGAGTCTCATTCAAGCCATTCTCGGTGAGCTTCCTGGAATATCAGGCAGTCTCAAGTGCTATGGCAGCTATTCGTATGCAGCGCAAGAGCCTTGGCTTTTTACAGGCAGCGTGCGTCAAAATATTTTGTTTGGTTTGCCTATGGACCGGAGTAGATATCGGTCCGTGGTTAAGAAGTGTGCACTCGAGAGGGACTTTCAATTGTTGCCTCAAGGGGAGAATACAATTGTGGGAGAGCGTGGAGCATCCCTCTCGGGCGGTCAGAAGGCACGCATTAGCTTGGCACGTGCTGTATATCGCAAGGCAGATGTGTACCTTTTGGACGATCCGCTTAGCGCCGTGGACACGCATGTAGGTCGCCACCTTTTCGATCAATGTATGCGCGGATTTTTGCACAATGAACTGGTTATACTAGTAACCCACCAGTTGCAGTTTTTGGAGCATGCCGATCTTATAGTTATCATGGACAAGGGTAGGATAAGCGCAATGGGAACATATGCGACTATGGTGCGCAGCGGCCTGGATTTCGCACAGTTACTTACTAATCCAGATAAGGAGGAGGACGAAAAGAAAGACGACAGCGGAGAAGACATTTGGGAGCGGCTCAGTGTGACCTCCCGCAGTGGACGCAGCAGTCGTGTCAGCTCTCGCAATAATAGCTTCACCTCTTTGTCGTCTATTGCCGGGTCGTTGAAACAGGATGCACCCACGACAGTTGAAGAATCACGTGTCGAAGGCAAAATTGGCCTAAGCCTATATAAGGAATACTTTACAGCGGGTAGTAGCATTTTTATGATAATCTTCATAGTTTTTCTTTGCTTAGGAACTCAGATTTTGGCTTCTGGCGCGGATTACTATTTATCGTTCTGGTAAGTTCGAAATAATTACTATTGTAGTTGCACAGCAATAATGTTTAATTAAACTCTTTGTGTACTTAACGCAGGGTAAATAAAAATGAGAATGCTGCCGATAAAAACTCCGATCCTTTGGATATCTACTACTTTACTGCCCTTAATATTGCTGTTATTGTCTTCACTTTACTACGTACATCTCTGTTCTATAGAATGGCAATGCGCTCATCCACCACACTTCACAACGCCATGTTCCGCGGCATCACACGTGCATCCATGTTCTTCTTTCATACGAATCCCTCTGGTCGTATATTAAATCGCTTTTCCAAGGACTTGGGACAGTTGGACGAAATCTTACCTACTGTAATGATTGATGTAACCCAAGTCTTTCTGACCCTGGCTGGCATCATAGTTGTTATTTGCATCACCAATCCGTGGTATCTGCTGCTTACAATAGTTCTAACATTCATATTCTATTACATACGCGAGTTTTATCTGAAAACATCTCGAGACGTCAAGCGTCTAGAGGCAGTTGCACGTTCACCCATTTATTCGCATATCAGTGCCTCCCTAAATGGTCTTCCCACTATACGCGCGCTGGGTGCACAAAGGGTGCTTATCGAAGAGTTTGATAACATTCAAGATCTGCATAGCTCCAACTATTACACGTTTCTCGCAACTAATCGTGCCTTTGGCTACTACCTGGATTGCTTTTGTATGCTGTACATCGTTGTAATGATTATAAATTATTTTATAAATCCACCAGCTAACTCAGCAGAAGTGGGTTTGGCTATAACTCAGGCTATGGGCATGACTGGCATGGTGCAATGGGGCATGCGGCAGTCAGCAGAGCTGGAAAATACGATGACTTCTGTAGAGCGCGTGGTCGAATACGATGAAATTGAACCGGAAGGTGAATATGAGTCCAAATCTGAAAAGAAACCACCTGTAGAGTGGCCTGAGCATGGCCAAATTGTGGCTGAGGATTTGAGTATGCGCTACTTTCCGGATCAACAAGCGGACCACGTGCTTAAATCAGTCAATTTCGAGATAAAACCCACAGAGAAGGTCGGCATAGTAGGCAGAACGGGAGCCGGCAAGTCATCCCTTATAAATGCATTATTCCGATTGTCCTTCAATGATGGATTAATCGTTATTGATAGTCGCGATACCAGTGAATTGGGATTACATGATTTACGCAGCAAGATCTCTATTATACCACAAGAGCCAGTTCTCTTTTCGGGTACTATGCGCTACAATTTGGACCCCTTTGAGGAATACAGTGATGAAAAGCTGTGGAATGCGCTTGAGGAAGTAAAACTTAAGCCAGCCATAAGCGAGCTACCCAGTGGTCTTCAAAGCAAAATCTCGGAAGGCGGCACCAACTTTAGCGTGGGCCAGCGCCAATTGGTGTGCCTGGCACGTGCCATATTGCGTGAAAATCGTATTCTTGTAATGGACGAGGCCACAGCCAATGTGGATCCACAGACAGATGCGCTTATACAGGCAACAATTAGAAGCAAATTTAGGGACTGCACCGTCTTGACCATAGCCCATAGATTACATACTATTATGGACTCGGATACAGTATTTGTTATGGATGCTGGACAATTGGTCGAGTCGGGCTCGCCCTACGCATTACTTACTGAAAGCGAGTCGAAAATCTTCTACAATATGGTTATGCAAATGGGAAAACCTACATTTGATGCCCTGCTCAAATTAGCAGAAAAAGTGAGTCCAAAACTTTAGTAGATATATTTTCTAGAAGTTACAAAAAAATATTTGAATTTCGTTGCAGACACATTTGGCGAGCCAAAAGTCCAAAACGGCCTAAAAGTAGTTGAAGTCTAGAATTAAGTATGTTATGTATGTGAGGAGCGTTCAAAAGCATTTCAAATAAAACTGCATTACTTAAAGTATTTTTGATACCAATATAACAAAAGTATACGATAATTTATTTACAGAAGTATTTATATTTTTGTATAGTGGAATTGATTTTTACGCCTGGGTACTTCCAGTTGTCTCTAACTGAACTCCGGTTCTCTGAAATTTTGACAGCACTTGCTTTGGTTTAACATTTAGCAGTAATTTCGATATAACTGTCAAAAGCACGAGTATCATCGTGGAAACGTGAACTATGAGTAGGTTGGATATGGAGTTGCGTACGTCTCGCCAAGTGCCACGGTTTTGCATAAATATGAAGAAGTATATGCTCATTACGTCGCCGATAAGAAATAGGCAAATATTTATATGCCGTGAATTTTGTTGAGCATACTTGGAATACACAAATGTGGCGGAAATGATAATTATGGCGGGTATAAAGAGTTTGAGCAAAATCAAAGTCCCAATCAGAATTGTTGAATAATCAGTTACAAAAACTCGCGCCGTATTTGGATCAAATGAGTTTACTGAGAATACGTTGCCAGTTCCGAAGAAAGAAAAATAAGCGTAGAGCGTTATTAAGGAAGCATATTGATAAGATCTGTACACATGTCTCTGCGGCGTTAGTAATTTGAAATGCATGTCCTGCTGCTGATTGTGCCTGTTTTCACGATAAAGTTGCTGGCCCAGTATGTACTCCGTGCATAGCAGGTTTACGAAGATTGCTTC
Organism: Chymomyza procnemis; assembly: GCA_035046065.1. Taxonomy (NCBI): domain Eukaryota; kingdom Metazoa; phylum Arthropoda; class Insecta; order Diptera; family Drosophilidae; genus Chymomyza; species Chymomyza procnemis. The sequence goes on from JAWNOJ010000026.1 coordinate 62,625,587, forward strand.
GTAAGAGGCACAGAGCAGGTTGTAAAGTGTACTTAAATTAAAAAAAATCATTTCGATGCGTTGCTCAGCCGTAGATCCTCCGAAGAAAATTATAGATGCGAACGAATAAATGAGATAGATCCAGGCTCCGGCGTGTAGCAAGACGTGCACGCTGCCGTTATGCGAACGTTGATGTACACAAAAGGCGCCCACAAGCAGAACAGCAACATTTGGAAGCCAGATGTACCATGAATGACGTTGGTTGCCCAACAAGGGCCGCAACAATGTAACCAACATGCTTCCATATAGTATCCACTTTTGCTGATAATTAACATCTAGATTGAGCATGGGACAAGTGGCTAGTGCACAAACAAGCGAAAACCAAATAACAAACTTCATTGAGGGATTCAAGAAAATGCGTCTGTTGTATGCAAATACACCAAATGTGTAACCAAGAGATATTAGACGTCTCTCATGAAAAGTGAATATCAATAAAGAGGCAAATGTGATCACCCATATCAATTGGAATAGAGGTAAAATGCATATGGATGATTGGACTCCGCGCTCACGTATTGCCATTAGCCAAATCGGTAAAGGCAACAGCAAGAAGAATCCAATCCAAAGAGAAACGCTCTGCAGCACGATAATCGCAAAAATTATTATAGACACTGCAAGGAGTACCATCATAATCAGTGAAGTGAATCCTTGCTTCTGTTCACCAGAGGGTCGCGCTTGTTTGGCCAACAAGAAGGAAATCCAACCTACATAAGTTATCGCAATGGCCGCAATAAGCGCATTCTGATAGTAATCGCGATAGAAATGTAGACATTCTACGGCTAGTTGGCCGACTGCGCGACTGCTTCTCATGGCTTCGGCATAACACGAATCCTTAAATAATACAGCAATTGACTCTTTATAGTGACGTATATGCAATTGGCTTAGGGCCTCGAAACGCTTTAGGTACTGGCTGAAGAGTCCACGATTATGTTGCGCAAGTACTGGTTCAAGCTGTTCCAACAATTGTAATGTATTGATATAAGCTGCATATGCCTCATATTGTTCACTGACGTTCATGAATCCTTCTGGCAATACGGCCATGTTATGCATTGGTGGCGGCAGGCCAATCAATGCCGACATTAAAGGTGCCAATTGAATTTGCTCTATTTCGTTTAATGGCAGTTCCAGACCGTCATTGTTCGCTGTAAAGGTGAGCTTAACGTTGGGTGGACTACGCCCAATACCAGCTCCCCAAAATACAAAGGGTACCTCAATTTCAACGTCGCTACCTGAGCCATGGGAGCCTGCGCACAAATTTTTTAGATTAGTACTTGTTAGAGCCTCTCCTGTTAAACTTACCATAATCAGTCATTCCATGATCTGACGTCATCAGGTAGGCGGTCCGTTTATCAGGAAATACTTTCTCAAATAAGTCATACATTTCCTTAATACCAGTTTGTGTTTTATTCAAATGATACAAAAATTGTTTACTATCGGGCTTGTACACATGACCAGCAACATCAATGTCACCAAGATAGATAAAAAACACTACCGAGCTTGTTTTACGTAACTTTTCCAAATCACAATTGTCTAGGAAACGACGCGCTTTATTGAAGACCCAAGCGTCAGCTTGACACCTTCCTGTAAAGTCAGCGCCTACATACATATGAAAGTTTAGTGGTATTCCACCATTCGGCAAGTTGATAAATATTTCTATTATGTACATAGCGCCCCAGCCATAAGCATTGCGACTACGATTGAACACTGTATCGAATTCGGTGGGGTTTTTCCTAAAGTTGGTTAAAGCTGCCGATGGATCTTCATAAAAACCACCAAAAACTGCTATGTGGCCCGGACGCGATTGGGTGGGCAAACAAGTACGCGAAATTCCAACAATTCCTTGTTTGGTAAAGATCTCCTGAAGATGTGGAACTCTACTGCAATTTTTTGCAAAAAAAGATGCTGCACGAAAGCCGTCAGTTAGAAACACAACCAACCGTTCGGCTGGCGGCTCAAGACCCATTTCACGCATTGTCTGCTGAGGCTGCAAGTTACTTTCCAAGGTCGTGTGAAAATAAATCGGCGAGATCGATACAAGTATTAACACATGAACCAATTGTCCAAAAACTTTCCACATTTTGGCTAATTCCAGAAATAAATATCCGAAAATTTTAAAAAACTAATGAACTTGTGTGTGTATATACGTGTGGCATTCATAACCTAGCTTTCAAAGCTTGCTATTTGTTATATAAAATTATTAAAACACGTAGAGGGCCAACTAAAAGTACTGCAGAAATGCCGTATGTATGCTGTTTTTAATATAAGTAAGTACATAATTTTCTATAATACTGACGCACTTTATCTCAAGAAAATCTTTATCGACTATCTCAAGTCTAGAACAAGGAGCACATGCACAATTATTCGTAATGTTTTGACCTAATTATAACCAAGTTTAAGCAATATTGCTTATCTGTTATACACCTTTTTTTGCTGGAACTAAATTGATAGTATTGAGATTCAAACGCCTATACATTTTAAAGATATGCTATGTTTTTGGTCCGAAACCCAAACAAACTTGAAAATGAGCAATAATTTCTAAGCTGTTTCAAGAAATACTTAATAATACTAGCTACTATCATTTATGGTCTTGCTACCAGTACCGAATATATATCATATCGGCACTTAAGAGTACAAAAAATAGCTGCTTCAAACTTTTTATTAAATTTATATATCTATAAACGATACTTTTACGTGCACTAGGAAGTGTTTTAGCGCCCGTTTGGCAGATGCCAGTTCCTTTATGACAAAATAATTATCATACCCTACTGTGTCTCAAATTTGAACTGAATCAGGCAAGTACAACGGAAGTTTTAGTGAAATATTTACAAATTTTACCACGCCTTGCCTATAAATAAATTTTTTCCGATTTCAACGGAATAGTAGAAATTATTCCGATTTAAAAGGTATGTTTCACGAGAAAGGCTGCAGAATTTAGTTACAAAAAACCAAATATAGCTAAAAATAAATATATTGTTTTCATACAAATTCGAGTTAAATTTTTTTTCAAAACTTACCTTGATAACTAAGTAGGCTTCTTTCTGTAAGATCCCTTCCATTCATTTAAAAAATTTTCGGCAATAAAATGTTGCTTTTCTTTGCTATATTCATACAGACATCTTTGCTTTGTGCCGTCTACGTGATTTTCTTTCAATCGACAGTGATAACTGGCCTAAATCCCAGGCCTTCGCTTACGGACAGTGGCTTTTCGGCACCCGCCTATCGACTTGTGGTATTCATTGTCGACGATTTACGAGCAAAGTCCTTTTTTCAAGAGCAATGCAATTATGTACCTCATTTGAGGCAATTATTTTTGCGGCAAGGAACTGTTGGAATTGCGCGAGCGCGTGCGCCCACCAATTCTCGACCGGCTTATGTAGCAACTTTCGCTGGCTTTTACGAAGACCCAGCGTGCATAACTCGTGGCTGGGCTTACAATCCCAGGGACTTCGATACCCTGTTTAACCGTAGTACTCGCACTTACGCCTGGGGATCTGCAAGAGTACTTAAGCATTTTACACGAATTAAGCATCGAAAACCATGGCACGTAAGAGCTCACCATTATGATTTTAAGCAATATATGAATTCCAGCATCAAATTGGATGAATGGGTATTGAACTCGTTAAAAAGATTTCTAAAACGCAAATGGAAGACGCTGCTGACGGTCAAGAAGGTTGTGTTTTTCTTGCAATTGGAAGGATATAAGAAGGCGTTAGAGCAATCTGTAAAGGGAACGAATATATTTCAGCAAAATCTTATTGATACGGACAACAATATTTGGAAAATGTATCAGCAATTTGAAGAAATATTTAATGATAGAAAAACAGCCTATTTAATAACTTCTGACCATGGGATGACAGATGAGGGTAAGTCCGTGTTTAGTCTCAGACAGAGGTGAACCAAACTCATACGGCCAGCATTTCTTTGTGAGAGTAAGATGTGTGAGCTACAATTTTATTATCTAATCACGCGTTCTATTTAAAATGAGAGATTGCCAACCTCTGTTCTAAGATAAAGTTTGATAAACTAAGGCACAATTTTACTTTCAGGCACCTTTGGTGAAAGTAGCAGGGATGAAGTGGAAACGCCGTTCTTTCTATGGGGCTCTGGTGTAAGAGATAACACCATTATTTCAGGACGTAGCTTTGTAGCGAATGATAGTGGCCTTCGCATACCACTTTATGTATTGGAGCAAATCCAGTTAACTCCTTTAATGGCGGCCTTGTTGGGCCTTGCGCCACCACTAAACAATCAGGGATTATTGCCATCTTCGTTGTTAAACGTAAGCAGCAGCTACGAGGCTTATGCTCTGCTTACCAATACGATGCAGCTTTTGACGCAAGTCCAGTATCTACTCCACGAGCATTACAAAGGATTATTTTCGAAATTCCTGCCTACACACTATATCGACGAGGTTACAATTAATGGATTTTTAAAGCGTGGCAAGCACTTGTTGACACACGGCCGGATTCGTTTATTTAAAGAAGAAATCGAATCATTTGCAGAATTGGTTCAAGAGAGTATTGAATATTATCAGAAATATTATGAGTATCCATTGCTGCTGGCCACTGCATTGAGTATATTGGGCTGGTTGCATCTTTTAAACACAAAGCTGTTGCGCCTATTAAGCCCGGAGATTCCCACTGTGAATCGTTGCTTAAGCATGGCTTCAAAAGTTTGGCGAATTATATTTGTGCTTATTTTAATATTCGTCGCCCTGCAGCGTATTCCACTGCTCATTGGATTTAATGTGCTTCTTTGTCCGTTCGTATGGATTTTGGCGACTAAGGATCATATAAAAATAACTCACAATGTCAGCTTCCTACAACGCATGAGTTGGCCCATACTATTTTCCATTTTAGTCGCCTTCTGCTTTAGGCGTAGACAGTTCATTTCCCCAATTTATTTTTATTTTGCCTGGAAAAACCGACAAGCGGCTTGTCTGAGACGTGGGAACAAGCTTGATACGTTCTTGTGGCTACTTCTGGTCGTACTCTTAGCCTTAGTTCCTTGGCTGCCCGTTACTTTAAGCTACAGCAACAAATACCATTTGATTGTTAGCTTAGTGTTTTCATATATTCGCACCCATGTGTGTGGCATTCTACGTAATCCCCAAACTATGATTTGCAATGGAGTAGCTACCTTCACAATTCTGATTTGTATTTTTCTCAGTTCACAAGTGTTTTATATTTACACTGCATTTGGTTATTATTTTGTATATGCAGTTGCATCATTCATGGCGAATAGACAGAAACCGCTTACTGAGTATATTGTCTTCCATGGGAGCGTCCTTTACACGCTCTTATCAAAGTCCTACGAGCCAATGGTTATGCAATTACTATTAATAGAACTTCAGATATCACTGCGTAGAAAATTTAAAGACGAACAAGCAAAAAACCAGCATCGTTCTCTAGCTATGTACATTTTGATGTACAGCTTTTATCTCTTCTTTGCAATAATGGATCTATTAGCTATGGAAACTATTCCAATGCACACAAGTCTAAAAATATTACTGCCAATAATACTCATATTATGTATCGTTCATTCTTCTTGTGAAAATGTCAGGATTAACTGGAGACACATTTTTATGTGGCATTTGTTTATATGCAATTTAATGAGCTTAATACTTTTTTTTGGAATCAGAAATCGTGGATCATGGCGTTACATCGAAATAAGTCTTACACGATTTGCTATAGCACAAGTACTTCCGATGATATTACTTTTGGTTAGCTATTTGGCGAAGCGGTTGATGAAGCAAACGGAAACATTTGCTTACTAAATGCAGTCGGTATCAAAAATCTCGTCCTGAATTTAGAAAACTCTAATACGCAGTCAACTTGCTTGTAATTCATATAATCAAATCTTGTATTGTTGTAATAGTTTAAGCAAACATTTGAAAAATTAAGTAAATGAATAATTGGTGTATGTGCTCGCGCCTTCTCACTCATTAAAATGAGATGATCTATAGAGTTTAATGTATTGCTAGTATGTCTTCGATTACAATTGTCTCATAAAAATGGATATATAATAGAAATATACAGTTTGTCAAGAAAGTGTTTACACATTGAAAAAAATTTGTATTTTTTGACTTTCAATGTAAATATGAAAGACTTTTGTTTTAATTCATGAAATTTTTTTGATGCACATCTATTTGTTTATATGTTTTTTATTAATATGTAAAAAAATAATTACAAAATTATTTTCCCTTATCGAGAAAATCAACAAAATCTAATTTATCATAGATGCGCTGCTGTCAGGAAAGTGTTTACACTTTTGCTTTGTCTGTTCTCTTTTGTTGGTATATCAACAAATATCGACAAACTAACGGTACATTGTCGGCATGTATGCCCTATGCGTTGTTTGTGTACCTGATTTTTGCGCATTTGATTTCGCTTTGTTGTGAAATTAGTTAAAGTGAGCATGTTTATGCAAGTTTAAAGATATTGAAAAATGCTTGGCAAGAGATTAATTTTTAAAGTCGTCCAGTTGAAGTATTATAATAACCATTTGGGCAAATCTGTCGCGGAACTATCAGAAATGTGTTCCGCATCGCGTAAGACTATTTATGATGTCAAAAATCGCGCAGAAAACGAGGGATGATTGGAGTTAATAAGTATAACATCATGTACAAGCTAAATTTGCAACCGTACAAACCGATTTACCCTGGGAAAAATAGATTGAAATCCCCAAATTTTGTTAAGAACAGTTGCTAAGGAGGTTAATGAAGAGTGTGATCTGGATGTGCCACTCGAAACAGTGCGCCAGGCCATACTCCGGCATAGGTCCCACTCACTAGTAGCAGGAAGCAAACCGATGCGTTTGGCAATCAATATTGAAAAGCCGTTTACCTTCGCTACTAGGATGCAAAATGAGCCAGGAGATTACTGGGATCCCGTTATATGCTGCTATGAAACCAAAATACAACAAATTACAACGATGGACCCAACAAGGTGTGGCGAAAGGCGATAAATTCACTGGAATACCGCAGCATCATACCGACAGTAAAATCTGCCAAATTGTTGGTTATTATTTGGAGGTGCAAATAGAGCCGAAGGAGTTGGAGATTTGGAATTTTTAGAAAATACTATAAAAGTAGATCAATATTTAGTGTTTTTTAAATTGAATTTAAGATCGAGGCCCCAAAAATTTGGCTTTTATAGCAACAATAAGCTTGATTTCAATTTTTATCAAGACAATGACCCTACGCATATGGCGTTTAATTGGAGGAACTGGTTCCTTTACAAGTGCAGCAAGGTCATCACTACACCACCTCAGAGCCCTGACTTGAACCCAATTGAAAATTTGTAGGCCCGCAAAGAAAAAAGTGGCAAAAAGGTCGCTTAATAACCGAGCCGCACTGAAAGCTGCTACTCTAAAAGAGTACCGCAAAGCCCCAGAGGAATATGACCTTAAAAAGCTAACTTTTTCAATGGAAAAACGCCCACAATGTGTTATTAAACCGAAGGAAGGGCATGCAATTAATTAAATTTACATAAATTAATCAATATTTGTTGTAAACATTAATTTTAAGATAGCTTAAGTATTTTGTGTAAACACTTTCTTGACAGCAGCGCATCTATGATAAATTAGATTTTGATGATTTTCTCGCTAAGTGTAGATAATTTTGTAATTATTTTTTTACATATTAATAAAAAACATATAAACAAATAGATGTGCATCAAAAAAATTGCATGAATTTAAACAAAAGTCTTTCATATTTACATTGAAAGTCAAAAAATACAAATTTTTTTCAATGTGTAAACACTTTCTTGACAGACTGTATGTCTTACTTCATTTCCCTTTAAGCATATTTCTCAGTAAAATAAAATTAATTTAAGGGGAAAAGTTATTTTAAATAAGATCTGCAAAAAAAACTGGCTCTCTAGGAATTCGTTCAGTACTTCGCCTCGTATTTACATCTATAAATCCAAATTAAAGTCTTTCCTGCATCGTGATATTGAACTGCATACCCTAGAAGCATCGACAGGGAAGCACATGGGATTTATTACTCAGAAACATTTGTTTATTCAGTAAAACCTTATAAGAATTCCATAGTAAAATTGATGCCAAATTTAGTTATATATTTATAAATAAACGAGCAATTAAAATATTTTTAACTTGTTTACCTATGAGAGCCATGTCATAATCCCAGATAAAACTAAAATAAACTTGCATCGCCTCGGAAAAGCATTTTTTCTGAAAAATTACACACAGACGGTCGGATGGGACATATATGGGCTTATCGGTTTTCCCAGTCACTTCACTTTATGTAGCTTTAGATATAATACGGAGTAAAATAATTAATATCACTTAAATTTATGCATCAACGCAAGTGCTGTTGAAACTCAAAGTATTGTAAAATGAACACATCTATAATATTACGCAAGAAAAAAAATATTTCCTGTTTCAGTATTAGTAACAGTATATTGTTCAGAGCAACAAACAAAATAAATCTCAAAAAATATTAAAATTTGGAATCAAATGGAGAAACATTGGGTTTTTATGTCAACGTTATCATATTTTGGTTTTTCGAATATGGTAATTGCCCAATTATGTAAATTTTACTAAAACTTATTTACAATCAATAATATGATACGTTGAGAGGATCCATTTTGGGGTGATACACTGGTGATTATATTCCTTATATTGGTGTTATTAGTTCCTCTATCTAGTGTCATTAAATTAGAGGGCGCCAGCTTGCGGTCGTAAAAGTGATAGTAACTAACTTACTTGTCCATTACAACCCGTTATTAGGTAACTGAGGACTTGACTTGCTGCCGCTATTTGGACAAAATAGTCGCCCCCAATCCGAAGGGTGGGTATTATACAACACCAAAAGTCTTTCAAACGTTCTTAATAGTAACTTAAAGCATTTGTTTCTGGCGTTCAGTCCGCTTACGTATCAGTCATATCGCTACAACTTAAATGGTCCTAACCACGTAAAGCTATTGTTGTTCAAAATTAATATTGTGAAAAAAAATTATATTTTTACATTTAAAAAATATTTAGCTTGCAGTTCGTCTTTTAAACGCATGTAAGGTCCAAATTTGTTTGCTGCCAAGTGTCATGCCAACAAAAGACTTTGTATTCTCAATCCAATCAAATTTAAAACGACAGTTAAAGTAAAGTTGCCACCTTATTACAGTTTTATATTTGACTCTTTATACTGCAGCAAATGGGCAGCACTGCGCTGCAGCTGTTTGAGAGCACACAGAGAAAGACAAAGAAGAAGCAGACTTTTACGCACAACTTTAGTTGACCGTTTTTTATGTTATTTGCACAATTTATAAAATAAACTCATCCACTTTAAAATAATAAAACACCAAACGTTACATTTCATTTTTTTTCACTATGAGTGAAACGCATGTGTACACTTTGGGCTTATATTGTTTACAGCGAAATGTTTTCGTGTTTAGTTTACATAAATTTAAAAAATAAATAAATCGAAAATCTTTAAAATAGAATACTTTGTCAAATGCAACGGTAACTTAAGTTTTAACAATCATTTATTATTCACAAATAATGTGTGTGCTTGTAATTTAATTAAAGTCAAATTTGTTTTAGTAAACAGACTTGAGCTGCCCGCGTGAAAATTCAATAATCGGTTAAGAGCTGCGACACCATGCTCAGCTGCTGCTAGTGATAAGAACAACAACAATAATAACAAACACAGCAGTGCAACATATGAGAGAGAACGAGACTCTGATAAGAGCGTAGTAGGCAATTGGAGAGCGGCCCTTTCAATATTTTGCGACATTAACAAACGAAGCACACGATCACCTCATACTCATGCTAACCACTCTCTCAGAAGATCGTAAGATTTCGTTTTACTGCATTTCAGTCATAAATAATAAGTTTGTCTTTAAAAATACGTTGCAATACGTGCATAGCGTCTAGTTAGCTTTTAGCATTGGTCGCGTCGAATGGTTCTTAAGCGGTAAACGGTTTTGTACAGTGCGGAAATTCCAGTGTGATTGAAATTACGCATACGACGCGTTTTCTATAAGGTAAAACCAAGTACTTGTAAAATTTAAAAGTGTTTATTGCTAAATTTCGAAAGTTTAAAGTGCTGCATACATACTTAAAAAGCAAATCATCGTGAGAAGTGCATTTAAACGGGTTTTTAACTATTAAAATGTTTATTATTAAAAACTAGTAACAATTTTAGTTAAGCTATATAAAGCTACATAGATTGACGGAAATTGTTTTTCAGTTATTACGAAATTTACGTTTTAGTAGAATTTTAATCTCTAGCATATGGTAATGTAATATATGCCATAATTGGGCCATCAAAGCGTTTATCTTTTAAAAAGTTGTTTTTCTGTTTTTTCTGCGTTTTTAAGATAAAGACAAAAGCATAATTTTCATTTTCAACTAATCAACGTATAAATACAACAATTGATTTATCTTCCTTTCAGACTCTGCTATTTCGTTGATTTCGAAAATTCTCAATGACTTAACAAATTTTGTTTTTTGTGCCACCGATTAAAAGCTTTTTAAGCAATAAACCAAAATGCAGTCACTTAAAGCAGATGAGCTGCCGCAGAATCCACGTGAGAGGGCAAATCCCTTGTCCACAATGATGTTTTGGTACGTTATCCTTGAAACCGTTTGGTATGCAATGATTCATTGGTGTTTTTTGTACAACTTATAGCTTCGCCATGCCTACTTTCTTCAAAGGACGCAAGAAAACCCTTGACGAAAGCGATTTGTATCGTGCACTTGAGAGTCACAAATCAGGTAAGACCCCCGCAATTACGTCAATAGTTCCTCGCACTTTTCGTCTCATTTGTCAAAGAATACTGATTAATTGCGTTTTCTCCGAATATGGCCAACACAACGCCAGAGACATGACCAATAATTTCATTCGCGATTTGCATACAAATTGAGCGCGATTTTGGGCTGTCCATACTCATACTCAGTATTGATATAGTAAGAGTATTATTGATAATATAATTCATTTCTTATATTTTTTTATTTATACACGTTTGCTTAATAGTGAAGTATTTATTTGAAGAATAATCGTTGCCGACTTATCACACGTATCACTTATGTGTTAGATTTTTAGTACGTGACGTCACGTTGGTTAGCAATTTACAAATTTACTGACTAGCAATTGCCACTTAACCACATTAATGGAATATAATCATTTATGTATATGCCCGCGCCCATGCTCTCTGTACTCTGTACAATTTATACCAAACTTTTGGTGTCTGCTACATAAGGGTTCAATATTCCAACCATTTGAAAGTTTTCATTCATTTTCAATACATGCTGCATTCAAATGACACATACTTTGGGGCTCTCAAGCTGTAATCTGTTTTACTTCGTTTTGATTGGAGATAATTACTGTATGCAAGCAATTCCAATGCATTTGATTTTGTAATTGAAACTATAAATATATATATGTGTATTTAATCTAAAGCTGGTTACACTTCAAAACAATTTGTGCGAGTCGTAGCGATTAGATATACCTGATCTAGTGACTTCCTAGTTTTTGAGTACTCTTTGAGTATAATTCGAAGGTTTTTATTATGATAAAATATTTATGTATCGTGCCTCCCATTTAGGTTTTTGTAAAATAATGCTCAAGTGATAAAGTAATAACATAATAGTCATTATACAATATCATAAAATCATCTAGATTACCAAATTTTTATAAACAAAAAGGCAAAACGTTTAAAAATGATTAACCTCTTGGTTTAATTTTTATTATTATTTGTTTTTGCTTTTTTTTTGTTTTGAAGCCCAAACTTGAAGTACCTGGAAAACGATATTGTTAACGTTTGACTTTGACAAGATAGGTATTTTCGTGGCTTTTTTTTAAGTTTTGACAGTTTTGCACGCTAAAAATAATCAATTAAAAAGTTGACCGTTCGAAATATATAGATTGAAATTTATAATTTTTCATGTAGATTATTAGCCCCTATGCTTCATTGTATTTCACTTAGCGTTATGCATCGTTAAAGACGGTTTTTCGATGTGATAGCTTATAGCATTTAAAGAAACCCCATAATCTCATAATATATACAACCTTTTTTTTATAATTCTACATCCGCCTTTTATTTCAACAACATCCGACTACAAATGATTGCATTTTTTTAAGATCTCACCAACTTGATTTTCAAAATAAAAGCATTAAATTCAGTTAGAAGTACAAAATCATTAGTCAAATCTATGGAGCGATTGTAAATTTGAATGATTAAAGATAATTTCGCGACTGAAAATAGTCCATGTCACGAGTAACTTTAACATCAGACGTGAAATGAACTACTCACTGAACTCGCTTCAAAATTGGGAAGTGACTTCTTCAGGATGCATTGGTAGTTCTTGCAATGCATCTGCCTACCTATCCACTCAACTCGAAATAAGCTTGCGAGATATGTGGAAATAATAATAGATTTACCGATCATAATTTGTTATATTTTGCTTAAAAATACTTTTAAGGGATGTTTGTTTGTAGATCAAGTCATGGCAAACATATCGACCAATCCATTGTGTTAATAATGTTTAAAAAAAAATTGTTGTCTTGGGAAATATTATAAAAATATAATAAATAATAAAAAAACTAAACGCCAATTTTAACAACAAATTAATAAATGGAAAAACTTGGATCCGAACAAGTTGATAAAAGTTCTTATCAATAAGCTGTAATACATAGCTTATATGGCACATGGATGAATTTTGAAGTGCTGTGTTAAATCCCTGTCCCAATGACGCCTGATATAATTTTTAAGGAAGTGATGTACTTGAGGGATTAGTAGCAAACATTATGTTTTTTTTTTATTTGTATTATAACAATTGCTAACTATACCTATTGTACAATACTATAGCTTAACCGATGATTCTATGCTATTTTTAGATTATCTAGGCAGTAAGCTATCCGAAGCATGGGCCAATGAGTTGGAACAAAAACGCAAGAAGAAAAAGAATCCAAGTTTATTTCGCGCATCATTAAGTGTCTTTGGTTGGCGCTTTGCCTGCCTTGGCACTATACTCTTCATAATAGAAATTGGTTTCCGGTAAGTACGAATCACTCCCACTCCAAGCATTATGACAACGATTAATTTTGTGCAATTTGCTAAAATCCTTGCAGCGTCACACAGCCTCTTTTTCTGGGCGGTCTTGTGTCTTACTATGCGGATGCGAACAATCAAAACAGCGACAGCCAAACCAAGGCCTACCTCTATGCCATGGGCATCGTCTTATGCAGCGCGTTCAATGTACTCTTCATGCATCCCTATATGATGGGCATACTGCACACGGGCATGAAAATGCGTATTGCAATGTGTAGCATGATTTATCGGAAGGCGTTGCGCCTAAGCCGCACTGCACTGGGCGACACGACCATCGGTCAGGTGGTTAATCTCATATCGAACGATGTGGGTCGCTTGGATGTTTCAGTTATACAAATGAATTATTTATGGCTTGGGCCGGTGGAGATAGCAATTATAACGTGGCTCATGTATCGGGAGGTGAGTTGGCGTTTGGCTTACCGGTTTGCTGCAAATGGCTTTATTGTTTCTGTTCTGTATTTTGCTTGTTTTCGTTTTGCCGCACACAGATTGGAATTGCAGCGTTTTTTGGAGTGGCTGTCATGTTGCTCTTTATACCGCTGCAGGCATATCTAGGCAAGAAGACGTCCGTTTTGCGTTTGCGCACCGCCTTGCGCACGGATGAGAGAGTGCGCCTGATGAATGAGATCATTTCAGGCATACAGGTAATCAAGATGTATGCTTGGGAGATACCCTTCAGCAGGATGATTGAATATGTACGCAGAAAGGAGATGAATGCTATACGCAATGTTAACTATATACGCGGCACGCTCCAAAGCTTTATCATGTTTGTCACGCGTATCTCTGTATTTGTCAGCCTTGTGGGATTTGTGCTGTTGGGCAAATTGCTGACGGCTGAGAAGGCGTTTGTTATCACTGCGTACTATAACATTTTGCGGAACACGATGACAGTATACTTTCCCCTGGGCATCTCGCAGTTTGCAGAGCTATTGGTGTCCATTGGACGCATACAAAAATTTATGATGCACGAGGAGACCAAGGTGCGTGATAAGTCGCATGATGCCGACAATGAGCTAAACTTGAACAAAAGTCATGGCAGTATTGCTGTGGAGCAAACAATGGGACCAAATGGAGTAATACAGCCGAATAGTCGTCGTCAGAGTCAGTCAGAGCATGGCATACACATTAGTAAGCTTAAGGCCAAGTGGGATGCCAAAGCTGTCGAATACACTCTGGATAATGTTAGCATCAAAATTAAACCAAAGCAACTGGTGGCAGTAATCGGTCCTGTTGGATCTGGCAAGTCTAGTCTTATACAGGCCATACTAGGTGAGCTGCCAGCTGAGTCTGGTTCAATCAAGTTAAATGGCAGCTTTTCGTATGCCTCGCAAGAACCTTGGCTTTTTACGGGTACAGTGCGACAGAACATACTCTTTGGACTGCCAATGGATAAGCATAGATACCGCACCGTCATCAAAAAATGCGCTTTGGAACGCGACTTTGAGCTATTGCCCAATGCGGATAAGACGATTGTTGGGGAGCGTGGAGCGTCGCTTTCCGGTGGTCAAAAGGCACGTATTAGTTTAGCGCGTGCTGTTTATCGCCAGGCGGATATATATCTACTAGATGATCCCCTAAGCGCTGTGGATACCCATGTAGGCCGACATCTGTTTGATCAGTGCATGCGTGACTACTTGCGGGAAAAAATTGTGGTACTTGTAACACATCAGCTGCAGTTCTTGGAACAGGCGGATCTAATTGTAATTATGGACAAAGGCAAAATAAGCGCTATGGGCACATATGAATCCATGCGGAAAAGTGGACTTGATTTTGCGCAAATGTTGACAGATCCAAGCAAAAGGGATGAAGGCGCTGGTGATGCATCTACTAAGCGGAATCTTTCTCGACAAAATAGTAAACTACGCGAACGACAAAATAGTGTCTCATCAATGGAGTCTGCTGCCGAATCTGTGGTCGTCGACTCTCCCATGCAAGTTCAGGAGAACCGCGAGCAGGGTAAAATTGGTATGGTGCTTTACAAGAAGTACTTTGGAGCTAATGGATATGGACTCTTTATTGTATTTGCGTTCTTCTGCATTGGTGCTCAAGTGTTAGCCTCTGGTGGTGATATGTTTTTATCCTATTGGTAAGTCAACAGCACATCATTGGGAAGAGATATGCTTTAATACTATTACTGCATTTTAGGGTTAACAAGAACGGCGATACGGCAACGGATACGTTTATATCTCGCCTAAGACGTGCCTTTGTACCAGAGACACGCATAAATAGCAACACTGATCCCAAGGATATTTATTACTTTACTGCCATTAACGTGTCTGTGATTATATTTTCGTTGGTGCGCAGCATGCTCTTTTTCTATTTGGCCATGCGCTCCTCTACTAAGCTCCACAATGCTATGTTCCGTGGCGTTACACGTGCTGCAATGCATTTTTTTAACGTGAATCCCTCCGGTCGCATATTAAATAGGTTCTCCAAGGATTTGGGCCAGGTCGACGAGATACTGCCCTCGGTAATGATGGATGTTATGCAAATCTTCTTAGCTATACTGGGCATTGTAATCGTTTTGTGCATTGTGAATGTCTGGAACTTACTAGCTACGGCCGTACTGTTTGTCATATTCTATTTATTGCGTACATTTTATCTCAAGACATCACGCGATGTGAAGCGTCTGGAGGCAATCAGTAAGTAATACTTGTTCCTTATAATAAAACTGCACAATAGATTATGTTCATTTTGACCACAGCTCGTTCGCCTATATATTCACATTTGGGCGCTTCACTAACGGGCCTTCCCACGATACGTGCATTTGGCGCACAGAAGGAACTGATAGCTGAGTTTGACAATTATCAGGATATGCATAGCTCCGGTTATTATATGTTTTTGGCAACGAGTCGCGCCTTTGGCTATTGGCTTGACTGTGTGTGTGTTGTGTATATTGCCATTATAACCATGAGTTTCTTCCTCTTTTCGCCGGAAAATGGCGGTGATGTTGGCCTAGCCATTACGCAAGCCATGGGCATGACAGGCATGGTACAGTGGGGTATGAGACAGTCGGCTGAGCTGGAGAATACTATGACGTCCGTGGAGCGTGTAGTTGAATATGATGACATGGAGCCAGAGGGAGATTTTGAATCAAAGCCAGCTAAAAAACCACCAAAGTCCTGGCCAGAACAGGGAAAAATTGTATTTGAAGATCTAAGTCTACGCTACTTTCCTGATCCCAAGTCAGACTATGTGCTTAAATCGCTTAATATCGATATAAAGCCAACAGAGAAAGTGGGTATTGTGGGCAGAACAGGTGCTGGCAAATCGTCACTTATTAACGCACTCTTCCGTTTATCGTATAACGAGGGATCTATTGTTATTGACAGTCGCAATACGTCGGAACTAGGTCTGCATGATTTACGTAGCAAGATTTCCATAATACCACAGGAACCAGTGCTTTTCTCTGGAACTATGCGCTATAATTTGGATCCCTTTGACGAATATAGTGACGTAAAGCTATGGGAATCATTGGAGGAGGTCAAATTAAAAGAAGTTGTAGCCGAGCTGCCCAGTGGCTTGCAAAGTAAGATCTCCGAGGGCGGCACCAACTTTAGTGTGGGCCAACGTCAACTCGTATGCCTGGCTCGTGCTATATTGCGAGAAAATCGCATACTGGTTATGGATGAGGCCACAGCCAATGTCGATCCACAAACTGACGCACTCATACAGACAACCATACGCAACAAGTTCAAGGATTGCACAGTGCTGACCATTGCACATCGTCTTCACACTGTCATGGACTCGGATAAGGTTTTAGTTATGGATGCAGGTCGTGCCATTGAGTTTGGCTCACCCTTTGAGTTGCTTACGACCAGTGAGAAAAAAGTATTTCATGGCATGGTCAAGCAAACAGGTGACGCGACTTTTGATGCATTGCTTAAAGTGGCACAAAAGGTAAGTCTTGACGATTTCGTGTATTGATAAATTAACTTAATTATTGGCATATTTACTTAGGCGCATGAAGACAATCTGCGTGCTAAGAAGGATTCTTGACATTTCGCCGTGCCCAAGGCTTTCAAGGATTACATACTTAAAATACTGGAACCAATAACAAACCACCCGGCAGCTAATGCGCGCATACAAAAGACCTTTCTCTTCGCAGAGGCCTCTAAACAAAAATTGCTAGGATAACACACCGAAAAGTAAGGTCACTCACTGAGTGTGCGTGACAAAAAAAAGAACAATGAATTTTGTACATATTACATACTATTAATTGTTAAAAAAATCAAAAAAAAAAAAAAAACAAAAAAATTCATAGATTAGAAAATTTTGTGAATAACTAGAACATGTGCTCAAACAATGGACAATAAATTAAATAAGTAATTGAGTAGAGCAGCGGGAGATACTAAATGCGCCAGTGCATTGAAACTAGAAAATTTTTACAAATTAAGACTAAATATATAAATTTAAAGTGATTGTGCAATAAGCGTATTTAAGCGCGTAAATCCTTTTTGAAAGGCAACATTTATATATACACATGTGTTCCGGTACAGACAATAATAAAGTAGAGGAAAACAGCAAGTATAAACTATTCTAATTGTATAATTTATGCGTTATTTATTTCATTATTGTTTTGTTTATATAAAATAAAAGTAACAATTTATGTTTATTAATGTTTTCGTATTATTCATTCACATATGACTATAACAATTTTGCATATGACAAGCTTGCATTTCTTTTACAAAATAAATTATATGCATTTAAATATATATAGATACATAAATATTATTCACATAAAGTATCTTCCACTAGCTTCAAAAGTGTTTACATTAGAAAAATAATTGTTAAACCATGATGATGCTTAACGTAAAACAGTATAAATTAATGCTAACAAGTACATAAAGACCAAAAATGTTAATTTAAATGTAATTTTTATTCAATTTATGTATGCGAGATTCATCTGTTAATCTAGATAACTAAAGATAGCCAGGCGGCAATCAGACAAAAGCCCCCAATGGTTGCATAGTGCTGCAGACGCTTCTCACCAGAAAGTGCGCGATAATACATGCATCCACTGAATAGCAATGTGCCGGTGGTCATTAATAAACCAGTCTGAAAAATAAACAACAAAGTTTGCATATATTGTTAAAAATTTTTTGCGATAATATGTGCTTTTAGTATATTAGTAATTGTTGCTTTGGGAATGCATGAACTCTGTGGCATTTATAATACAAATATACGCTTCAAATTCAAATTGTGTACATTACAAACACTCAGAGACAAATAAAATTATATACATTTTACTTAAAAACTAAGGCTGATGATAAGAACAACAACACAAATATGTATTTAAAATAACTTTTGTTTTTTTTTTTTTGTACATTTTTAAAGTAACTTTTTATGTATGAAGACAAACCCCAATCCCATATCAGCTATGAAACCTATCATCATATCGCTCATAATGTTGGCAGGTACTATATACATATATGTACAGTTTTCGTATCAAAATTAGTTCTAAGCTGCAATTAGTGGTTGTTAAAAGAACGTAGCTTTTAAAACTCTTTCCATGATACATTAAGATAAGATATCCAATTAAAAACCAGTTCAATTTTGTAACTGATAATCAACCAGCGCATTAGAAAGTGTCAATTATATTGTTGTTAAAAACTACAAAATACTTATATAGCATATAAAATAAACGTATTTCTTTAAGTATTTTCAAGCATACAAATAATATAATGTGTGCAATTGAATAGTAACGCGAGTTGTTATTAATTCCGTTCAGAGATTTAACTTTACCGTGAAACAATAATTAAATCTATTACAAAAATATAAATATATATACAAAAAAGCTTTACGAAAATGAAATAATTAGTACCATTAAGCATTGCACATTTTGTCTACTAAACTCGTTGGCTTGAATAAAAACGAATAACTATTTGTAATGCAATTGTTTTATTACATATGCCCCACTGGTACACTGCAAATAAATGGTGATTTTTTAGCAACTTTTTTTTGGCAACATCCATTGTGCTATTGTCAAACACGTTCGTTTGTCCTATACCCATTAATTGACTTCGAATTATTGAATTTAATTTATTAAATTGTAAAAATCGTAAACTTAGGAAAATTTGGCAACTTGCGAAAAAAACCAAATTAAACACACAGCTACAAACAGCTACAGATGACAATCGACTTACGAAGAAATTATGAACCCTTGAGACAACTACAGGTATTCATTATTCTTTATGAAAAGCGACAAAGAAACTCACTAAAGTTATTATAAATCATATTTAACACATGGGCAAAGACAAACAAAGCGAATTTTAAAACTCTTACTGACCATTTTAATACAGATCCAGCTGGCAATTCTTAAAATTAACTTAACAGACAGAAATCTAAAACTCTTACTGACCATTTTAAAACAGATCCAGCTGGCAATTCTTAAAATTAACTTAACAGACAAATATTTTATCATGAAATACGACGATGTATGTTTGGAAATCGTTGTCATGATCAGCGGAAGTACCATACACCAGGGCAGCGCACTAGGCGCTATATTATACCAGATATATGCATCAATTGCAATTGCAAAAAATACTTTGTAAAATGCTCTAACAACTACAACCACTCATTGGTTTGAAATATTAAGCATTGATGCAAATTAAGACAAAACACAAGACGTCATGGACACCCAATCCTAAGTAATGGAGATGTTATCAAACCACATTCAAATGTAAAGAATTTTTTTTTTTTTTCCTTATTATTCCACTTGGGAACTTAGGGCCTCTACAAGAGCCTTCCATCGAACCCTATTTTGCGCCGTCTGCTTAGCTCTGTCCCATGTTGTGTTCGCCTGGGACAGATCTTGGAGGATTTTTTTTTTTTTTTTTTTTTTTTTTTTTTAAGATCCCTAAATACTTTACAGGATGGATCTTCTCCAAGAACTGTAAAGTATTTAGGGATCTTAAAAAACTCAAAACTCGCATGGAAATACCATATATTGAATAAACGACAATCAATAAAAAACACATTCTAACTACTACTACATTCTGCTGGTTACTTGGAAAACCATTATTCTCTTTTATAATGTAACACGAAACTTGCAGATAATACAAAGAACTATATATATAAAATACTAAAAACAAAAACAAATGCAGGCTGGTGCATACGAAATCAACATCTTAATGTAGAAATTACTCATTTTTAACCTAAATAATTTGAAAAACTAAAATTAATAATTCCATTGGATTTCTCACAGTACGCGAATCAATTTCCCAATTACGAGGCGAATTTGGTAAGCAGTTTATTCAAAGGCTTGTTTAAATGGCTCTAGGTCACTCTTTGTGGTACTGTGTTAAGGGTCATGCAAGTTACGATAATATCGCAACCATTGATGCACTGGAAATTAACATTGAAGAGTTACAGAACATGACAAAAGTAGTCCTAGCGTTTCCAATATGGATGTACATCAACGCCTTTAAGCTCATGATCATAGTTTGAATCTGTTCTTCGCTCATAAACCACATGTACTCCTTGTATTCTAGTCCAAAGGGTATGCAAAAAGCAAACACAAACTACATATGCACGCACACACACATACACACAGCTTCAACTACTTACAAAGACGGGATAATGTGCCAAAGGCATTGCCATTAGAGCAAACGAATGCATAAAATGGATACGATTGGCGACATCGGCAAATGACTGCGACTCCAATTGCTCCTTGGGATCATTGATGTCTTTTAAATAGTATTTGCAGTAAGCACCCATAAAAATGGCCGATGCGCCGCCAATGCCAGCCAAGCGCACAAAGTTATAGTTTATGCCGGAGGACTCATAAAGTGAACGTTTCGCCAACGTTATATCGCGTATTGTTTGCGTCTGCAATACTGCAGGTATCTCCTGGACAGGAACTTGCTTTGGGCGAAATCCCTGATAATAAAGAAAAGTTCATAACAATGCTACAAATTTTGCTTGTTTCACTTACTAAATTATGCATTAGTGTGCTCGTGGATGACATGATCATGCGGCTCAATGGATTCTTGAGCGTTATGTAGTCCAGCGTGTCTGCAATAGACATTTGGGTCGTTAATTATTTATTTGTTAGCTAAATAGTTTAACCTAAGCACTGAATTAAAGTTATTGAAATTCAAGCAGCTGTTTTTTCTCTTGAATTTTTAAACGGCGTTGCCAGAGTGTTATTAATTTTCAATATAAATTTTATATATAGAATTAAGGATGTGTGATGCTAGTGCTAGGACTAGTTTTGTGAGGAATATGAAAAATTTAGACTTGAAAAAATGTTGGCCAAAAATGAGGGGAATAAATTTTATAGTGTTTTTACATTTCTACAAATGTCACAATCAGGTGGTAGCTTTTTTCGTGGCGTTGCCACATCGTTGTATGTACTTGTTTGAAGTTGACACAGCAATTTTTGAGCATTTTATATTTAGCCGGCGAACTATACAAACCAACTCAAGTTAGTGAAAAATTTATGTATATATATATATATATAGAGTATCGCGTGTCTGCTTGCTTATCGGTAAGTACAATCCATTTTGTGATTCTCATACGTTTCAATAATTAATTGCTGGTGCACCAACAGACAACAATTAAATGCGCTGAACTGCATTATGCGTAATATACTCTGTCGCGCATTATTTCTCTGCCTTGCTGCTGTGGTAGCAAGCGCTGTAGCTGAGGATGATGAAGCAACTCCCTCAAGGCGCAGCTTTATCAATCCGTATCCACGGCTTAAGCGTTATAATGATAATGTAGATCCAGGAGAACCACTGTTCTTAACTCCATTTATAAAAGATTCTTCGATACCAAGGGAAAAGGTACAGAATATGGCTATGGTACCTGGAAATCTGTTTCACGGAGTTAAAAGCTATGCCGGTTACCTAACTGTTGATAAAAACTACAACTCTTCCATGTTCTTCTGGTACTTCCCTGCTGAGGAAGAACCAGATTACGCACCAGTCGTCCTTTGGTTACAAGGTGGACCCGGCGCTTCTTCGCTCTTTGGATTGTTTACCGAAAATGGACCCATTGAATTGAATGAGCATGGCAAAGTGCAAAAACGTAACATTACCTGGAGCCGTACGCACCATCTCATCTATATTGATAATCCTGTAGGAACAGGCTTTAGTTTCACAGATAATGATGCGGGATATGCACGTAACGAGTTCGATGTGGGTCGAAATTTGCACGAAGCTGTCATGCAGCTTTATGAACTTTTCGAGTGGAACAACTCTTCTGGTTTCTGGATTACGGGAGAGTCTTACGCAGGCAAATATGTGCCCGCCCTCGCCCATCACATACACAGAGTGCAAAATTCTATAGATACTCGTACTTTTATACCACTTCAGGGTTTGGCAATAGGTAATGGTTTGTCGGATCCATTGCATCAGTTAAAGTATGGCGATTATCTGTACCAGCTGGGATTAATTGACGAACATGGACTGAATAAATTTCATGATGCTGAGAGGGAAGGAGTAAACTGCATTAAAAACCATAATATGAGTGGCGCCTTCGATGTGTTTGACTCGTTGATTAACGGCGACCTTAGCAGTGGTTCACTGTTCAAGAACTTGTCGGGCTTTGATTGGTATTTCAATTATCTCTTAACCAAAAACGATGGCGCGGACCGTCATTTAGGCGAGTTTCTGCAATCTGGCGCTACACGACGCGCCATACATGTTGGCAATATGACTTTCCATGACACAGACAAGAAGAACAAAGTCGAGGAATTCCTCAAAGAGGATGTAATGGACACCGTAGCACCATGGATTTCTGATCTTTTGCACACTTATACGGTATGCATTTACAACGGTCAGCTGGACATCATTGTTGCCTATCCACTAACGCGTAACTATCTCAATAACTTAAAATTTCCTGGCTCTGACTATTACAAGAATGCGCCTCGTCAGATCTGGAAGGTTGGTAACGAAATTGCGGGCTACGCAAAGCATGCCGGACATCTAGTAGAGATAATGGTGCGAAACGCTGGCCATATGGCTCCACACGATCAACCAAATTGGCTTTATAATATGATACACCACTTGACACATTACAAACATGTGGATTAAACATTTGTCTTATTTTATGCACTAAATGTAATGTTCTTATACAAAATTATATATAATCAGAGTTGTCTTTATTATTGCAATCTTGTTTATTATTTAATTGGTTTTACACCTTTAAATCCCCGCGCAACCATAAAGTGCTCTGCAGAGTCATTACGGCTACCGCGTGGCTTTACACGCTTCACTTTATCATAGTACTGCAGCAAATCGCGTTCCAGCTTAGGCACATCACCATTATCCCAGACTTTTAGCACCAAATTTGCATGTGGCGCAGACATTCTAAGCGAAAAGTCCAGCACGGCATAGCATAAATTGATAATACCCTCCTGATCTAACATGCGCACACCTGTTGCGTTTGGTGCCATGTCCGAGAGAACGCAATTTACTTGACGACCTGCTAGCTCCGCTTGTAAACGTTTTTGGGACTCGAGTTTGGTAAAGTCCATGCCACCGAATATCGTTGCACCCTAAAATAAACTATGTAAAGTACGAATGCTACATTCTCGACCTAAAAAGGTGCAACTTACAGGCACCGCATGAAAATGTAAAATATCCATACTATAAACAGCGCCAATCCGCGCACCCTCCACTTTGCCGTTTGCATTTGAGCACTCAACGGCCACTTGCGTCCAGCTACCAGGAGCGGCTCCACAGTCTAATACAGTGTCACCCGCTTGAAGTATTTTATATCTCTCATTGATTTCCAACAATTTGAAGGCACTGCGGCAGCGATAATTTAGCATGCGTGCTTTTTCCACATAAGGATCTGCTAGCTGTCGCGTCAACCATAACTGAGAGCTTTTCGATTTACCTTTAAGATTGCTTGGTTGTTGTTTGGCATACAGCACAGCTGACTGCGTCTGCAGCAAGCGTTTAAATAATAAATTTCTCATTTCTGTTGTTGGCAACTGTTGTTGCCGAACTGTTTACATTCAAAACAGCTGATAATTTTTTAGCAACGATCTGGCTAAGCTGCAGAAGCTACCATATAAGATACTAAATTTATAATTGTGCTAATTTTAAATGTATGCATGCAATAAATGCCGCTAAAAGTGTTGCGTGCAATAAATATAGTTAAGCCTGCAAGTGCTTTGGTAATGGCAACTTTTAATAAATAAAACAGCATGTTATGGCCAGCAACATGAAGTAGTTCGTGGAACCAGTTCCGAGAGTGGGGATTCTAGGTATTTTTTGTGTGACCATGATTGGTCACACTACAACACAATCGCAAAGAGAATGCATGGAAATTTACGCAGAGTTGGAAGCAATTTCTAAAAATAAAAAATAATGCAAAACAAATGTGTTTACAACAATATTTAAGTGGTATTATGTTAAATTTTCTAACAAACAAATAACTGCAAGTGCTCTAATAATTAATGCCACAATAACGCCAATACGGCAATGACAAATTCCTCGTTCAGTGTTTGCAAAATGAAATTCTACGTAGTTATTATTTCTTGCGTGATGTTTTTGCTGCTTTGCGGCTCTATTGCATCAGCAACACAACAAAAGAGTGTAAGTGCCGACTCAGCAGAAGTTATAAGCAGTGCCGAGGATGATGACAAGACGGTACGTTCCTAATTCACTTTCCGCGCGTGTGTGTGTGTGTGTGAGTGTGGGCTGTTTTGGCCTAGAATCCGCATCAAGTTTGGTCACAATCCATACACACACATGCTCCCCACCTAACCACTTTAGCCATATAAAAAAAAAAAATTAAAAATTCATTATGATTAACTTATTGCGACGATAACTCAACGTAGGACTGCAAGGAACTTGCGCGCGATGAGGAAGCACTGATGGTATTTTCAACGCTGGGAGGCGGGCTAACAGCCATCGATCCGGTTACAAGTGAAATACGTTGGACGATAGCAGATGGTAATTATATGCACACACGCATACACACATTACTTATTGAACAACATACATTGTAATAAGAGTGCGTTTTTTGATGGAATCGTGCTCTTTGTGCATAGAAGGTGGAAACCACTCGGTTTTACAATAATTGCTCAAAATGCGCCATGAGTTCAGTATTCAATTTTCTAGCAATCACAAATAATTGTAGCTTTTTTAGTTTGTTATTTGATAACAGATACTTGTAGAACTCATTTTTATACAGTATTATCGTTTTGTTTTGTTGCCAAAGCCATTTCTTTACCAAAACGCGTCGACGTCTACATCAAGTACAAGCGATAACAGCCATATATGTACATATGTTTGTAGGTTATTCCCAAGCGCGTAACACTGTCTAGTCTGTGTGTGTTTCTAGGTTTAAGCCATATGAACGGGACCTGAACTAATATCTTATAAAGAACTCAGCTGATACAATAGTTTTTAACAATCTAATGGCTTAATTTGCCAAATATATCACAATGTGTATTGATTCATGCGCCACACTAACGCTCAGCAGAATGTATAGGTAGGAGAAGTCACTTTTATTTGGTCGTATGCAAAGTTGAGATCTATCTTAAGCCTCGGTTGGTCTAACACCCGGTTGGCTAGACACAACTGCACGCCAAGGTCGATGGTTTCACCGGCAGCTCGCCATCACACTGATAACTGCTGCATTTGCCTAGCACTGGCATAGCTAGCAAATACACGCTATTTGTCTAGAAACATCAGAATCATTCGGATTCGGCTTTAAACTGTAGGTGCCTGTGTTCTTCGAATAGAGAGATAGATTTAATAGAGTTTGAAGACTCAATTTAATTTATGCTATCGATGTTAAAATTAGAAAACAATTTAATTTATTGCATCTTATAGTTGTGCCTTAAGATTGTCTCGACAATCACAATCGCACATACGCATTGTACATTCCGTATACACATTCAATGGTATATAAGCATGTGTACACACACACACACACATCTCTCTGTTAGAATTTATCAACTTTAGTTCGTGGCAGTTGTTTGGTGCTAATTGAAATGCTTTGAAGAATTTGTTTTCACTTTACCTGCTAGCATTTTTACAATTATTATTACGGCCTAAAAAGTTTTATTTTATATAAAAGCAAGCTGTACAGCATCCAAGATTTAATATCCAATATTAATTATGAATTTATGAACGTATTTATGCCATATGAGCTCATATATTATATTTATGTACTCTAACATATACATATGTATAATATACACATATGTATAATAGTCGCCTGTACCACAAAACACATGTTCTGAAAAATATAAACTAAACCAAAAAAAAAAAAGAAAAAATTGACGCCCCGTAAAGATCGTTTGTTGTGATAAATCGACACAAAAAAATGATATTTTACGCCGCTTTCTGCATTTCAATTCATAGTAAAATACCGAGTCAAATCGTTTGACAAAATATGCATATGAAGTGCTTTGTACATCTGTATCTTTTGTTGCAGGTTTATAGGAAATTCGTTAAGATAAGTTTTAGAATCTGTTCGGTTTGTTTTCAACGAGTAGTAGCAATAATTATTATTGTTGCTGTGCAGCCTTTTATTATAATTGCAGTTCACATTATTAGTATCGATTTCATATAACAATTTATGATTCTAATAATTGTAGCGTAATTTCGAGTATTACCTCATCACATGTTTTAATGTACATATAATTTTTTGGTAGGTCCGATGGCTGATTGCCACAGATTTAACGCAGTACATGCGGCAGATACTTTCGTCTATTACCGATACCGATTCGTAACTTTTTCGCAATCAGTTAAGGGAGATATTTTGTTGCAACCATCAGACACTCATTAAAGCCAAATGGACAGTTTTAAATCAATATAGCACTACAATTTATTTGTTAATGGCATTTTAAGACTCAAGATCTCAAAATATGTAAAAATAAGGAATTTTACTAGTACTAATAAAATCAATATTTGTTTTTAATATTATATGTCAGATAATCTAACAGATGTGGCATTGAATTGAATTGTGGCAATAAATTCAATTAATCCAAATTGGTTACCAAATCCAAAAATTTTACAGCATAGTTATTACTATAGGTTTTTATGTCTAGAGAAACATTTTGCTTCGGATTCGGCTATTAGCAATAAGTGAACGTTCTCTTCGAACAGCTAGTAATTGTCCATGGAATCGACCTAAAAATGTTGTAGAAGTTTATAATCAATTTTTTTGTAGCAGCTTCTTCTAGTGTTTGAGCTGAATGTTTAGATAAGACTAGGTATACTACTTTTTTTTAATCTGATTTTGAGTTCGCTAGCATCATATTTTTTCTCTGAAATGTTTATATGGAATGGAAGATTTTTCTGTTATACTCGGACTCTTTGATTGCGCCGACTCCTAATTCTTTAACATTATCGGCTTTAGTTAAATAACTTTAGTTTTGTCTAACTTCGCCTTACAAAATTGCCTTCTCTAAGTGATCGTAGAACATGCCACGGCGTGCTATTTTTGCTTAAGCTCATTAACTCTAATACATTCCTTAAATTTCCTTTATTCCCTCTAGAGTAACTCGTAATTTTCGACCTCTAGCATTAACTTTTTTTAGATCTAATTAGCGTTACACAATACTTTTCGTGTCTTATGCGTAAATTATAATAACCTCTATGATTTCGTCTCTTTTGAACGGTCTATCCAATTCATTAACTTTATCTATCCTATCTTATCTTGATTCCCCAAATCGAGCTTCTTTGACCAATCATGAACTATAAAAACCCAACTTTGGTCAACGTTGTTCTCTGGCTTCCCTATTTGGAAAAATGATTAAATTTATATGCTACTTTCTGTTTTCATCTTTTACATTGTAAATCCAAGTTCCTGGCTAGCCCCAAATGTGAGACGGTGCACATCTATAAAAAAATTCACCTATCAGGCTAGGAATACGGATTAGTTTTATTTTATTTTTTCCTCGTAATCATTTATTATTCCATAATTTTAAAATTTTTAACTTGTTTAAGCTTAAAGTCAACTGCACTTAGTTGTACCTTAGTTGTACCTTAGTTGTACATAAATATATTAATAATAAATAAATAATTTCGACATTCCAAAAATGCGGAGAGGCAAAAACTTTACAAAGAGTACTCTGTCGAGTTGCAGTGCATTTCTGTATCTGTGTGTCCAGAACAAAAGTCCGATAATGGAAGAGGTAAAAGTTGAGTGACAATTTCAGAAGATAACAAAAGACATGTCGTATTCTATGAACTAAAAACCAGCTGAAATAAAATAGATATAACTTAAGATTGTGAAAAATTAACGTACATAAATAGCAACAACAGTAATTAGTAATATCGAATGTTTCTGAAATAAAGTTGAAAGTTAAACCTACGAAAGATCTATTAATATTCCAAGAATTATTTGGTAATTATCACTATTACATTTTTTAACTTTAACCAAATTCAAAAACTTAAAATGCATTCCGTTTTTAACAAAAGTTTTGCTTTTTTAAAGTGAAATTCCATGTCTTATAGAAATTACTGATTCGAAACTTCCAACTACAATAACTTTGCTATTTAGAATCAGCTTCAGCTTCGCATCATTGACCAATACTCCCGGTATTTGTAGACCTTTTTTATGTATAAACAATCGGGTGATCAATTTTTGTGTAGAGCCGAAAACTCTATTTAAAGCTTTAATTAATTTAAAACATTTTTACTATATCAATTATTGTGCTTAGGTGAATTTTGAGTCGGCAATTTTTCCAAAATCGCGTCTTTCAGAAGTGGTTGAAATTTGCATTGCGCACGTTAGGCACAACCATTTGTTTTTTTTACTTAACCATACATTTTTTTTTTAAATTAATTGCTGGAGTAGACTTCGTTCACAAAAGCTTTTAGTATTGGACTTCATTCATTGGGACTTAAGATGAGTAGGAGATTGGCTGACTACGAAACGAAATGATAACTTGACCGTAAATACTCAGTCGTTGGAGCTTTGTTCGTTATGAATGGGGGGTACCGCGTGAATGTGAGGTTGACATTTGGATGGGCTAAGTTCGTTTTCCCATCACCGTCCCAATTTGCCCACTTTAGCTATTGAGGTGATTTAACCAAAACCAACGATATTTTAAGACTACTTTCTGAAAATATTAATATGTTTTTTTTTATTGAACAAATGCACGTTTACATTGTAGGAACAGATAGGATCGCCCAAAACAGCAAGCAACAAACCAATATTTGTTTTCTCATTTTAAGCGATGAAAGATAACGAATTCCAATGGGGCACTTGAGTAGAAGTATTTGCGCAACTGTTTTGCACTCGTTTTTGTATCCGTATAAACTTGTACTTGTAGATCCGCCGATTGTTGCAGAGCCGCAGCAAAATGTACAGGTTCCGCACTATTTACCGGATCCACGCGACGGTAGCATTTACCAACTTGGTCAAATGGGTAGTCTTAAGAAATTACCCTATACGATACCACAGTTGGTGGCCAATGCACCATGTCGTTCGTCTGATGGAATACTTTATTCAGGAAAAAAGAGCGACACTTGGTACATTGTAGACCCAAAGACGGGAAAACGTGAAAAGGTAATGGGCTTTGGTGATGCGAGCATGGAAGGCAACGATGGTGAAAAGATCGGTTGGGCCACATCACGCGCCATTTATCTGGGTCGCACGCAATACACGGTTATGATGTACGACAGTTTAGCAAAAGATAAGAATGCTAAGCCATGGAATATAACATTCTACGATTATAATGCACTTACCGCACCACCAGAGCTGGCTAAAGAGTATGGTAAGCACTTTTGAAATATAAAGTATACCTAATACTATTTGTTGTTTATTCCTACATCAACTTTTAGAGTATATTCACTTAACTTCTACTAGCAATGGGCAAATAGTAACTTTAGACCGCAAACAAGGCAAGTTCCTTTGGCAGCGGGACTTAAGTAGTCCAGTAGTTGCAGCATTTCTACTTGGCCCTGATGGTTTGTTAAGTGTCCCCTTTACAACATTATCTGATGAGGCCTACAATGCCATACTGGAGGAATCCAAAACCGGCAATGTTAACACGGTGAAACTATTGTAAGTTTGGATATTTGAAAATTGCTGACCAAAGAATATCATCTGTGGTTTCTTTGCAGTCAATCGCTTTATGTTGGTGAACATCAAAAGGGATTGTATGCGTTGCCCTCGTTAGTGGATAAAAATACGCCACGTATATCAACAACACCGCCCATAAAATTACTTGACGGACCTGCAGTACCTCCCAATAGCAACGAGGAAGATCCAAATGTAATCTACATAAATGACGTTCTAAAACAAAATTCTGGTATAATACTTGGCCATTATAATATGCCAAACGATGGCAACCTTCAGTTGTCGCCTACGCCGGCCAACACCAAAAATGCTAATAGTTTGGCCACAATTCATAATTACAATGATGGCTATGGTTTGCTGGCGAATAATGAAAAAAACGCCGCAGACATTGGTGTGCAGACAGATCCCGTCGTAGAAATAACTATCGATCGCTCCAATACAATAAACCGCACAAAGACCATAATACTGGCCAACAGTAATAGGGTACAAGCTTTTATAAACGAATGGTTTATGGAGCATCCCAGTGGCAAGGTACACCAGATATTGATTGTCATAGTGCTGGGCATGATTGCACTCTTTTGGTATACATGCAGCACAATGCGCGAACTACAGAAACAAAGCGAAAATGGCTCCAAGACGTTTGCTTTAAATCAAACAACACCGAACGGCAGCAACGGCAGCGGCAGCAGCAACGCGAGCGCACACGATTTGGTTGATTTAGGTGATGGTCATGTGCGCGTGGGCAAGATTAGCTTTAACTTGAATGAAGTACTTGGCAAGGGCTGTGAAGGCACTTTTGTGTTTAAAGGCACGTTTGAATCACGCTTTGTAGCTGTTAAGCGATTGCTGCCCGAATGTTTCACCTTTGCGGATCGCGAGGTAGCTCTTTTGCGTGAGTCGGATGCACATGAGAATGTGGTGCGATATTTTTGCACAGAACAAGACCGTCAGTTTCGGTACATAGCAGTTGAGCTCTGTGCTGCTACGCTGCAGGATTTCACAGAGGGCGATCGCGCATTGGAGCTACGAGAGTTTATTGATGTATGGCAGGTGTTGGTGCAGGCATCCGCCGGACTAAGTCACTTGCATTCGTTAGATATAGGTATGATTAGTTTTAGTGTGTGTGTGTGTGTGTACGACTATGGTTGCAAAATTTTAATTTCTTAAATTTTTCAGTACATCGCGACATAAAGCCCCAAAATGTATTGTTGTCGCTGCCCGACGCAAAGGGTAAAGTAAGAGTTATGATATCAGACTTTGGGCTGTGCAAGAAGTTAAACTTGGGTCGTACCAGTTTTTCGCGACGCTCGGGCGTTACGGGCACCGATGGATGGATTGCACCTGAAATGATGCGAGCTCAGCGCACAGTAAGTTAAAAAAAAGCTTTGCAATTTTCGATTTATAAACATGTAATAAATTGATTTGCAAATGAAACTGGTAGAATAAATAAAAATATATATAAGGCTGTCCAAATAGTCGCATATAATTAGCACCTAGCGCATTACTTGCAATCAATACTTTGATGTTAAAAGGATTTTTAGGTTGTTATACTTTAATGTGATGCGATTATTTAGCTTTGTATTTCTATTAAGCTTTTTAAGATAATTTGTGATTTAGCCAATTTTTAAAGATTTTTTAGAAATATTTTGTTTTTTAGCATAAAAGCATATTGAACTGGAAAGCGATCAATGTATGGAGTTTTGACATACGAAAGGCATGAAATAGAGATATTCATTGTGTACAAAATGCCTACCTGTATTGTTCTAAGCTTTAACTCGATTATTTTTTTTTTAACTATTTTTTTACTAGTAGTGGGAGATATATCAATATCAATGCAGTATAGTTATGCTTTTGAACTCTGGCTTAATAATAACAATAATTTAACATTTGTTTTTTTTTTTTTAATTTTTAGACTACCGCTGTTGATGTTTTCTCGTTGGGCTGCGTATTCTACTATGTTCTCAGTGGGGGCCATCATGCGTTTGGTGATGCTTTAAAGCGTCAAGCCAATATTCTTTCATATGAATACAATCTATCAAAATTAAGGCCCGAAGATGACAGCGAGCACAGTAAAATCGTATGTATCTTATCTTTCGAAATACATTATACTTGTATTATACTTTTGGTAATGGTTCGGTTACAGGTGCTTGCAGAGCAACTTATATCGGATATGATTAGCAAGGACCCGCAGGCACGTCCACCAGCTCGCTACATTGGCAATCACCCACTGTTTTGGGAGGAGCCAAAGATTCTTGCATTTTTGCAAGATGTTAGCGATCGCGTGGAGAAACTGCAATTTCACGTTGAGCCACTTAAGTCGCTCGAAAAAAATGGCCGTATTGTTGTGCTCGACGATTGGAATTTGCACTTGGATCCCATGATTACCGATGATCTACGCAAATACCGCGGCTACATGGGCGCAAGTGTACGAGACTTGCTGCGAGCTTTGCGCAACAAGAAGCATCACTATCACGAACTGACGCCTGAGGTTCAAGAACTGTTAGGCTGCATTCCACATGAATTCACAAATTATTGGATACATAAATTCCCACAGCTCATTTCACACGCTTATCATGCGTTTAGCATATGCTCGAACGAGCCGGTATTTCGGCCGTACTACAATGCAGGATACCATTTTTCACGACCTTGGTATTTTGATGCTGACGATGCGCTCTTTCCGATTTTAATGCGCGACCCTAAGCCACTGCCAAAGCAAGGCTCGTTGGGTAGTCCCAAAAAGTCTCCGCATACGCTCGAGCGACAACAAATGCTGCAGCAACAAGTGAAGCAGCGAAAAGGAGCGTATAATTTTCGCAAAGTAGCAAACGACGAGAATGCTGTTTTAGGCGTTGGACTACAGCGAAACATGGAACTGGACGGCGGCGGAAATGCATCCGATGTAGAAGGAAAACGTGATGTATTCGCTAATTTCAAATTCCGTCGTTACGGAAAAGCAACCCATGGTAATAGAAACTATGGCAACAAGGAAGAAAAGGAAAAGTTTGTCAGCTGGACCATGCCACAGCACAATGTAGAAGAATGAATAGAGGAAGCCTTAAGCAAGCATTATTTTAGTTTTAGGTTTTGATTTATTTATTAGTTTTTAATTAACTATGCAATTTTGTATGCAAATATTCCAAAAACAATCACATTTTCCTCTTAATCTTCACTTAATCTACAAATGTACTGAGAAATGCTTAAAAAAGCGCTAAGTACTATATGAAACTTATGTATATAGATGTGTATCTGTCGAATGCACGTAATTTAACTGTGATAATAAATATTTGTGTTAAGACCGAAGTAAACAAATTTTTATAGTAAATACGTTTTTAAAATAAGTAGTTTTATATATTAACTTACTTTCCAAGGCAAAGCAAATAAACTCAAATAATCCAACGGCTTGTTACACACCTCTAAAACACAATTGTGCAATGTTATCCTAATTTAAACATGACCTCACGTATATTTTTGATCGAGTACATTACAACAAGCTGATAGAGGATTATACTATTTAATGAATTTGATTGATTGTATTATATATACATTTGTGTTTGTCAGTAGTCTAAAAACCTTAAGTCTCATTTTAAAGAACTAAATAAATTTAAAAAAAATAATAAACTTGTTTGCTGCGTTTATTTTGCACATAACGATAACATTTGGCATTAAAACATAAAATTTGGCTAAAAGTGTACAACAAATGTAAGTTAACAAATAAATAACTTTATAGAAAGATGTTAATAATAATAAATAGCTTAATGTTTAAAGCTGAGAAGAGATTACAGGAATTATATACTTTGGCAATTTTTAAGCTTGATCTAAGTCAAATTTGATGATGTAAATTTGCTTTGAAATTTTATATTCGGGAACAATTGCTCGGCACTCTTTTAGTTGACGGATTTCTTAACAGCTTTCATTTCCTGTCGAACGCAATATTTAAAGGCATCCCATCCTTCCGCTTTGGCAACCGACTGCAAGAGAATTGTAATAGTTAAAAGTTTTGTAGTTGAAAATACGTAAGACCAAATTTGTTTGGATAAAGAAGACACAGTTGTTAATGGGCACGGAGCGTTATACAAGTGACGAGGAGTTTTCATGTGAAAATATTCCGACCTCACATACCTCTGCGGCACACTGTGGCCCCAACGAAGCAGACTTACGCTGCTCCCAAATTAAAGCGTCGTCTTGCTAAAGAGTATTACAAAAAACAAAAAAAGCATATGATTTGTTGCTAAGCAGAAAACAGGCACGTTTTCCAATTAGTCGCATAACCAATAAAGCAAAAAACTAAAAAACTCTACACAAAAAAAATAAAATGCCAATTTTTAGATATATAAAATCGATGTTTTAATAATAATAATACTAAAATAAATAATTTAAATTTTGAACTAAATAAAAAGCGTATTAAATAATAATAACATGAGCGCAAGCGATTACGATAAGCTTAAATGTAAAATTAATTAATTTGCAAGAAAACATAAAAAATGAGTAACATTTAAAACGCTGAGCGCGGATTAGAATACAAAACACAGGCATGAAGACAAACACAAGCAAACTTAATGGCGCTGCGCCTTTGCACGCACATTCAGTGCCAAAGCGCATCGCTTTCAATGTAATAATCCAAGTGGCGGCAGAGGCGTTGCCGCCAGGATGCAAACATGGGAAACACGGGCTCATCGAATGCATCGAGTAACTCGTTGTAATCAAGAAAGCGACCACTTACTTTGAAGCCACGATGCAGTCGATCTTTCATAATGGCTATGAATTCCTTGTAGGACAACAATCCATCACCATCTTCATCAAAAATTGCGAAAACGGTATCAATAAGATGCAGGCTCAGATTGTATCCCGTACATATCTTAACAGCTCTCGAAAACTCCTCTAAAATGATAAAAGCAAACATTAGTAATAAAACTGATAAAGCTGATAAAGCGATTGACATTTATTTACCTTTGGATATGGCACGATCGGCTAGCGTATACATGCGCATGGCAATTGTAAAATCATCCAAATTATTTAGAAAATGACAAAAATCGCGAAAATCATCAAAAGTTATGCCCGTATTTTCCTTGACACGTTCCAATAAACGCTCCAGAAAGACATCATACTCATCGGTGGCCAAATACGTATAACGTAATAATATTTTGGCAAAATCCATTTCGCTGATAATATTGTTGCCCTTGGAGAATTCATGAAACTCCAATTCCAGCACCTCAGTTTGCAAATTGTCCATAAAGCGATAAAAATTGTCATAATTGATAAAGCCAGTGCCTTTTTTGCCAAAAAAGTGTAGCTGCAGTGTGGTGGCCACCGAATGGCGACGCTGTAGTCCTTCGCCATCGTTTACATAGTTTTTCTGTGCCCGCCCACAACGGATGGAATTAGTTTTAGATTATGCTTGTGCAGACAATAGAATATTTGCTTTCATAGCCTAGCAGGCGATACACACACAAACATACAAACATGCTTATTACCTCAGGCTTATCCACATTGACTTCGTCAATCTCGGGATCTTGTTCACCATGCTTTTCTTTCCATGCGCCGCTAAAAATACGCTCCATCTGGGATTTATATACATTTTGGGTAGGTGTTAGGTTGGTTGGTTTGGGCGGTGGAGGGGGGTGTGGTAAGAAGAAGAGTTATATATATATATGTCAATTAGTAAGGAAGGATGCAGGTGATGGAACAAAGGAAACGTAAAGTAAAATGCAACAAAAGCATAATAAGATAAAAGTCAAAAGCATAATAAATACAGGCGGTAACGGTACAACTAATGCAATAAAATAAATTAATATAACGTAACGTAACGTAACGTAAAGTAACATAACGTAACACTAAATAAATCATAAACGTAAGCTTCAAACATTCATACATTCGTATGCATTGAGTGCATTTTATTGTTTGTCAAACTGGAAGCCAAGCGAAATCAATAGAATCTACATCTCACTTACAAAACCCGGTGCTGACTTCTTAACGCTTGTGGATGCGGTACGCACAACTGTATTTTGCTCCAGACCGGGAACTAAACGCTGAAGCTGTTTTTAAATTAAAAATTATATAGTTGTAAATAAAATAAATTAAAATTAAAGCTGACTGACTACTTTTCAATTCTATGAACATTATAAGAGTCGCTCACATTTTTTCATCGTCGCAGGCTTGTTAGAAAATATATACATACAATTTCATGTTAAGTACTTATTTTGTAATAAAAAATAATTAAAAATGCGAAAAAAATAAATGCTTACAACTCGTCTTGTGTTTTCGTCAATATGTGCCATGTCTTTATAAGCACCGGCCAAAATGGAAACAATCTAAATTTGTCAAAAAAAAAAAAAAACAAAATAAATTAAATAATATTAAAAATGAAATATGTGCAGCACTAAATAAATAATATTTGGGTCATTTGATAAAACACAAAAAATATATATAATTCAATTTAAACACTCACAACTAAAAACTCATCCTTGTCCACACGTTGATTGCCGTCAGTGTCAAACATATTGAAAGCAATGCGGAAACCAGATTTGGGTTCTGGAAATAGAAACCAATTGAAAAACTCACAAATTTCATTTAAATCGTTTAATTTGCGAGCTAACTCACTTGTTAAAATGGACAGCAGGAAGAGATATTCTGTGTATGACACAATGCCTAAAAAGAAAATATCAACATAATACTAATCTTTAATATAATTAAGTGAATCTTATAACCTTTATCTCTTAAATTGCGAAATAACTTTGTGGAGCCCTTTTTAAGCGATGGAGTAACATCTTTATATTTTTCGACATCTTCTGTGCTGAGAACATTTCGCTTTAGACGTGCTATAAATAAAAAAATATATATATTATGAAAATAAATTTAAAAACAAATTAGACTATGTTTATAAAATGTTTTTTTTTTGTAACGGTAAGGTACAAAGATTATACTAAATTTGTACTTATAATCTAACGGCAATAAGGAGTCGTGGCACATCCCAAAATGTTTATTAAAACCTCGATTGGAAAGATAAAGATATTTGAATTAACTCATCTTTTCCAATTGCTCCAATATCAGCAAAGTACAACCGAATATTTAGTCAACTAGGTACACAATTTAAATCCGACTAAATTATTCAACCAAGTGGCCATCTATATTTATTTTATATTTTATCGATTAAAGCACCCCAACCATTGCAAATCACTGCGTCCTCCCATTCATATCCTAAAAATAGGAAATTGAAAGTCTTCCTAAGTACTCTCAACGTGCTGATTCGAATTTTTTTACCAATCGTTTGGGAAGAGTTATCATTGTTTTCCCAAGCAAAAGAAATCGGATATATTACTTTTCGGGTATCCACTGAACTGTATTACATTTTCCCCATTGAAAACTACAAAGGCAAACTGAAAAAATGTCAAAAAGACGATTGAATTAATAATAATGATAAGGTTGCTAGTTACGAATAGCAGTCAGATTTGTGAAGAAATAACCCTTCGATAATAATGTCACACTGCATTTATGTTTCGTTAAAAATGAAATAATTTCAGTATAAAAGCTGCTTATCCAAAATAAATTGAACAAAAACAAGAGAAAGAAAGAGCTCTGGCGGTTACAGAATGGAAATCTGGCCTCGGATCAATAGATCTGTCCATTGTTTTGACTCCTTTCAGTCGGTAAGGGTCTTATCGGCCAACAATAAAATGAATTGATTGCAAAACAGATTTGAAAGTATAAATCTATTAGGAAATGATGAATGTAGAAATTTTGCAATTAACAATTTAAGCTTTGCACCAAACTTCTTGTTACGAGCTCACTCAAATTATTTTAAATTAACAATAAAATGTTTTTCAAGGCATTAGCAGTTTTTGTAAAATTATCTCAATCGATCTCTATTGCATTGTAAATTTGTATTTCTATACTCACGCCTAGGTTCCTGCTCCACAACTGAATCCAGGAAATCGCGCGGCGTCATGTAAAGCTGATCATCATATTCCACCGATGCAAACTTAATGAAACGCCTCTCCCGTGGGGTTAGTTTAATGTTCTCAATTTCGGCTTCTTGGCGGGACTGAAAAAAGGATTAAGATTGTTACTCAAATACAGTTTTCGATATTTTTGGTAGAAAAATTGGTGATCATAAATTTCAATGCAATTCCATTCGACACGACTTCCGTCGTTGGGAATAAAAGGCCCACACAATGTTTGTGACGATTCGATTAAAACGCTACTGATGCGCCAGATTTATATAAATTATATAAACGTAGTCAGGTTTCTGATGACGCGCATAAAAATGACAAGGTAATGAGTTGGCCTCAAGAATTCCCACGTTAGGGCTTGCATTTCAAAGCAACCAAAAATTAAGCTTTGCATAAATCTTCTAATTGACTTGAGTGGCACTGATCTGGTAACGCATTTGGGTAGCGAAAAAATATGTGATAAACAAAGGAAATTTTGGCATAAATAAATTTACTTAATAACAATAAATCTGAAATTTAATGCCCGCAAAAATAGGCGGGATTTGAGCGGTGTTTGCTTGAAAAATGACTCAATTCGATAGGTGGCCCCCAGCAACAGAATTCGCAAATTGCAACGGCGATCATAACTCTTGATCTCATTGTTATTATGGTTTGGCATATGTGCTGACGGAATGTACATATATGGGCAGGCCAAAACAAAAGGAGCCAAAGCCGCATTCAAATATTTAAAAGTTAGACATGTGCAGCCGCGCCCACGCCCATACGCCCACATGTCTCAAAGCGTGTGATAATTCTTCATAATTGACTGACATCATCCGAAAAGAGTACCAAGAGTGTAGTTGCACATTCACGGTGGCAATGACAGTGGCCTGCCACAGGCGTATAATTCGTAGACAACAATTAAATCCAGTCGAAACTCATTCATCATCATCAGGCGGCCCCGTCATTGTCGCCGTCGTCGTTTTAACTTTATTCTGCTTTAGGATTTGGAATTTTGTTTTGAGACGCGTGCACATTTCAGGGACACCAGCAGCATAGTTCACCACGCCCGTCTGGCGTGCATATGCTATTGTTGTGGGTGGAGTTGCATGTTGCAGCTTGGAAAATCGGTAAGCAGATCGATTGATAGATAAATTTTCAGTAACTTACGCTTGTCAGCATAAATTGTTGTGCTTGTTGTGGTTGTTGTGGTTGTTGTGGTGCACAGGTGTGTGGGTGTATTTGGCTGCTAAAAGGCGCCTATCTTATGTTGCCACACTTGACATATTATCTATGTACTTCCATCGAGAACACCTCCTAATGTGTGTGTATTTTCAAGGTGTGTGGCATTAAATTTATAAAAAGATGTAGTAATTGCAGTAGAAGATTTTAATAAATCTATATGGAGTAGCGCAGATTCCAATCCATTGTGTGAATGATCATTATAATTAGCAGGGATTATTTCGATGATATTAAATGTTAAATAACGCAATAATGTTTCATTTTATATGATCAGTAATAGATGTGGACAACGTGTGTTTAAAATATTGTGGAAAACTGCAGAATAATTTAAGAAATTGCTGCATTTGAATTTAGAACAACATTGCTGAAATTGTAGAGAATTATTAAGCAAAATGTTAATTTTTTAACTTGTTATCGTAAGATGTATGGTTTCACCATAACATAAGGATGAAACGAAATTTGTTTAATGAAATATATATTTCCTTAACTTGTCTGCGAAGGTAACGAAATTTTTTGAAATGTGAAGTAATTTTAAAAAATAAAAGGTGATTTTTCCCAACTTATGATTTGGTAACACTGTTACCGCTAACTCAGCTTAGACAGGAAATCTGACAATGCATCCCGTCACTTTTTGGTGTTTTTTCATGACAATAAAGAGATACTTCTGTTAATATAAAATCCAAACGGATGTGTCTTTAATTAATAGGCATAAATTTTAACGGCTAGCGTCATGACTGAGTTGTACTGAATGGAAAGCGCACCGTGTAATGCTGACAATATTTTTGTGGTCCAAAAAGGAAGAGATCAACTTGGGTACGATATGGTTTTACGCAGCGTAGCGTTAAGACATTAAAATAAATATATAGTTCTATTGGCTTAAGTTGGGAATGGATAGAGAATGGATTTTTTAGTATTTTTTTTTTTTAAATTAGAAATCTCATGAAATATTTTTGTAGGAAATTTAAATGCTTTATTTTTGAAAGCTTCCTATTAGAAATTATTTTCGTACTTAAGTATTAGTAAGAAAAACCCTATTGAAAACGACAAAAGTTCAGATCCACATGTTTTACCTTGTTCTAATGAAAAAACTT
Source organism: Chymomyza procnemis (assembly GCA_035046065.1). Taxonomy (NCBI): domain Eukaryota; kingdom Metazoa; phylum Arthropoda; class Insecta; order Diptera; family Drosophilidae; genus Chymomyza; species Chymomyza procnemis. The sequence goes on from JAWNOJ010000026.1 coordinate 62,665,955, forward strand.
TTTCACATTAAATCTTTAAGTTTACTTTCTCACTATTTAAAGACTATTCTTTGCATTTAGTTTTTAATATTAATGTTTATTTTGTATGTCTAGAATAACTTTAACCAGGTGGATGGGTCGGTCAATGACACTGTCTTTTAAGAACACACACAAACGTGATAAACACTCATCAATGGAGAATTGTTGCTCATCACTCTAGGTTTGGCAAAATAATGTGTCAATATATTGTTTATTTAATAATATTCAAAGCACCGATCATTTCCGTCTTTGTTTCTTTGAATCTACATAGTAAACATTTAAAAAATGCAAAGAAACTGGCGAGCACAACAAAACGAACAAACACAGCTGATTCATTTGTACGTTTGTCGGCAGGTGCACTTACGTTACGCGACGCCACATTACGTTGTCTGCCGCAAGCTAAAAATAGCTGCGCAAGTCTTTTATAGTCAATTATTGACTTTTTCAATTTTCTATATGGAAAATACCCGCATCGCTTTTATAATTCTGCTAAATATTGGCAATAGTTATATTTACCATGCGTTTCTTTAGACTTTGGGCGTTCACAGCATTTAAATTACTTCGAAATTTGATAAATGCCGCCAGCGCGGTTACAGACAATGCCCCGCTGCAGCAATAAAATAAAAGGCGCTTTTTATTTGCAAAATATGTTCCAGCGCCAGCACGACCAGCTGCTCCGCCACTGGCATTTGTGTAAAGTAATCTGGCTACAGGCAGATCGGAACGATTTATAAGTATTTGACGATTTTTTACTACAAATTTAGCTAATAACTTTGCCATAGTCTAAAATTATGTGTTACTTTGTGAAAGAATAACTAAGCGACTGACTAAGGGGAAAACGTAACATAAATGAACTGTCACGTATTGGCAGGGATGTGGCGTTGCCAGATGTATTGTATTAGTGCAGAGTTGTATTTGACTATGGCGCGCAAAGGAATGAATTTTGAATAATTGACAATGATTTTTTCTTATGTATGTTTTGTTAACTTTTTTTCGTTTTTTTATTTTTTTTACAAGATAACATGATTTGTTATTTTTATTAAATGTAAGTACATAACATATAAAACATAGAACTAACAAAAAAATATGATTGTTAGATGAGTATTTCATTTAATAATCAATTGATTTTACATTTTGTTGTTTTTTGTTTGTAAACATTTTCGAAACGTCAATCGACTCGTCAAAAGATTTATTTTAAAAATTTATAATAAAAGCAAAAATGTATATAATATATAAAAAAAGTATTAAGTATAATAAAAGTAAAAATTCATAAATTTGATCGTTGCTCCGCAGGCGGTGCATGGTAATATCTGTATTGATTGGTATTCGAAGAGAAAAAGAACATTCAGTTTATTAAAATAATTTAGGTTTACTAACGCACATAGACTCTATTTGCTAACCAGTGGGGAACTAACCGACTAATTAGTTCTCTAATTTTCATCATTGCTATTTTTTATAAGTCAAATCTTTATGTATTTAATTAAAAAAATATGTATATTAGCATGGTTTTGGCATAGCGGTTTTGGTAGAAATTCTCCTTTGTTCCAGGAAAATATTGGTTTTTTTTTATCAATATTTAAATGACATCACAATACTATGTTGCATATTTTATTCTTTTAATTTGTAATTTTTAAACAAAAGTCCCAAAGTAAAAAGAGCTAAAGCTGATTTGCAAAAGGTCTTATTTTTTTAATTGCAATAATTTTGACTTTGTTTTATTTAATCAATGCTTAACTACATTTTAAAATTTTCATATAATATTTTTGACACATCAAGTACTTATGTTTTGCGTGCGTCATCTTCAGTTAGTTTTTCCAGTCCTAATCGTCACCATCGCCATTCTTAAATCCTTGTTTGGTCAAAAAGAATTCTTTAGCATTATGAAATTTTTTATATGAAAGCGTCCACTCAAAAAGAGTTGATGACCCCTTTTATAGGATTTATTAAACTTAAAAATGTAAAAAGTAAATTATTTAAAGACGAAGAAGGTAAAAAATGCATAATGAATTGACATCCAGCAGAAATTTGAAGACAATGTAGGAACATCGTATATTGCAGCATTGCTTCAATATCAGCGCGAAAAGGGTAAGACAATCTTTTTCCTATTAATTAATTTTAAAAATGCATCAACTTAAGTTAAAATACATGTCTGCGGAAAACTCAATTTACAAAAAAAAAGATTTCTCTTGTAAGAATCGAAATTAAGAACATGCTAGATTACCTACAAGTACACTTCTAAGATTGAGCAATCGTTATTTTAAAGTATTAAAGATTACCTCTCTTCAGATTTAAATAGAATTATCGAACTTTAAAGTTTTACTATGATATTTAAATCTTCTTTTAGGTAACGAAAAGAATAAAAATTATTTTAAATTAATCTAAGTCATGGCTAAAAACCTAAAAAATGTATGTGAATGCTTAGGGTATGAAAGGGATAAGTGTGCAAACACGGAAAGGATTCTAGTCGCTGAAACCAATGATAATCATTTAACTCTCTTCTTTCATTCGAGGTAAGAAATGAATCTATAAGAAATATCACACTGTGAAAACACTTAAAACAAATGATGGATTACTATTTCAGCTTTCTGCTAGGTAAGATGTGCGCTATTTTCAATAAGAGATTAAAATGAAGGTAAATGTCAGTGATTATAAAGAAGATTAGATGTTTAGCTTTGGAAGTGCTGCTATTTCTCTACCTCATATACATTTATGTTTATTCAAGGTACGAAAAATACTCAAACTTTTTGAAATACAAAATGCGTGTGTGACAGAGCATTACATAAACGGGTTGATGCTTATATAAAATTATTTTTAAAGAATAAATTATATTGCTCGTTACACTGACTCAAATAAAGATTTATTACATTTTTCTAAATTTTATGTTTCCAACACAAATTACAAAACTCCAAAAAATCACCCTTTACATATCAATCTGTAGATATTTGATTTTTGTTTTGTAGCCAACAAGTTTTATGCACAAGATCAAATGACTCATTTTAATAATTAATAAAAGATCGATAGAAAACACAGACGCACACACCAAAAAGCACCTAAAAAACAATAAAAATGTCCAAATATTTTCGTATATAAGTATTAATAAAATTCAAATAAAAATCAGTATGCTCGATTATAAATAAACATGCCATCAAATACAATAGAAATGTTCTAGTCTCTTGCCTGGCGAAAATATCGATTTCACTTGTTTTTCCACTTTTTCGTTTTCATTGAGACTCTGGAACGTTTGTGCTGCATGTTGATGGGGAAATCGAAACGCAGCGCCAAAGTGAAAACCCTTTTCCACGCAATTGCTGTGCTCAGGTGTTGTCTATGACTATGAGAGCTTGGGTCAAACTAGTCATGGTAGTTGACACTTCATAAGTTGTCCACAAAGTGATATTCTCTATGAGTTTAGGGAATTATCAAAAAAATCCCGCATCCCGCATCATACTGCTATGGGCTGGTTTTATATTCAGGCGGCGCCGCCAACTGGTTGGTTGGCCAGTTATGAGCTCGTAAATTATTAGTTCTTGCGGCCTTAATGTATAGCTTGTGTTTACCCGGCATTGGGTTTCCTTGGTTTCCTTTGCATTTCCTGCGAAAGTTGTAAAAATTAAATATTGACTGGCCAAGCGCCAGACGCTTCAAATATGTTTGTATATATTCCCACAAGTATGATTGCATTTCGCTCTAAAACTCAATTCGAAAGCCATAAAATTATGATCCGTTGGTTTTGGGTTGCTGTTCATAAAAATCTGTGTTCACGCCTACGTTGAGCATTGGCCTGACCATTGTCCTGCATTGGTCGGTCAATATCCTGCGGCATTTCCTGATTTCGATTATTTCTTCTTTTCATGTTTTTATTTTCATAACAAAGATGTTTCAATTAGCGTTTGACTTGCGGCGAACTTGCGGTTTTATATTTCGAACGAACACTTTTCATATAAAGGGTAACATTTTTGCAACTTATTTTTTGCCAACACTGCCAAGCAAACAAAGACTTACAATCACAAATGTACAGCGTAAAAATAATTTTCTTTTTTTTCTAACAATTTATTCTTGGCAATTGTTATTTGTCATTTCTTGCAATTTTTTAAATAAGCAAAGTTAACGCATTTTGATCGATAAAAGTACAATACATCCCGAAAAAGTAGCTTTTTGGTGTACGTAGAGGGTGGCGTAAGAATGCACCTTATTGTAAATGTCGAGTGCAACCTACGGCCTAAGAACTTTTCTTTCCGATAATGGAAGAGTTTGACTAGGCTAACACGTGGTGGTTCAGCATGATGGTGGTGACATGTATATCTTGTAATAACACCTTTTTCTTGCGGCTTTGTAAATGCTTATGAGGGACAAGCCCGCAACGATTGACGCACCGAAAGCCGATACTGAAGATTTTTAATGGCAGATTCGGCCGATATACTGGATGAAGTGTGGCAAATTTGGATCTAGCGTCTGGACTATGCATCAATGCTGAGACCAACATTTACATGAAATTATCTTGAACCATTAGTTTTATCGGTCTTTCTATGGAAATCAAATTAGCAGGCTCTTAAAAAATCACCCTTTTTAATCCCATGGTGGTAAGCAACTGTTCGAATCGCTTCGGAAGCGGGCTCAGGACTTTTATGAAATGAAGTAAACTTAGCGCCAGACTTTCAGACGATTCCAGACGCCGTTTTGTAGGCGGGACTGTTATGCAACTGCTGAAGGGAACACATAGCCAACTCTTTGCGTTGCATTCATTATTCTTATGCCTTTTTTTTCCCCATTAAGCTGGAAATTAAAAACTCTTTTATGTCTATTTAGTACAAAAAAAAAGAAGGAACTCAATCTAGATGAAGCAGCACATCCAAGAATTCCAAGTGGCACAAGCTGATACAACGGTAAATTTGATATATGAGCTTTTGGTGCTTTTGACATTTATGCATTTAAGATTATTGAGATATGTCAACGATGCGATCCAATGGAATTCTCATGAATGTTTGCCCAAATCAAAATCATATCGCTGCCACAGTATCAATGAGTAAAAAGTTCAATGTCAAAGTCAAGTCTCAAAACTCTACCAATCACTTAATGGGCTTGGGGTTGGGTCTCTGGCGTCAAGTGCTTCTTCAGTGTGATGCATCTTTTGTTCGTATGTGACATAAGCTCCATTCATTCAGCGTCACGAGTCTGTCGCAGCACTTGGTATATATGGGTCTTTTGTTTTGTGGCCTCCTGTTGGGTAATTCACTTGAATTCATCAAATTGTAATTAAATTTGTAAATTCTATAAATGGAGCACAGTTTTGTTGGACCACACATGCGTGATACCTGTTCTGTGGTACACAAAGTAGTTCCCGAGGGTTCGGCTTAGTACTGTAATAATCTACGTACAGCTGCGAATGTAAACTCCAGGAACAGTTTGTTGGCATAAAACAACTGCAACAACGGCTTGCTTGTCATATTAGACCACACTAATCACAAAACAAGCGATATCGCGCGACAAGATCTCTAAAAAGGATTAGAGTCATGTCCGTCGAGTATGTTTGTATTAACGGTTCTGTAGTGGTCCAATAACGTTGCATGCATTATGCAACAGGTTTCTGTTGACCAACTTTACGACTGGCGCTAGTTGGCGGCCACCAGCTTGAAACTAAATAAAAAGTAAAATAGAATATAATAAAAAAAAAATCTTCCCAGAGTTCTTTTGTTCTTATGTATTAACATTTGATTAAGTTTTGATGTGGCGCGTAACCCGACACGGTTTCAACCTGGAGGGCTACCTCTTTGAGTGTTCTTTTAATTTTATTAATTGTTATTGCATAGAACACGCATAAATTGTTGTCGTCTTCACTTAACTGATTTCGTTAATAGTCTTGATATCGATTTCGTAGCTGCATTAATAAAAATTGCTCAAGTTCTTCTGCCAAGGTTTTCAAGGTGCCCTTATTCCAGCGCACGAAATAACTCAAAGTATTGCCTTTTTTTCGTTTGAAATTTATTAAAATTCTTCTGGTATTGATGGCTGCCAAATAAAAGTGTCAGCAGCGCAACACATTTCAAATTCAAGTAAAAATTTATTTGAAAAAAAAAAATGCTTTTCCAAATCGTGACAGATTTCTTTTGATTAATAAGGCCCATAAATTAGCGTACTTAATTAAGCGCCGAGATTGGGTGTGGCATTTAACAAATATCAAAAGCCAGTCGAAAGATGCATAAATAAATTTTGGCAAATTATGCGATATTAATATAGCTGTCGTCATATGAACGAGCTTCCAAAAACAAATTGCACTCATAAGGCGACATGGAATGCGCAGTGTGCGAATAAAATCTGCCTGATCCGGCGCCAGCGGTTGCTATGAATCATTCTCTACTTAGTCTAAATGGGTCAAAATCAAGTGCAGACTGGAGTCATGAAATATGCTCGCGCATAGATGTCAGTCAGTCCACCGATGAACAGAAAACCAAAGTGGTAAGCATACAACGCAGCGTAGTCTGCACACGCACTTGCTTAATTATTGCTCTCGCGCTCATTTGGGCTTCCGCTAACTGCGCCTTTTACTCATTTGGTCCGTCACTACACTGTAAGCACACCTTGGCATGGCTGAAAGTGTGTGTTTTGAGTAGGACTTTGTTGGCAACCCGTTGGTCTAGTTTGTTTAAAGCCATTTTATCAATCAATTGGCCGCATTGGTTTCGTTGGCTTTACAATTTAATGGTTAGTTTATGATAGACAAAACACCCAGGGGCGTGTGTTCCACCGGTTAATTTGTTTTTAGTCCAGGCACGCCTAGCGATTTCTAGTTGCATGGGGTTTATTGCTCTAGTGCTATTATAAAGTGTTTATAGGCATTATGAATCAGAAAGTTTGTAACCAAAACCGCATGCGTTACCTACGTGGCAGCTGTTGGATGCTGCCAATTCTATGCAAGAATTGGCTCTTAAATTTAAATTAGAGAATCGTAGTTTTACTTAAAATATGTGTACTTGGTAGAAAATGCTCATCGTGGCTTAGAATTAAATCAATAAGCAGGCTATTTATTTGTTGTAGGTCGAGCAGCTCTTGGGTGTCAGCACTTTTTAAATGAAACGCAGCCCCATGCCTAATGGTTGCGTCGACGTCAAACGAAACCTGATAATTGCATAATTATAGCATATTCCAAAGTGTAGTTGCTCGTTAGAGAATTTACCTTTTTAAAGGCTTGTACTAGGCTGCCCAGAGCTGAGCATGCGGAAAGAATGTATGCTTCAGCTCTTGAGCCCGCTGGTACAATGCGTTTCCAGTACTTTATGAATGTCAGATAGCTGGCAAGCTGTACATTCTCCAAAAGCGTGCATTTTTCCAATCTCTGGCGCTGATGGTATATAGTGAATTGCTGAATAGAGTCCTGCAGCTGCAAACAGGGCTTAACTGAGTCAGTAAACGCTTCTAAGTGGTGGCATTCACAAACAGGCGTAGGTTGACAGCAGATTAATTGCTGCCGTTCATGAATTGGCACAGTTCGAGGTCCAAAATTTATTGTATGCTGCAGAGTGCCTCGCTTCTCGGCATCAGAATTGCGTTTATTTTTAAGCAAACAACATAAGATCGCATTCCTGGCAAAAAAACGGCGCAATTTGCAGCCAACATTTTTCAGACATGAATCCATCTATATAAATTTTGAACTAGAAATTTTTTGAATTTCTAAAAACGGACAAGTCAAATAAATTTTTTTTTTTTGATTTCAAACTATTTGATTCAATGAAGCAACTTATCGAGTTGTAATGAAAAACAACTTTTTCCAACCTTGTATTGTAAACCATGTGAATTTGATTGTTTATTAATTAACTGAATCGACATACAGTTTGGATGGCTGGTACAAATTGTCTTTGGGCTCGGAACGACCATCGCATTTTGAACTCTCCCATGCCAAAACTTGCATCTAGCGTATTACGGTCCATCAACTGCGCGAAGGGAAAGACCAAGACTTGAGAAGAATCTCTCTTCCCCTATTAAGAACTGGTGAGTTAGATTCACTAACGAATTGTAATGAACAACTTAAATAAGGTAAGTAATGTATGGTAAATGTAAAAAGTATATACATATATATTATATATATGTTATAGGAGCTGAGCTTTGCACAAAAAACAGTTTGGAACGAATAGAAATTTTGTATATGGGTACCAATGGAGTTCGCATACAAAATTCAATTTTCTATGTGTTGGTCGGTTAATTTGTAAAGTAATATCATGTGATGAAAACAGATCGCTTACAATAAGATGGCGAAAACAGTGATCAGGGAAGGTTACTCCACATTAGGCAGAAATGTCCATGGCCATGTCCATCGCTCCTTGAGCTCAATTTGACAACAAAAAACGTTTACCGATTTTGAGGGTTTAAAAAGTAAGTAGTAAAAATAACGTGGGCAACGGCCAAACTCTTTGCTCAATCGTTATCGTCTTCAGAAAGCAATCGCCCAAAAGTGACTATCATTTGCCTCTATAAAACAAGTTGTCTTTCATCTGTATATCGTATCAGTCCAAGTCGATAGTTAGTTATTACAAGCTTTGTAAGACTAGTTTTGAGTTACCAAGCGGCAAGTACCTTTTACCATCTACAATCATCCTGGTAAAAAATTCGGGTAAAAGAGGTTTACGAAAATCGATTGATACGGTTGATAAGTCGATGCATATACACTTAAGAAAAAAGAAATTACCTTCAAAATGGCAATAGGATCCTTTATATATGTAAACACCTTATAATATCTTCAAATCAATAACAAAAGTCATAGATTTATTGTTACAATTAAAATTTAAATATTTAACATTCTTTCAACACTTTCGAAAATACCCGAAACAATCTGCACATCTATGTTAACTTGCTAACCTAATTTAAATTCAAGATATAAATTAAATTTAATATTAGATTCTATGCGAAATTTGATATAAAGCAGTAATTATGGACATTGTCTAACATTGTTCAAATATTAGATCTATTTTAAAAAGACAAAAAAAATACGAAATAGCGTATTTGTTTTATCCATTTAAATTTCGACTAAAATAAAGATGAGGCGTTAATTAACGAAGCTATATTTCCCTATGGAGGCTTACGTAATATGGTTTGGTGTCTGGTGGTCGAGAGGATAAGGGCAGATAGGTTAAAATAGACAATAAATAGTCTTTTGGCTTAGAAATTAAATGATTCGTGGCGGATTAGGTTAATAGAACAAAAGAGAACAAAAGATCATATAAAGTTGAAATGTTTGTATATTTATATATTATACAAAATATATTTTCATTATAGATAGAGTTAGAGTCCTTTAAGGACCGTAAAGCTTTTCTCGTGGCCCTTAAAAGTTTCAAAAGTGTTTTCATAAAAACCAATTAATTTTAGGTAATCTATCAGAACATTTTGATTGACGTGTTGCTTAGGAAACATTATATATATATAAAAAAATATAATGTATATAATAAATAATAAATAAATGTGGGGACGAACGACTCAATAGTCAGTGCAACGCGAACGTAAGGACCTAACGTACTAAGAACACTGAAGGCGAGTTTTAAGATTGTTCTTTTTTTTTGGTGGTTGCCAGACTTCCACAGCATCTACAGAAATTAAGTACATGGATAAGCAGATTATCAAACTGAAAAAAAAACGGAGCTTCAATTCGAAGAATCGCTGACCAAGCAATTATTGTATATCCTCTGTCTTCTTTTCATCTACCGCACGTGCACCATTTCAGATCCCATATCCATTCTGAATTTGTGAAAACGCAGGAAATCAGTTGTTTAAAGTGAATGGAGTACTCGTGAAATTCAAAATGCGGACGCACTACCATTGATTTATCGTTTAAATATTTATTTTCAAAACGAAACCGTATACGGCTCTTTTTATGTGCATATATGCTACCGCATACATGATCGGCCAGTCCACCCACTCATTCACGCTGATTTGTATAAATACATACTAATACAATGTCAAGGACTATTTGCATAAGTCCATTAATCCATTCATATGGATCATTCTTTCGAATCGAAGCATTTCAATTAAGACTGCAGTTTATAACAAAATATTTACAAAACAACTGCATGTTATGATTAGAGACAGTCGCATTTGCTTCCAGTATAATCGATCACCCAGTTGGAACTCCGATGAATACAATTTGCATTAAAATAAATTCCACCCATATGTCCGCATCTTGATTTGTGGGAGCTCATTGTGCTTTGTATATGTCTCATTCATTTCCAACCGCAATGAATTAATTTCCAAAGACAAAACACTCCGACTAGTAATGTCTTTGTAGCGCCAGTGTACACTTTGGCTGGGTTTCATTGAAAAGATTCGATACGATTGCGATTCGTTTCAACTATATATCGGTCGTATTGGCATGCCAACTGTTGTTACAATTTTATTAACATAAATTATTGTATTACTTATGAAATTCGATATGAATACGTAAAGTTAAGTAAAATTGATGTCTGAGATCTGCCTGAATTAGTTTATTGATTGAATGGGCTTTTGATTGAGCGCACTGAGCGCAGTTATTTTATTTAGAAACTTTGTATGGTAGATAGTAAAAGTCGTATGGAGAGAGAGATAGAGAGAAGAAGAAGCGAGAGATCATATAAATAATGTAGTAAATTGTTATGGTATTGCGTGTATCCTGTGGATACATAAATGCCACTGACAAGTACATGACAACAAATGTTGTAATTCAATATGGCACCGACCGAGTGCAAATACATAACAAGCTTCTGGCACTGGCACTGGCACTCTTGACAGGCCAACATTCTAAACCACTACGAGAACAACTATATTGATGTAAACTTACTACAAGTTTATCTTTGCAACCTTGAAAACACTTTCAATGAACACACGCAACAAACAGAAACGCGCGCGAATCGCGCACAAAACGCGCGCGAGCTCCTTCCCATTGCGCAACGTGCCACTGTTTAAAAAACAAGGTGTAAAGTGGGCTGCCACATTTGTCAGGATAAAGCAACGAAGCGTTTAATAATGTGACATGGCAGCTGCAGCTCATTTAGCCCAAACTCTTAGGCAGGCTTCCCGCAAACGTCTTTGTACTAGAAAGACTACACTTTTCCTACGCCGCTTTAGCCGGTTCTGCCATTGTGACTTTTCCCAGCATATGTGAAATTGTCACTTGCCACAGCTTGGCTACGCTTTAATTAATCTAACATCTTGCATTCCTCGGACGCCTGATGCAGGGTACTTTCACGGAAAAAGGGTCAAAGTCGGACGGCGGCAGCAGTCGTTGAGGCGACCACATTAAAGTGAAACAACGCACAGCGTGCGGGGGTTAATTAAGCCATTAAGTCCAGAAGAAAAAAAAGGACATGTCCTGCTGCTTGCTCCTTAATTAATCATTTTAATTGTGCAGCAGAGTCACTAAAAACCAATGTATGAGTCAATCTGTCACGTAGTTTAACATAGTTCCTCGATACTGACCTAGTGCCCAAGGGGGACCGACACTCTTTAATTCTTGGACTTTGCCTTCTAGCCATTATTGAACCAAGGATTAACTACATTACAAGCGAACATTTGGCGCGCCTTTTGCCAAATTGCTTATTACAAGTTAGGTTGTGTTTAAGAGTTTATCAGTTACAACAAATGTGACCAAAAAGGCGTTTCATTAATCGTTCTTTAAACGAAACGGCTTGAAGTAAGCGAATGATTATTTAAGTACACGAGACGCAATTATGTGGAACAAATATTTATATATTATGTATAGGGTGATTTTCTTTATTTTTTTTTTTGGGAAATTCTTTTTAAAAGCTTACACGGATTAAGTGCGTGTAAAACAAGTTTAATTTGGTCTATTTGGACGAACCATGATTTGACTTGTAAACGAATAGCGTTCATCATTGAATTTTATTATCAAAATTTAGGCTTGGTAAGGGAAAAGTCATATCCCATTATATTTGGGAAATCTCATTTTTTGTTAAACGGATAACTGAATAAGTCACACTTGAGCTAACTGACGAGCATTACCAAAACCATCAATACATTGCAAAAAAGTCAATGTTCGATATACAGTATGGGATCTTCGAAATCAAGTACTTGTACGCCGCTAGCCTATTGTTTATGGGGAAATGTTATGCATCGTGTCTACTAATACCAGCCAATATAGTCGAATTTATTCGTAAAATCTGACAATATTGGACAACGGTCTTAAAAATTACCCTTTATATTTGTTTCACTATAATAAGAAATATTCGAATACTCTCATGAAATTCGTACTCTCATTTTTGTTTAAAGTGTATAAGTAAAACCAGCTTATATTTGTGTCTAATAGAAAATAACTATTTCGACTTAAATGTTCAACTTTTAATTGCACGATCGTATTTTTTTTTTAGCTAATATTAGAAATCGAAAGTTTTTCATTCTTCACTCTTGAAAAAAATACGATGACCCCTTACTATCAGTATATAAACCAAATATACAAATATGGGCTCAAAGTTAAGCAAAATTTATGGTTGTTTTAATCTAATTCAATAAAGTTGGTATGTAAGATTTTGTTATCTAATTAAATAAAGCAACGTCATCTCTTTGATAATACAAGAATTCTTATGTAAATTGTCACTTCTCAAAAAGTTGACACCGACTTATCAAAAAAATTTTTTTTGCAGTATTGTTTTGTTTTCAAAGAAGAAACGAATACGTTTTTTGACGTCATACACATACATATTTTGTATTAGGTGCTTCTTAGTAAAGTTTTTAAACTTTGAGTATAATTAAAAACTTAAAGGATAGATCTTTTTAGGAAATGCTTATCATACACAAACAAGTTATGTAGAATTACCAATTTGGGTAAGCTGATTAATTAGATTCTACTTAAACATTTCAATTTTGTGTTTGCGAACTTTCCACCCATCACAATCGATTTCAGTTGGTTCGTCCACACCTTGTGCTTATATACTTTTTTTGAAGAAAATGGGTGCGGTGTGTTACATTATTGATTGGCACTGCCTAGACTGTGTTATAATTTTTTAATTATTATATAAAGTAAAGAATTACTATATTGTTAACAGATTCATAAATTTTTCCATTTCATATTTTTTTTGGAAAATTGCATATTCTCAAAAATTTTATTCATGCTGTACGTGATTAAGAAACTAGGTGAGTAAGCTTTTATATCTTAAACGCTTTCACAGCTGTATTGGTTCATTTATATTTTTAATTACATGTGTGCAAGGTAGCCTTAAGATTGTGAAATACAAATTTCAAAATAAATGGTCTACGCGGTAAAAGGCACAAACGCCAGCGAAGCTCACGAATCGTTAGGAAAAGTATTCAAACCGCAAGCGCTTATAGAAACCTTTGTGTTTATAGCTATTCTCTTTCCAAATAAGGAGACAGACCAAATCATTATACTGTTGTTACTATTATTTGTTTAAACAAACAAAGTTTCATTTAAACGAATTTTTAGGCTTGTTTATCAGTCTTTTGAATTCAGTTAATGATGTTATTCCTCATCTAAAGTTATATTTGTAGTCTAAAATTATCTTTCAGATTTATGCTATCGTTTTACAGTTAATCCAAAAAAGATTTGGCGTTCCATATTCAGCTTTGCGTTCATTGTTGGGCAAACGCATCGATATTTTGCATGTTTTTGAATCCAATATGTCTAGACGTGCATCGATACTCAGGAAGCTTTCGAAAAAAAACTTGCACAAAATATAAATTTATAGAAACAAATATGCAGAACAGCATAATACCGTTTGAATAATTTTTGTGCGTAATTGTCGTATTTTGTTCAGGTTTGTAAAAGTTTTTAGCAAATTCGTTTTAATTATCTTAAGAAATAAAGGGTGTTTTTTACGAGCTATAGAATTTTAAGTAGACATTATTGTTCAAGATGGCGACCGATTTAACAGCTGTCAAGTGATATATTTTCAGTTTGGTTTGACAATTCATAATGAATAGACTCACGTCTAAACAAAAATGCCCAAAAACTAGGTGGCCGTTGTTCCCGATTTTTATAAGTGAATTTTGTTAGCGTTGTAACGCACTTCTGGATGAATGGCTAAGTCAAGAAACAAAACTGCCGCATTTGGAGTGAATCTAATCCTCAAGTCTATGTCAAAACACTGGTACATCGAAAAAAAACTGACTGGTGCGCCTTATGTTCTGGTGAAATCATTGAATTGTACTTCTTCAAAAACGATGATGGCCATAGCGTTACAGTCAATGGTGATCGGTATTGAGCCATGATTACTAACTTTTTCGTTCCTGAATTTAATAACCATGATGTCCAGAAGCTGTGGTTCCAACAAGACGGCGCAACATGTCACACAGCTCGTTCCACAATTGATTTATTGAAAGACACGTTTGGTGACCGCCTAATTTAACGTTTTGGACCTGTAAATTGCCCTTCAAGATCTCGTGATTTAACACCGCTAGACTATTTTCTGCGGGACTATGCAAAGTTATTGGTCTATGCGGATAAGCCACAAATACTTTACCAGTCTGAAGACAACATTTGCTGTGTTACTGCTGATATACGGCCATAAAAGTGAATTACATCCAGATAGTTGAGCCCTATGAGCAAAATTTGAAATGAGTTGTATATATTATAAATCACAGCCAAAATTAAAAATTAAAAAAAAAAAAACAAATCAACAAAGGCAATTTATTTTAAATTAAAAATGTTTTAACAATAATTAAATCTTATGACTTTTAATTTATTAGTTTAAAAAGACTATGGGTCTAAATTTTGAGTTGTTTTCCTAAACTCAAATAATCTAATCAATTAGGTATGATAGGCAGAATATATATACAACTCCCGAAGAGAGAAAATTACATTATCAATACAAAAACATACTGAACGTGAATGGCCAGTTAAGTTAGATTTTCACATAAAACTTTTAGTACTTTTTGGGTTTATTTTTTCATGTGTTTTGCAAATTGAAGTTTTTTCAAAAACTCAAAATTTTTAAAGCTTCAATATCGTCAATGCCAGTCAGATCATAATTTATGGAGAAAACCCATTAAAGAAGCCTTTAAAAAGTAGTTTTTCGATAACGTTTACAACAGTTTTTATTTCTTAATGTTTTTGTGTTTATGAACTTAAAATCTCATTAATATTACTTCATTGCGAAGGTTTTTTTTTATGCCACGCACCATTCGAACAAAGGGTATATAAGGTTTGCAAGCTGTATGTAACATCCGAAAGGAAAAGTCTTAAACCCCTATAAATTACCTAAAGTAAGATTAACATGACTAGAGAACTTGATATACCCATGATCATCTACCCACGCTTACATCTCAAAGACGGTAAGAGCTAAAGAATCAAAATGCTCAGAAAAAAACTAGCTCATTTTAATTTTTCGATATCGGTGTTTTTGATTAAGAATTCGGTTCCCAATCCCTGTGTCAATATTTATCATTATAAAATGAAGCAGCTTCTTAAGGGCAAATGGGACAAAAATTTGATTTGTTTCACTGAATTTGTTGTATTTAATTGGTTTTTATATATTTTATGTTTAGAAACGCTACTCTGTTTTTAATGTAAGTACTGTATTAAGTTTGATCAAAATCGGTTGACTATACCGATAATTATAACTGGGATTATAATTATATAATTAGATTCAGTTGACTATATCCTATGGCTCTAATAACGAAATCCCGTAAAGGAATCGACTTTTCCAGATAATTTTTATATTTCATTTGTGTTTTAAATATATATTATCACCATTATCACTCTACACTGCAAGGCTTTATTACTTAATGGTACTGTACCTATGAAGTAAAACATCCTTTTCCTATGAATGGCGGTTTTTTGATGGCTTTTCGAAGTCAATTTATCTCAAAAACTATTTGAGAAAGTATAAATTCATTACTTTTTTGTATACTTTTGTATTCCATTTTATCTTATCTGATTCTTTTCTCAGCGCCATGGTAAAATTCACGATCTTACAACAATGTCTGGATTCGATATATACGCATTGTTGGTAAAAGTCAAAGGTAAAAAACATTTAGTAGGGCCTTCTTGAAATATAGAACAACTTTGGATTGGCTTGGCTAAACATCTTGGTGCACGCAATCACGCAAAGGTCTTAAATTTTTTTCTCCTAGTGAATAACTGATTTATTTATGTTCAAAAGAAATTATTTTTAAAATAATTTATGTTTTTAGCTTTCGAGTAGAATAAAAATGGGTGATACCAGGGTTAGAACAGCTCTAGAAAGCACTCTTGCAAAACCGTTTATGAATATGATAATATTACAAAAAAAACCAAGAGGGAAGTATAAACTATGTTGTTTTAAAGTTGTGTTTTATGAAAAGGTTTTTATTAATTTTTTTGACTTTTGTTTTTTTATTTCTAATTATTTTCATTAATAAAAAAATTATTGTGTATTGCTCTTTGAACATTTTGAAGTGCTTGAATGACTGCTGTGTTCACTGCTAAGAATTTTTTTATAGAAAAATTATAGCAAAAAATGTAAAATTATTTTTTAAATGTTATTTGATAATGATTAAAAATTTCCTAATATTTTTTATTGTAGTTAAATTATTCACGTATCTCTGAGGACCAATCCAACTCAACATCAATATAACGAGCTAAAATTCGAAACACTTTGCAATTTTTTATATTACATATAAATTATATTACATATAAAGTGAGAAATTGGAATCAAAAAATTAGAATTCGAAAATTTACGTAATAGTATCACACGATTATTGTGATTTATATTTTTTTGGTAACAAATCTTTATTGTTGCTTATATTTAAAATCTGTCCCGTTTGTGGTGATAATTAAATTTTTTAAGAGATTTGGCGCACGATATAGAATTGGTTTGTTTTTTTATCAATGCTTCTGCTTTTCTCTAAATTTGATGAAATTTGCTTAAGGCGTCTTTGTTGCAGGCAATTTACACAATTGATTGAATTCATTCATAGAATTAATTATAAATTATTATTTCGTAAATTATACAAATCAAAGGAAAAAATCACTGCGACAATCTGGAACTGATTGTCGCCTGCCCAGAGTACGAGAGCAAACGCATCAGAGTTGGACCAAGTGTTGTACCCTTAACAAAAGTACCACACGGTATTCATGTTTATGTGCGCGGGGACAACGGACGATGACGACGACGACGACGACGCAGCAGCAGCAGCAGCGGCAGCAGCAGCAATGGCAACAAATTGAAAAACCCGAGTCAATCTATCGCACGCAGCAGCAGGCCGGTCACGATGAGCACGAACCACTTCGTGACGAACAACAACGAACAATGCCGAAGCGCACGCACGAAGCAATCGGCAATTGCCGCATCGTTGTTCATCGTTCCGTTTAGTTTGAAAATGGACAGAGCATTATTTAGTCACTCACTGACTGGGCTGACAACACACACGCTGAGAGCGCCCAAAAAGTCGTTGGTTTTTTAAAGTGATTTTCTTGTGCGCGTCGTGCAGAGTGTCTGGACGCGATCGCGGTGTCTGGATGGTGCGACCGTAGTGGTAGTAGTTCCGGTTGAATGTTACCAATTTCGAAAGAGTTTTCACCCAAAAAAATAAAAAAAATAACAACAAGAGCGAGTGCAGCAACAGCATTTGAGCAAAAATTGAAAGTGTGCAAGAAACGGGCCGGTATTTGGTGCTTAACATTATACAATCGTTTAAACGAGAAAAAAAAGAATCTATTATTGCCGCAATTTTTTAAAAGCCGTTACAAATTTCAACAAATTTTGTTGCTGCAAAAAATGTCAAAAATAATTGACCATAACAAAGTAAATAATTGAAAAAAATAACGCCTATATTTAATTAAAATGTTTTGCCATGTCAAGCCCCAAAAGTTGAAAAGAGCATAAGTTGTTGGGCCCCCCTCTTCGTCAAGTGGCTACGACATTTTCATAGTGCCTGCAATAAAAGCATAAAAATAAAATATATTATGTTGAATATTTACTGCAATTTTGCATTTGCTTTTTTTTTAAATGTGCAAATTGAGTGAAACACATAAAAATAAAAAACAAAAATTAAAAACATAAAAAGGTGCGTAGAAATTTGTTCAATGTTAGAGTAGCGTGAACATTTTTTCGTTACATAAGTTTAAAATATATTTTGCTTAAATATGAAAATATTTTAAGATTGCTTGTTATTGTTGTATGCTTAATCTTTTGTCTGTGTGGGATGCTTTTAGGAGATTTTGAATGCCTGCGTTTTTAAATAATATAATTATTTATTTGCTTAATGTGCGCATAAACATTGTCAAATTAAGCATTATATTAATGAGTGAAAGAATTTGAGTCAAACAAATCAATAACTTATGTGGTCTTAAATGTATTAAAATGATTGCAAGTTCGCAGACGCAACTGAAAATAAATAATATTATAAATTTTAACAATAGTTATTGCCTTTATTTATTTGCTATAATTGTGAGCATAATACATTTTTATTGTTATTTCGCAGCAGCTAAACTTTTCCAAGTTATTTTCCGTCCTTATGCCGCCAAAATTGTTGCCCAAAATATAATACACAAACAATAAAAAATAAACAAAAAAAAGTTATGCTTAAATCCTGAGACAAAAAAAGCAAATATAGCCATTTTTTTAAATTTACTAAATTTTTTTGTGTTAATGCGAGGTTTTTTATTAATTTTTTTTATTATATTTTTTGTAGTGCGTATTTATAGTTTGAAATAATACGGATGGACGTTTCTCTCTTTATAGAACTTTATGTCTGTGTGTGCGTTTGTCTATGCATTTGTATGCGTAGTGCGTGGGGTATCTCAGTACGTACGCACGCGCTTCTAATCTAATTTACGTTTTTTGCAAATTTTTTTTTTATTTTTGCGCGTACTTTCTGCCCTATAAAGTGAATTTGCACGGAATTGTTATCTAACACTTTTTGCGGTTATCTAAGCTGCGAAAAAACACACTATGCGTACTTGTTAGTTTTAGTTTTAGTTTTTTTTTTTTGCTAATTTGCGTACTGAGTTTACTGAGTACCCGTATTTATCTGCGATAAATGTATATTATTTTATATCTCATTGTTCCATTAAGATAAATGAACAGAGCGATTAACAGCTGGTTGAGGACGAAAGCGGAAAAGTGAAGGTGCATTTTTGCCGATTCTGTAATCAATCATTATATTTTGTTGTGGAAGATTTGCATCGCCATCTGTAGTTCCATTATGCTTACTACTTAGTCTTAGAGATTACTTTGTAATATGTTTGGCCATCACAACCCGTTATCGGGTTACAGGTGACCTTACTAGCTCTCCACCTGCTTTGCGTGCGCCTTTTCCAGTTGGTCCACCCAAGTGAAGTAATGTGCTCCTCCACTTGGTCTTTCAATCTTAAATATTATCTCTTATCTATTAAGTTTAGTAGCCATATAAATATTTATCCTTAATTTATGACTGTAATTAATAATGCTTGTATAAATTCGGAATTTTGTCATCCGTTTTGCAGGATCTCCAAGTTTCGTTTAAGAGTATTATTTTTTTTTATTCATTAATTTTAGGGATACAACTACATCCAGTTGACTTTGTATTGAAACAATATTAAATATGAGAAATATTCAATTAAAGGGTCTAGCCTGATGGATTATATTGATATAAATATTTTGATTTATAGATATTCGCAGTTTAATTAGGTGATAGTTCAACCTTGCCAAACTTCTCTTGGTGAGTGAGAATCTTTTCTTGATTTTTTTTTCCTTTAAGTCATTGTAGTTCATGACTTATGAACTCATTTAGTGACGCTCGAAGGCAAAATTTGTAAAATTACTCAATTCGAGCGTAACAGCCAAAATTCTGAGATGTAATATTCCATTCCAAGTAGACCTGCTTCAAAGATTTTTCAACATTTTTACTTTAAGTATTTTTGAATTTATTTAAGTTTAAAATGTGTGATTTTAAGAATGCCCTCTTAAGATTGACAATTGTCGGTTAAAGTTTAAAATCTCTTTTACTTGAGTGTGTTTTTTCACAACCTATAAATCTTCTATGCATAAAAAATATTACATGTTTTTTGAAGTTATGTTCTTACATATTAAAAAACGTTTATTTTTTCTTTGTGAATAATGTTATATTTAATAAAGCCGTAAGCTCCCAAAATTTGAATTTATGCGTTTTGTTTTTGCATAAATAAGTATTTAACAATAAAAAGAAAAATCTTACGTATTATTTCTTATTTTTGAAAAATTTCAAATCTCGATATTTTATGTAAAATCGTTTCGACACAAAATTTTTGCTTTTTATGGGATTGTTGGTATCTCAATAAAAAATGCCTATTACAAACTTTATGATAAATACACAATTTTACCGCACATAAAATCAAACTACAAAATCTAATAAAAAAAAAATATATTTTTCTTGTGTCACTAAAAATGCTTCGTAATTTTTATCAAAAAAAAAAAAATAATATGTATTTTAATCGAAAGTACATATAATATTGCACATTATAGTGTTGAAAAGCTAAATTTATTAGGTCCTAATTTAAATTCAGAACCACATTTTCGATTGAACAATAATGATTTTTTTAATTGCCCAATTTTAATAGTTAAATAAAATATAAAAATATTTTTTTTATGCTTATTTAAGTAAATGTAAATTTTTGACCTCGTATCTGCAACAGGGTTTTCAAAATAGAAATATTCTACTTAAATGACTATTTTTGGTGGAGTATTGCACCGCGAGTTGTAGGTCTGAGCAGACTTATGAGGACGAAAAGTAATACATTTTTATTATGCTAAAATATTCTCCTATTCAAACTTAATTCTGGAAGGAAATCGTATTTCGTATGCATTTAGTGTAATTTACGATTTAATAATAAGCAAACATAATTATATATGGATATACTCTACTGTTATGATATCAAGTACTGAGATCCGTCCTAACTAAAAGCGCTTCTTAAATTATATCAGTATTGTTTGTTTTAGCTTAGTTTTTTTTATATATGTATATTATAAATACAACTACGTCAATAGCAATTTGGGTAGCACAAAAAAGACGTCAGACTAAACTAAATTAGGAAAATAAATCAAAAGAAAAATTGAAATTAATATTTTGTAGTAGAACAGAAATAATAATGTTATTGAGGCTTTTAGTTTATATGTATAGTAGATAAAATCAAATGCTAATTAAAGAAATTCATTTCCATGTCATAAATGAGTAGATTTGTACAATTCACTCAGAGATGCCTAGCTATATTTCGGTTGTATGATAAAAAGTGCAGTCAGTCAGAGCGTAAATGAGCACAAGAGCGACAATCAAATAAATTGGTGTGCAGGCCGCACTGCGTCACTGAATGTTAAGGAGTCTGCCCTCCTCTAAAGTAATTCTTTAAGCAAAATATGATATTTTTTTTAACTAAATTATTAGATGCTTCAGCAAAAAATAGCGTACATATTGAAAATAGGCACATTTCCTGAAGTAAAAAAACTTTTTACATATATAATTGAAAATGGAACAATTTGGAATTTTTATTACTTTTCAAAAATTGCCGATTGCTTTCACTCGACTTGCAAAAAAAAAATAGATGTAGAGGAAATAAGAATAGTTAAAAAATACTCATATATTATTGATAAAGCTTATCACTTGCAAATGGTTCGCGGCCATATGTGCGCATAGTTCGAAGTTATAGGCTTTTTGTTTTTTGATTTTCCTTCTTGCCCTATGGTGCGTGCTACCATAAAAGCTGTGCGGCAACAGTGAAAATGTGCAACACGAGAATGTCGCTTTTTTAATGAAGCATGAACACACTAGACCACATAATGGCGGCACACATTTACCTATTACGTGTGTGCAGGCGCAGGCACACACACACACACACACACACACACAAGCCACACACATGCATGCGACGTAAAGACAATGAGGCAAAGGCGTAGTCACGCTTTACGTTAAGAGGAAGGGGATCATCTGTTTTATAAGTTTTAGAAGTAAATAAAATTTACAATCAATACTTGTTTTCTTTCATAACATTTATTACAGAAAAAATAAAATAAATTTAGTTTCACTACCGCACCAGTTACGCCCTTGCCGGCAGAGCATAACTTAGGGTACACTTAAAAAATAAGAAAAACAGCAAAGAGAGAAGATTTGAAAAAGAAAATTGTCGCACATTTTCTTTGCATTTTCCTGTCGTTGTTGGCATGTTAAAAATATCCAACTCGTAATTGTTTTCGTTATTTTTTTTTGTTTTATTTTTCTGTGTGTGTTTATCACATTACTAATACGTCGCGTTGTCTTTGATTTTTTGTCCCCTTCTACTTAGTAGCATTGTTGTTGTTCTTGTTGTTGTTGCCAATTTTCGCGCCTAAAGTGCGTGACTCTTAATTAGACTACAATAAATGTGTGAAAATGTAGCCCGGTGTTTTTGAGTAAGTTACTGGGTGATTAGGCTTTTCTAGTTAGAAGAGGGGAGCACTTGACAGCAACCAGGTGACTGACTTTTAAAGCATTATAAATAGATGTCAGTGCAGCACTTTTGCTTGTCAGTTAAAATTTTGCAATATGTTGAAATTTATTTCGTTATTTGAAATAGCCATAAATTTAAGAAAAAAACAATTATACGAGCGTGCTGCAAAAATGCACTTCTTCTTTTTAACTCCGTCACAACATATAATGGCATACACATAAAATAGCTGCATTTTGTGACGCAATTGAGAAGTGAGTTGTAAGTTCAAGAAATAGTATGGTACTTGATGATGCAACTGGCAAGATGGAGCACAAAAAAATCAGTTTTTCATTCAATGCTCAAGCCGAAAAGGAAAAGTTTTTCGATTAAAATAGTCCTTCAATGCCTGACATTATGTGTCAATTTAAATAATGGTATCTATTGATTTCAAAATGACATTTAACTTAAAATTTAACTTTTTGAAATGAAAAAATGCATTCATCAGTGGAAATAAACTTTACGAGAAAAACTCTTGGTCATACAATAAATATTGCTTCCTGTAAAAGTCTATTCATTGTGAGAACGGCAGATCAAACGGATGTTGGCCACCAAAATACCAAAAGGTATAAAGCGGGGTATATAAAACAACGAAGGCTTTCAAAACTGATTTCTCCAAAGATATTTTATGAATTATGTTATATTACCAAAAACAGTGCTAGTTCATTTTACTGAACAAGTTAAATATATCCTCTATGTCAGTGAATAAGTTCGTTTAGTTTGTTTAGATGTTCGCTTCTGCGATCTAATGAGGCTGTAAGAAAATAATTATATACCATGTGTCTCACCTAAAAATGCAGTATAAGTTAATTTTTTGCGTAAGTAACTTTGCTTTAGAATAAATATTATAATCTTTTGCATTTATACTTACATAAAAAGATAAGTATTTAAATGAAAGTGAATAATAACGAATTTATGTAAAATTTATACTTTAAAATGAACACATGTGATGATAAAATAGAGTAATTATTAGTGTTAGGCCAATTACTTTTGTAAATAAATTAAAAATGTTGAAATTAAATGGTATATGGTAGAATTAAGGAAAACTAAAACTACGTTGAAGTAACTGCAAACTATTTAACATGAATTTGTATAAACAGTAATTAATTAGCACCAGCAACTGCAACACAATGTCTTAACCTAATAAGTATATAAATGTAAATATATTGCATATACATATTAATATTAAAGACCAACCAGCAGAATAAGAACGAGCAAAGAACCAGTAAATGCGGTAGATGAACTTACGCTGTTCGTTCTTTTTAGGAAATGGTTCATTATTGAAAGTTCGCTCATGAGTGACCCAACACAAGTGTTCAACAGTTTAGAATTGTTCAAAAGTCAGTTCGCGCAAAAATGAGCGATTTAGTTAAGTAAGCAAATGAATCAGCTCATCGAAATGAGCCAGCACTAGTTTCCAGCTTACGAAAAGAATTTCAGTTGCTTCAAATCGAAGCAGAGCGCTTTCTTTGGTTTTTTTTTTCAAATCCTGGCACTCAGCATAAAAAATTACGAACTAGAAATTAACTTGGGTTTCTTGTTGTACGATATTTATAACTTGAGTATTTTGCAGGCCCATACATTTCAACTGTATTTCAAAAAGATCAGTAGATCCACAAAAGTGTAATATAAGAAATTGTTTTAACTTTTCAAAGGCGTTTAGTCACTTGAATGCGTTTTATTTTCCTAGTCGCACTCTTGAAAACCATGGAATTAACAACAACGTTTGTCTTGCATCCAGATTGTTTTGTGTACTAAATATTTAAAATATCTGCCTATTTGGCGGTTTGATAGTTTGGTGGTTTGACGGTTGCCCTGAACGATGCAATCGCTTCCGGTTCAAATCGATTACAAAAGCGGCTGCACTTCTTTTGCCTTCCTTTTGTTGCTTTCGATTTCGTATTTGGTGTTTCTTGTTTCTTGTATTTTTACAATTTCTTCTACTTAAATGTGCTTTCTAATGTTTGCAAGTATCTCGTACCGAAGGTACTTTAGTGTGTTTATTTGTATCTGTGGTTGAGCATGTTTTGTGCCACGGAGGCTTCTGCTGCTTGTGGTGCTGCTGGTGGTGCTGCCGTACAGTAGGGGTATACACTGCACTAAACATAAATGAAGTGCACATCAATTAGTGCATATGCCATTTGTTGCCTTTGTTTGAGTTATGTGTGTTGCGGTATCTTTTACATTTTCTTGTTTTTCTTAAGAAAATTAATTGTTTTGTAAACACGTGGAAATGAGAAAATTCAGTGCGGCTTTATTGTTGTGCCCAAAATGACAACGCAGCATTCATAGGCAACACTAGAGACTCGACGATAAACAATTCCATTGGGAATGTACGGGAACAAGCCTGGGGCTCAACAAGGGGTTAAACAAGTAATTCCATGTATAACAACAGGAATGAGTGTGCCACATGGACACCTTTATTGCTGTTTACAGTTTTCTTGGCAATCTTCTAATTCCTATATATTTATATACATATACATATATATATTTATATACCATGAAACAGACATTTATTGTATTTCTTAATCTACATCTAAACTGACTTTATTCTATTAATTGACTCTCATTTTTAAAAGACAGACACACTTAGATCTTCAGCATTCATATATATCACACACTCATTCTGTTGACAATTGACACAAAAATAAATAAATACGGCCAATATGAAAAAACTTGAAACAAAAGCAAAAAGCAAATATCATTTGAACTAAATGCTCGGCACATTTGTTTTAAACCTAATGAGTCTGTTAGGCATACTATTTTGATTAATAATACTTTTGAAAACCAAAACGATAGCCATATATCTCTAAAAAAAACAACGACATTTATAAATATATTCTTGTATATCTTGGCATTGAATTTACTGCTCACTATTTCTACTTTTGAAACAATTTACGACTAAAGTAATACCATGTAGAATACTGTTCTCAAATGATTACAACATATAAATAAACAATTTACATTGTTTTGTTTATTTGTGGCTAGTTTTGTTTATGACTTTCACAAGTCTGAATAAACTTGAATAGTCATATACTACAGAGATGAATAATTGGTTCATAAAACGTTTATAAATGGGCTTCCGCTAGTTTGAGGTTAAACATACCTAAAATTTTTAATAATATTTTAAAGAGTCAAGATTAACTCATGTAGAAGAGTCGAAAATATGCTGATAAACAATGTTGTTTCATACAGCGTTTTTCACCATTAGAATACTTATTTTTTTAATTTGAAGGAACCAAGTAGACGGTTGCATAGAAATAATTTGAATCACTTTATTATTATTTTTCTTTCCAGAAATGAGTTAAACTTAAAATATTCTATATAACTGATTCTAATTCACAAAGACTTACGAATTAAACTGACGTTTTCATTTTTATCTGACCATCATCGAAATCGTAAAGAAAATGTTTGTTTTTTCAGACATAGATCAATGTGTTCATTCTCTGGCACGTGTTTTCGCTCTCGTGCTCATCTGCCCTTTTGCTGACGCTCACTTGCTCATCTCTGCTTTGGAGCAAAAAAGTTTATTTTTGCTCTTCATTTGTAAAGATATAGGTCGAAAAATTGATATAATCTCACTCTGCAATATTTCATTTAAATCGTCAGACATTTCACTGCGCTCAGGATATCCTACCACTGAAAACAATTCAATTTAATAAAATTGTTTCAAATTGAGTTAATGAAATTGTTACTGGGTACGTTTTGAAGCAGTTAAATAGTTGAAATATAATACGAATGCAAACTCTAAGGCAAGTTAATAGGCCAAGTTAAACAATAAATAAAATACAACAAAAATTTGAATAAAAATGCAAACTGTAACCGGTGCCTCAACATCCGAGCCCGCTTTCAACTCATTAATTATCTGTTTTTTTTATTTGTTTAACTTTTGTTGTTTTTTTTGTTTATTTATTTTATGTATTTTAATTAAATATTATGCAAATATGCAGCCAATATAAAGGGCAATCGAGAAGAATATTTAGTTAACCACGTCCTAATAAATTATTTTTTTAATTTTTAACTAAGCGACGTCAATGTAGGCATAAACAAAGTCCGATAAAAAACAAAATAAAAGCAAACAAACAAAAACAAACTCAAAAACCATAGAGCATTCAACAGCTG
The DNA here is from genome assembly GCA_035046065.1 of Chymomyza procnemis. Lineage (NCBI taxonomy): Eukaryota > Metazoa > Arthropoda > Insecta > Diptera > Drosophilidae > Chymomyza > Chymomyza procnemis. The sequence goes on from JAWNOJ010000026.1 coordinate 62,692,479, forward strand.
TCAGCAAATTATTTGCAATTCAAATGTATTATTAAATATACGAGTGATAAATGTTTCAGGAAAGTGTTGTTGCTATTATATTATTGTTGCTCTTTGGGCTTTTGTTAAAGCTGCTGAGACTCAAAGGGCGCTCAAATAAACTAATTTAGTTGCACCTCCCCGTATAAGATTTATTAGTCGTTCCACCTGCTTGACTTTAAATAGTGGAGTCGTTACTGGCCCAAATAAAATTTTGACTAATGGAAGAAGACATGACCTGCTGCCCAGCAAGCCAATGTCGAAATATTACAACTGTTTGAATAACTTTTAGGTATTTTGGGGAGAAACGAAAATGGTGTACCCTATGTTGGGAGAAATTAGGGAGTAATTGGCTTTCGCGGCGGTACTGCTACTGCTGGGCATCACGCTGATGAGGTGAATGGAAAGTTTTTAAATTTTAAAATCGTTTTCTGCAAAATTACGCTTTCTATAATTAGGATTTAAGTTAAACAAAGTTCGCAGTTTACGTTAGGGAAATACAATACCATTTCAGTTGAAAAATGAAATTGAAGTTTTACCAAAAGGCTATACTGAATTTGTTCATTTTTTGTAACGACAAGAAGAGCCTCCTTCCGGTGGACCTCCAGACATTTGTTTCAAAATGCTTGTCTCAACCTCAGGTAGAGATTCAACTATTTGACTCTATCCTTCCATTCGTGCTTATGGTCATCTAAATCTCGAAAGAAATGAGTAAAAATCTACTTTCTAAAGAAAGATACAGGGTATTCAACAGTTTTTAATTATTCATTTTTATTATTATTATTTTTTTTTAAATAAACAATATATTAATAAATTCTTAGGTTTTGATAAATAAAAAATTTAATACCTTCTAGATGGTATTTAAAATTCTGATAACCAATTAATTAGACCATAGGTAAGGTACAATTTTGGCATACACTCTCTAACATATAAACCGATGTCTTATTCAATAATGTCATATTCCATTGGATTGGTCTCTACTTGGGTACAATTTTTGTATTATTTGCATTATTTATAATTATGGGCTTTGTGCTTTCATGCATGACATGGGGTTTACCATAAATTATTTGTTTAGTTTAAAAAAGGTCAACTGCCAAAAGTGTTGGTTTTTTACTTGTTTTTTAACTTGGCAAAGTAGATTTTTAGTCTGGGTTTCATTCTATTATAAAAAAAAGTATTTTTCGCGCATCGCTAACACGATAGGGGAGAGGTTACCTAGTTTTTAAATAAATATAACTACTGTAATAAAAATTTAATAGAATTAAGAAGAGGAAACTTCATGGAGTGATAGCTTTGTTAGTAAAAACTGTGGGAGATGATTTATCTGATAAAGTTTGAGAAACTGTCACCAGTCTCTTTTAAAAAAGTTACGAAATTACTTACAACAAATTTAAGCCAAATTTTCATTTAATCTAACTCATTTTTGCTTAAATTAAAAATTGTTAATTTTTTTTTGCTTTTGTTAAATTGCGGTACTTAATATTTTTTTTTTCGTATAAAATAAATTTTGTTGATTTATTTTTTTTAATCATTTTAAATTTTAAGTTATTATTTATGCATATACGACTTATATAAAATTTATTAATAATGTTTTGAAATTTAAATTATTAATCAAATTCTACGGCAAATAAAATAAATTAAATAAAAAATATAGTGAAATAAATATCATTTTGTTTCATTTTTTAAGTATTAAATTAATTACAAAAACTGCAAAATTATACTGAATAAAAAAATTGAAATAAAATTGATTTTATATAAAAGAGAAAAAAATCAAACCTTAATGCAAGATACGGCAAAATTAACAAAAAATCCATCTAGCAGAAACAAAAAAATAAACTAACATAATTTGAATTTTATAAAATAAATGTTTTTTTTTCTTTAAATCAAATTCTTAATATAGAAATATAACAAATAAATCTATAATATACAATTAATTTTTATATTACATATAAAACAATTTAAAATGTTTAATGCTGCTAAAATTTAGAAAAAGTTTAATATAGAGTATTATACAATATTCCTACTTGTATGACATACAACAAATTATTTATTTTAACTCTCAAGAACATTTTACTAAGTTTGTATTAAAAACATTTCGAAGAAATTGAAATGCTATTTTTATTCATAAGTAAATAGACTACTTTTCACAGAAAAACTTGCACGCAAATTTGTCAAACAGCTTACTTTGATATTATATAAATGAGAAGCCGATAATCTCAAGAGTGGCTCAAAAAAACATACTATCCATCATTAAAGAGTGAATATGATATATGTGAAGGTGCTGGGAGCAAGTGAATTTAAATAGAAGGGATAGTCACATTTGCATATTTGACCATAATGGTAACCTCAAAAAATTAATTTGTTGATATGTCAAATAGTCGACCCACAGCAGTCATGGGCAGAAGATGTCGCGGCAATTTTTAATGACTTTCGCAAAAAAAGCAATTTTTATTTTTTGTATAAGCACAATGTATTATTATTTAAAAAGCGTTGCCGTCTAACAATTTAAATTGATATTTTTTATTAGTGTCGACTTAATTGGATTAAGTTTGTTTGAATGCCCGCTCGGTGATCCAATGGCAGTTAAATTTCGATAAAGCAAAAGTTGATGCACTACGTCAGCACCTGTTCGTGGTTGCATGGAAGCTGCTTGTTGAGACTATAAAATAAGAACTTTTTTAAATTGGCTTTTACTTTTGTTGGGCAAACACGTGGAATACTAAACAATACTTAACAATTATTTGCATTACTTGTGACGTCTAGTTCAGTGCCATGGTAGAAGTTGACTATCTTTCAAATTGGAATTTAGTTTCGATTATAAAAATAAATTGGCTTGATATTTTTAAAGGATGCAATTTGATTGGAGAGGTGCTGTATGAGATCTATGTTTGTAAAATATTTTCAGTCAACCCTCAACAAGACTTACTTTGTAGTAGTCAAATTTTGACAACACTTCGGATTGGAATAGTTATATTATTTGTTTAACGTTTTGTTTAATAAGTTTTCTGTTCAGAGCTTCCTTTTGCGAATATGTGAATGGTTAAACAAGGATTTGGGAATCATAGCTAACTTATTATTAAAGAAAATCTTCTCTTTTCGGAGGCCAATGTACATCAATATTTTTTGAAAATTTCAAACATTTGAAATGAAAATGGCAAGTGGTGTCAGCCTAATATTGTTTAGAAGTTCCTTTTTTACCAAATTTAGGAAAACACATTTTTTGTCAGCCGTTTTTCTTATTTACTGTGGCATGAGGGGTTTCCAAATGCGACAGTTTTTATAAACATAAAATAATAAATCACTAAACTATCCGATTATAAATTTGACGTTATCGCCAAAATATTCGTTTTTGGGATTTTTCAACTGTCTTCAACCGACAAGTATATTATAAAATACATTTCATTTTTCGAATGACATTTGTCTTAATTGCCCAATAATAATTTATACTTTAGATTTCTAACACTTTATGGACCACCCTCTATATGTGCGTGTTAGCTGCAGCCGCAGTGTATCTCGTTCGTCTTCAGGTAATATTTGGGCATATGCTTTATATCTGTTGATATGCCATAAAAGAGCATTAAAGATTTCATTATTATTTTTATGCTCTTCATAATTTGTTAATTGTATCTTATGAATGACAGCCCCAAGGCGCCTACCTTTGCGACTACGTCAGCTACAGATAGTATCCACGTGCATATCTGTGTGCGTGTGTGTGTGTGTGTGAGCTTGGTCATAAAAAGATACATTCGTATCTAGGTAATCCAACAGCTAGGTTTTTGTGTATTTTTTTGGTTTTTAGTTTTGAGTTTTTTTCATTTATGCACACATATTTAGCTATTTTTGGTTATTTTTATAACTTGGCACATATGTCAGACATAGACCAAAAATAATTCAAAGTTTTTACATAGACCGAGTCCCATCAGTGCTGTTTCTTGTTGCGGCTTATGCTATGCGCCTAGGCGACCAACATCGTCTATAAAATTTACCAACTGGCGCATAAACAAAAGTAATAATACCCTAAGATAAAAGAGCTTTTCGCTTGTCTAGACGAATTTGACATACCCTTGGGCGCATGCATAGACGACGAGCTTAAGCAATATGCGCTGAACTTGACCACAAGCAACAATGTAGGAGAAGTCTTGCGGTTAGACATTGTCTACCTTTGACCCAAATTGCTGGACTTGCTTTTGGCCAATGCTGCCTAATGACGCCTTAAATGCACATAAAATCTAAAGATACTTCTACGTTGACGCGCTGACAAGTAGCCAATGAAACGCACACGAATTTTCCAAATTAATGGGCAGTTGGAACTAAGTGCAAATCCGTGAGATGCGGCAAAAAGAAAAATTAGAGATGCGTCTTGACAACACATGCGGCTGGGTTGGGGTCTGCCGGCGGCCCAAAGAGTGCAAAAGCAATTAACATTTTGATTTTTGAAATATTTTTTTGTCAACAACAGCAACAACAAGAACGTATAGAAGATGACAGGCGCATATGACATGATATGTATGGTACTTGGATGGAACACGCCGTATTTTGTTGCTGTCGTGGCAAAAATATGCTAGTACTAAAGCATTTTTGAAGCAGCAGCAGCAGCAGCAGCAATTGAATTGTTTTTGTTTATAATAATTAAGACAAAGTCAGCTGATGATGCCTTGCAGCTAGGGGCAGCAGCACTTAAATTGTGCATAAAAAGTGGCAAAGAAGTTAGCTCTTTCTACGCGCTGGTGATTTGTCATTACTCCTGCAAGTTTGGTGTAGTCGTTGAACGTGTGCCAAAGTGAAGGAATGGCAACGTCACTCAGTCAGCCGGCTCACTACTTTGCCCCCTTCAGTGTCCTACCCAAATTTGTTAGTTGCGTATCTAAGAGATACTATTGCAGCGATGTTGTTGCTGCAGTAAGTGTGCGATTATTTTCAAATTCGACACAGTTTTCTAAACGAATTGTTTTTGTTGCACATTTATTTTTACCAATTTGTTTGAGATACATAGTTTTGCCGTTTCGAATTTTCATTGGGAAAGCCGTTTCTTGTGATTTCACATATATGCGATTTCCCTAGAGTTGCAGTTTTACGTAACCGATGAAGGTGATAATGATCATGATGCTGATGATCATGCGATTGTTTCGTTATACTTCAATGGGTACAGCAATAGCTTAGCATAATCAGTTAAACATTTGGGTAGTCTTCGCAGACGTTGATGGCCCTAAAAATAAACTGTGCCAGTTTGTTGTAGTATGGCCGGCTATTTTCGAGCTATTCACTAATTAAATGTCAAAATTGCATATAAGATCGCTTGAATCGCACGATATTTATCGGTTACATTAGCATTTTCAACTAATCCTGCAGCCAACGAGGAATGCTCAAAGTCAATTCGTGTGCGCTATAATAAATTTTATTTTTGCCAAGTTTATGTGCGGAAATGAGCAGGCAAAGATTTTGTTTTTGTCATATGACTGAGTTGGCTGACTTGTCAGCTGATTGTCAACACCAAGAATGACTATTTTTAATGTGAATATTTTTCTGTACTCTTCTCTTGCAGCCGCCACAACTAGCTATGCCACGACGCGACAACTTGACATTTTTATCAATATCGCTGCGAAAAGGCAACTAGTAGAGACATCAGCTGGAAGTGACACTCGTTTACTTTTGACAAATCGCAGCAACGATCAACTTTGAAATGAGAAGAAAACCTTTGACGTTGATAAGATGCACTATCAGCGGGGAAGACGAAGATGAGGATCAACAGCAGCAGCAACAAAATTTCAAATTGAAAATTGTTCAACAAGTCTACGCTATGATAACCTAATTTCAACTAATACCAGAGCGGTGAAAAGTTTTTCAACCAAGTTAACAGCGACTCGGCTGCAACAACTGATAATATACAAAAAAAATATATATATACAAGAAAGGGAAAGGGAAAGATGAAGTTGTAGAAGAGCGGAACTTCAACGAAACGAAAGTAAACTTTTATTTTTACGGCATTTTTATGATTTTTCAACGATATCCATGTGCTTTAAAGGCGCAACAGAGGCGTGGCATACGCCCAGCCAACAACTGACACTGAGATACACGTTTTTCGTATAACCGAAAACAACAACAATCCCGAAAAGAGAGAATTTTATTTTTTAACTCGGAATTTCGAGCAACAAACTGATAAAGTGTATTAAGACTTTTGTGAAATTGAAGTGGTAATTTTTCATGCGAAGAAACCTGCGTTTGGATTGGAGGGCCCTGGCGCTGCTGGGCGCCCTCCTGTCTTTCATTATAGCCTGGCCAGGTCTGGTCTTTGCCATGCCAGAGCTTACGATGCCGAACCATGCAAATAACACTAGTAGAAATAATACAAGTAACAATAATAATTTAAATGCAGTTTTAAATAATAATAGTAATATAATCGATATACAAAGTGATCATAGTCATAGTAAAGTGCAGAGTGACCATAGTTTAAATCAGAAAAATCAAAGTATTAGTGTTACAAAAAATATGCGAACGTTTACACAACAACAACAACAGCAACAAACAGAGAATAGAACCGAAACTGCCATAATAAACACAACAATAGAATCAGCTGTTGCCGCTGTGAATGATGGTAGCTTTGAAAAGAAGCTGCTGGGCTTTGTCTTCTCAGCGCTACCAAGCGAACATTTGGCCACACTCTCACGCACAGAGCGCAGCATACGTCATCAACAGCATCATCAGCCTCATCATCATCAGCAGCAGCAGCAGCAGCAGCAAGCTCTAGAGGAAGATGATGCTGATAAAAATTTCATTGGTTCGAAATCGAAAAGACTGAATAACTATAGAAATAATCTACCCATAAATAGCAGTAACCATCCCAGCAATTTGGATCGCAACGAACGCTCCACGGTGTCCCATTTGGCGGGACCCTCTCGTAAAATACAACTCTACATTAAGAATCGTTTCATACAGCTGCTGCCGGATGGCACAGTTAATGGCACACCAGACGATAAAAGCGAATACAGTAAGTACAATCATTTATTAATTTATTTATTGTTAATTTAGGTTGCATTTGCTGCAACTTGGATTTACAATGTTAAAGTTGGTAACTGCTTGTTTTTTAGCAAAAGGTGACTAAAAGATCAACGTCAATCAAGTTGAAGGTTTTATAGTACGTGATTGGTCAAATATGTATATTCGATTGGACGAATCAAGATCAGTTAAGAATAGGGGAAAGTTAGATTGCATAGGCCGTTCGTAAAAGTGGAAACTTTAAAGGTAAAAGTTGGCTAACTGAATTCAAAATGGAAGTAACTCGTTTCGTATTATCTATTTCAAAACGAAACTATATCGTTGACCTTCGCAACTGTACCAAACAGAAATCAGCAACTACCACCATTTGTATGGGTGAGGTATGTCTTTTAATGCGAAACGCACAAAACAAATGGCTATAATAACAAAATCAGCCTAAAACATACATCCACACATACCACTCTGCACGCCCACTCGACATACCCAAGAGCGAAGCACCCTATTAACAACAAAAAGTTGAAAGTTCTCATAAAATTTGTTTGAAAGCTGCATAAACGCAAAATACTTGCCGCTTGTTTATAGCAGGCGGCTGCCAAAAAAAAAGAAAACGAACAAAAAAATCTTTCGGAAAACTTGATGAAAATATTTCTGGCGAACTGTTTATGTAGAGCATCATTAAGTTAGACACTTGATTTGGCAATCTGCGGCAAAGCAAAAGTTATTGTATTACTTGCTATTAACGTATAAAATGTTTCTTTTTCTATTTTTTATAATGCTGCAAAGGCCTTGCTAAACTTTTAGGATAACTATTTGGGGGCATATAAATCTTTTTGTTAATGAACTATGCGGCCTGATTAGCAAACAGCAATGAGTCATAACACCAGTACCAGGTGCAATGCGAGCAGCATGTCTTCCCTGCTACGTATGTATATATTTTTTTTTTTTTATCAATATTATGTTCCGAGGTTGCCAATCAAGATGCAAAGTACTTGCCAAAGTTATTTACGGCTTTGCCAAAATAAAAGAAAAATTCATTCAATTTATGCTGGTCTTCACTAAGTTCGTCCCCTCCTGCCAACAATTTGTACGGCGGCGATAAGAGACAGCGACAAGCGAAACCGTTAAAGAGTGCACAAAGTCGCGCTCATGTCGCGTCTACCGGTTTTGCGCGTTTTTTGTGCGCGTTTTCATGCCGCCCTCTTATCGCTTACGCGCATCGTGCGCTTGTATGTCGTCATTGAAACGTCGTTGCCGTCATCGTAAGATGGCGCATAGATATGGCTGTTTTTGTTTTTTTCTTTTCATACCCTTTGGTGCAGGGTATAAAGTGTATACAAGATTAGTGCAAAGCGTGTGACAGTCAGTGGGAGTGACAGACCCCAAGTACTTTATGCCAAATTGCTCAAGTCCATCCGCTCTTATACTGTGAACACAAAAACTATTAAACTAAAGCACTTAGCATTTTTCATTTTAAAGATCTATAACTTTTGACGTTAGAAGAGAAATTTTTTTATTCATGAAATTAAACACATTTATTTCTATTAATAAAAAAAAAACATAAACGATAAAAATTCATAAAAACGTAAAGTAATACTGCAATTTAGAGCCGCCAGTCGCCAACTTGTAATCCACGAGCTTTGGTGGTGTTTTCTGTTTTGGAAAGACTGCTTCAAATCACATGTTTTTTGACTGATCACTCAAGGAATTGGTCTGAACATCGGATACAGTGGACTTAATGTGCTGATAAATAAAGACTTAGCTCAAATTGTGTACGAATATTTGAGTCCAAAAACTTTCTAAGGACTTGTACATATACTATTGCAGCGCTTACAAGCCCTCATAGCACTATGTTTCCAAATTTTTGTTTTGCAAACTGTAACACGCTCGTATTTACGAATAACTATATATCCGATATTTTGAAAGCTTATCATTAGCAAATTTTAGCAGTTGAATTGCAGTTTTCTTCATAAGACAAAATATAGTAGAAACTTTAAATCATTTATTGGAATTAACAAAATCGAAGAAATACTACAAATGTTGAAAGCATGATAAAGTTAAGAACAATAAAATTCTCCTAAAAATGTTGTCTTAGGAAATACTACTCGTATATAATTAGAAATTGTTTTGATGAAAAAAGTGAAGGGTATCATTCATATCGGGAATTGCTTCAACAGTATTACCATTGTTATTATTATTATTTTTTTGATTCACCCTGTTTTCATCTTAATTTATTTTGAACGTGTAGTTTCGCTTCGGCCTCTGGGCTTGATTTCCAACTCAATTTTTTTTAAGGTGTTAATTTAATTTTATTCTTTTGGACTGCTTGCCGAACTTGTTGATCAATCCATTCGTTTAGGCGAGATAATGCGAGTTGAGCGCGATAAGATTTTTATGAAATGAAATTGTTATAAAAGCTTTTTATATTGCTCTCAAGTAGTTATTGTGTAGGTGTTGGAAATGATTTTTACGATCACAGCATAGCCACGTATAGGGTATCTTTTACGGAGTGCCATTTCTACGATTGTATTTGTATTCTATACCTTCATGAATATCAACAGCGTTAGTTGTTGGGAATTGTTGGCCATTTACCTATTTTGTTTATAAAGAAATTATGGTGTCAAACAACAGTGTCGAGTCAATTATTTTTTATAAAAATTGAAAACTTAAAATAATTTTAAAGTAATAGCCACAGTTATGACTTACAATATTTGCACTTTACGAGTTTTCTTCAACCTTCATCCTAATAGCCAAGTTTGTAGACGACGAAGCCAAAGAAAATTTTCTATTTTCATCTTAATAGTCTTGCTCAAGAGCTAATCAACTCCGCTGGCTGCTTTGACCACCAGTTGACCTCCAAAAGTCAACTTGACTTTGTGCCTGTCATGTTGACTCGGTAGCCTTTTTATAAATGGCTACAAAACGGCTAACGGTGCATGGCCTGGTCAAGGAGCAAACATGTTATCCAGAGCGAAGTCGTGTTGTGTCTGGTCGGGGAGAAGGCGTGCATATTTCTAAAATGATATATGCACGATGGACGTGTCTTTATGTCTTGTTGCCCCAAGGGGTCCAACAATTATGCGTCTGATTTAGTGCGTAGAGAGGTGTGAAGTTGAGTAAAACCTCTTGTCTTTCCGACACTTTTGATAACTTAATTTACACCGCGTCCGCCTCGGCAGCTTGATGTATTCACAGCTGGTGGACGACGGGTAACACACAACCGGTGGGCACATTTTTCTCACTTTACTTATATTGATACTTTCACTGATTTTCTAAAACAAAGCTGTTATATCAATGCACTTCTTTCAGCTTGCTCTTTTAGTTGCCTAATTTTATTGACCCTCTACCAAAAAAATAAATAAAAATGTCAAAATAATAATGAGTTTACATTTAAAATTTCACACAACAAATGTGGAGCTTTGTTATATTTGCCATATATCCAACCGTGTTTTTTTTATGTTCTCTAAAACAATTTTTACTAAATTTTTTTATGAGCCCCAAAATATATTGGCATATTTTAGAAAAACGTTGAAATTCAAAAAATTATTTGGATTATTCCAAAGGCAAATTGCATAAACGGCCTAATGTAGGCCATACACTCGTAAATTTAAGCCCATAATCATGATTAATATAATCACCAATTGGCATCAAAAGAATGCGGACCAAATGTTTTTACAGCCAGACTATTTCAACACACTAGCCATTATCTCTAAAGAGATATAGATGCGTATAGTCTAGCAACTAGCTATTAGATCACTCGCTGCACACAAAACAATAAATTAATTTTTTAGTTTTTACAACAAAATTTCGTGCTCTACGTCATGATACTTCAGACGAAAGAAATAGAGACATACCACAGCATAGACTTGACAGATCTACATATGTCAGCCAGACAATTTCAAAGCAAACATAAAATATATGCATGCAAAGGGTGCTTTTTTAGAACTTTTTTTTAATTTAAAAATGTACGTAAATTCTAGTTAATGTATGCAATTTTTAAATGATAGAACGATCCATATAATTGCATGCGCTACATATCCGCACATGATCATGGTGGCCACAAACCGTAAAATAAACTACCATCTTGTTCGAACTAAGTCGTGCTAGCGCTGGCCTATCGCGGTCTTTGAAATAGGACGTACCGCTGGCCATAGAACACACCAAACGACTTTTCCGGAATGCTTTTCCCGTTCTAATGCAACTGTTGGTTGTGCTTGTATCCGAACAATAATTTTGCGAAAACTGACATGAGACATGAGGGTGAAATTCGATAAAAAAAATTAACAACTTTTTAAACGCTTTTCGGAATCATCAATATCAAGCAAAAACAGTGATGCCAAAAATTATTTTGCTAAAAAATCACCCTTTATAATAAAATTTTTTGAATTAAAAAAAAAACAAGAAAAATATATAACAATTTTAGTGTTCAAATCCAAGAGCATATAAAACATTTGACAGCATACTACATATAATGGTAAAAGATCCGTCCAGACCATTGGATGATGCTTGTATTTGCAAAGAACCACCATTGGTTGCCGGAACACACGTGGGTGGTGCTGCAAAGCACTTGACGGACAGCTGGACGAACGGATAGACGGACGGACTATTGTCAGCGCCTGGCTCATCACTTGGCCGGCGACTGATTTATGTGCCTAATGTACAGAAACGAAAGTGTTTCGTTTAAGATAAGATTATGCATAAGTATGAAAATTTAGGCTGCTCGACTAGATAGTAAGTCGCATTTGGCAAAATCGTGACTGACAACGCAATATGTCAAATGGATTTTGTAGTCGCCATCCCTGTTTTTCACTATTTTCACGAAACGCACAAGTTCCGGCAGCATAGTATACTACGGAAAATTATTTTTAGAGCAATGGCAATGAACTCTATTTCGTATAATTTTGGACTGACTATATTGCAATAGTTTGAATTTGGAGGATGTTTACTACTCGTTTTGTTTGGGCCCTTTAGCTATGCGGCTACTGAACTTAATTACTTTTTGAGAAACATGTCTTTTGGCACCCACATCTTGCTGAATTTTACTATTTTTTTTTTTGATTGTTATAAGATTTGTTTATGGCTCGGCGGTAGTTTTAATGACTATTACTGCAGCTACTTAAAAAATAAAACAATAAAACGTAATATGATTATAGTTGGTGTTGTTTTTACTTCTTTAAAAAAAAAGACCGCATTGACAAAGATGTTAAATTATGCGAAACGTTCAGAAATAAAAATAAAAATAAAACGTAAATTTTTGTAATCGTTGCATTTTGTAAACTTACTTATTTATGAAGTTGGGTCTGCCATATAAATTATAATGATTAATGATATTTTGCACGCAGCTTCTTCAAGATCTTTTGTTGTTGCTGCTGTAGTTATTGCCGTTGTTTTACAAGATTTTTTACGAGCAATTCATTTTCACCAGCAGCCGCGGCCAACTCAATCAGGTAACCGTACGGGTCTTATAATATATGTATACTCTATACCTACCGTCAGACGGGATACATATATGAATCTTGTGCAAATGTACGAAACAAAGCGAATGTGTTGACAAGGTGATTCCAATGCGTTTAGCAGCAACAAATTACTTAATAATTCGGAATTAACATTTTGGCGTGACGTTACTTTAATTAAATTACTTAAAACATTATTAGCTACTATTGTAATGTTTTGAGTTTTATTTTTTTGCGTTTATCGTATATTGTAAGTGGTATCATGTTAGACTTTAGGATTTTACTTAAAGGCTTTCGGAGCCCTCTCACAATCAAAAAATTTACTTATTTTTGTTAGGAAGCAGAGAGTATTCCTCAATTACCGAATTATGCAATTTATCGATAGTAAACACGAACATTAAGATTATGAAAGTTTACTAATTTTATGCATAAATCTCATCAATATATATTTAATTTATAATATTTTTTTTTATAAGGTAATATATAGGCCTCTCTTCTATCTTGCGCCACCCTCTCGATTTCACTTTAGGGCTTGCTTTTTTTCCTATGTCAAAATCCAAGTTTTTTTTCCATGACAGCGCGGGTCTGTCTCTACGCTCGCTGTCGTGCTGACTGCAGCCGATTGTGATTCGGGTGGTAACGCTCGGATCTTGTCTCCTTCGAGCCAGAAAATTTGCAACTTAAAAGATTTGAGGCAACAAAAATTCAAGTTTTTCAGGATGTTGCAGTAGAATACTTTGATTTTAATTTCTGATGGTCAACGAACTTCTTACGGAATTAAAGGTTTGCCTTGCTATAAAAATATTAATTTATTTATTAAAAAAAAAAATATTTATTTTAAGATTTTTGCTATTAACGTTAATATTTTGGTAAAGATTAATATCATCGGATATTTTAGCTTAATGTTTCCAATGCCACCTCCACAGTCAGTTATAACCTAAACTGTTTGATATCTGCAAATCTGTGTACAGATCTTGAGTTGTCTGTGAAAATTTTAATCCTAAAGTAGATTCATATCTTCTCTAAATGCTTGAGAAGACAAATTTTTTGATTGAATTATTTATGCAACAATAGTTTGAATTTTATGTGTCCCTTGATGTTATGTCTAGGCATAGGTCTTGCAAAAATGATTTAAACTTTTGAGGTATTCACTTGCAGATAAGAAAATAAACAAAGCCCAATGAATTGAAATTTTGTTGAAGAGAGTTAGTTTTTAATTGCATTTTTTTTTAACTTTGCCTGCCTCAGCAAGTTCGCCTGCTTGTGTGTGTTGCACGTTTATTCTTAGCTCCTTATGGTCATGGAAGTAAACCACAAACAACATAGAACAAAACACTTTCCGGATATTGTGTTCAAAATGATGTTATACACACAGTTTCGTAATGAGATTTTATGTGTCCTGGTCGTAAGAATCACTAAGAGATAAAAATGTCAAGGACCACAAATGTGCACCAAAAACGCAACTAAAAAATGTTCGGCTCGGGTACCAAGTTTTTTGAGTAATACTCGTGATTTGTTCGTGTGCGGAACGTATTCGACAACCCTTAAACACTTAATTGCAAGCTCTGTTAATAACGTATTTTGTTTTAAATTATAGTTCCCATCAATATAAAAAAAGGCGCAATCGAAATAATTGATTTTGGTGGTTCCAGTTGATTAATTATTCAAGTTTCGCTAAGAGTGAACTTTTCTTGACAAATGCTCGATGTGGATTTTTCTGCTTCATTCACACTAAACATCAGATTCATTAATAATTAAGAGTCAAAGGCCCAAGTAGCTACTGCTCGTTAAACAAATATTAAATAAAACGCTTAATTTATAGTAACACAAACATACTTTATGAAAAATATAAAAATTAATTATAATTTGATGCGTAACATTTAAAGAGCGCACAACAATAATAATAATAAATCATTTAAAGAGTATAATCCCAATAAGAGAACGACAGAGTTTTTGTATCCAAAAACTTTTAGTATTCCACATAGTTTGGCAAGAGCTATAGAGTATAAAAAAGTAGGCTACGATCGGTTCGATCGGACATTGACACACGAAAATCTCTCAAATCGCTGGTATTTTTTATTTATATTTTAAACATAAATTGTAAACCATTAAGCTTAGCTTAACAGATTCTACGATGATACTCACAAGTAGGGTAAATTAGTCATTTTGGAATTAAGTACAACACTTATCTTATAAAAATAAATGCTAGTATTATTAGATAAACATACGATATAGGCCAAGTTGGGTATAGACCAGAGCACGTCTACTGCTTAAGTCATAAGAAGGTACAACATTTGGAGTACTACACCTTATCGGGTCACTTTTATTTTAGATTTACGATAGCAACCGCGATTGGTAATAATGTGCAATTAATTTATAATCCCATCAGCACTTTGGACGGCAACTACTTTGGACCTACTTTCCCACTACGGTTGACACATTTACGGTCATACAATGTATGATGACGCAAACAATGCACAATATCAAGTATCGTAGACCCCTCGAATATTAACGGTATTTATGGGGAAATACATTTGGCGCCTACCTGCATTTTGCGGCATATTATTGGCTTGTGATTCATAATGCGCTGCTTGATATTTGTCTATGTCCGAACTGACAAATTTTACCAATTAGCAATTTCGTGCTTTTAGTCAATCGCATAGCAAATTAATCTCTCGACTTGCGCGGATTTCAAAACAAGCCGTTTTACTTTAACACCAAAGTCATTTCTTGTAGATCTTGTTTTTCTTTTATTTTTGTTTTTGTAGCAAAACGTGAAATACTTTTAGCGGCTTGCTATCGCTTAACCAAGTTAATATATCAATCCAGTTTGTGGGGGCTTGTAGGTGGCAATCTTTCGGCGGTGTTTACCACTTGTAACCAACCAAAAACTCTCTGTGATGTTGGCCGATTTCATAGTCTTTGCCCCTCTAGTTTCAATTGTAATTATGTGCTTGCTTTACTTTTTCTTTTCTATTTAACCCAATTTAAGTTTTTTTTATGTATTTAATTTTCTTTTTATGGATTTGTTTGGACGCGTGTCTTGATGACTGCATAAATGGGTGTTTTTTATTGTTATTATATTTTTTTTTTTTAGAGCGATTTATGCTCCAAATGGCCATGAACGTGATGGTATGGCCTATTGGATCTATTTGCATGAAGACATGTTAACAGATTGCATCGCTACGCGAACCGAATAAATTCATACCAAACGCAATCCCGACTTTGACATAATGAAGCAAGTCGTAAGCATAGTATGTAATATTGTATATAGTTTGTATAAGAAAGGTAGGCTTAAAAATAGTTTCTTGAAAGCAGAGCTGTTGTTGCGCTTATGAAAGCTTTCGAACATGCAAAAAGTTCGATTGTGGTTGAAAGTTATTACGGAAGTTCAAAAATTGAAAAGTTGTACAAGAAGAATATGTCAAAGTGCTACATAATATTTACGAAATTTTAATAAATATTAGATTTAGCATAAATACTTTTATGACTTCTTTTTTTTTTAACATAAATAAGTGCATTGTAAAGGCTAGCATGCATCATATACAATATAGCAGCATTTAGACCGAGAGAATATCCTCGATAAATAAAAATACGCTATGTAGTTTTTTTTTACTTCAAAGACGTATACAAATTTTAATAACTGTCTAGTTGGTAGCGGCTGCTTTTTTTAGCCGGAGACTGTGTGTATTTAATATCTATCTGTTTCAGGAATTCAATTCGTGTTGCTCTTGGTATTAAAGGTATTTTTCGAAATAATTCCAAGCCAACTTTTTATAGCTTTTTTATGTGCCTAAAATTTCCACAATTAAAAAAAATAGACTAAAAATTTGATTAATAGACTATTTTTGTATTATTTTGCAAAATTTAAAATTTAAAAGATTTAAAGCAAATCTTCCAAATAAAATCTACCAAATAACATGATATAACCTGAAAACTACCCTAATCTTTTCAAAATATTATTAGATATTTAAATTCTGCCAGTGTTATCGTAAGATATCGTTAATGAGTTCGCCAAAAATCGCTTATCACTTAAAAACCGATCGGTGGAAAAAGGGAAAAATATATTAAAATAAAAATATATAAATATTTGACAGAATTGGTAACGATATAAACATAGAATACCCCATGAATTAAATAGAAAATACTATCGGCGATCAGCCAAACGATGCTAACCGATTTTGATTTAAAATCTGGTATGATGCTTGAGAGTTAATTAGCCATATAAGCTACCACGGCAGTTACACGATTTTTTTTTATAGTTTTCAAGCAAATTTAATAGTTTTATTATGTAAAAATAAATAACAACTTTCGAATTCGTTATCAGCAGAAACAAACGAAACACAAAGTAGTTTTGAAAAATGTAAAAAATGATTGATCGACCGGCATTGTTACATTTTCTTATAAACAGGCGTTATGGGCGCAGGTAGAACTTAGATACTGAAAACTGTTTAATTCAATAATTAGTCCCCCAATAAGTTGCTTCGCTTATAAAAGTTTTCAAAAATATTTTGCACTTAACATTCTCATTATCCACTATACACAAGTTGAGTTCGTTCCACAGGTTCATTAACTTATCAATTTATTCCATTTAAAATCTTAAATTTTCACTACGCTTGCATAATTTATATAAAAATATATATATCTTCTCAGTTGACTGACTAGCTTACCGAGTACTTGATGCGATTACTTCTCGCCCATGTCAAAACAATTTATTAAAGACAATTCGCCAACTTGTAAATGACATATTAATGACCACTTCACGGTAATACCAGAAACAGCAACAAAAAACAACTGAATCCACTGTAACCACAATCAGGGTGCCACCACACACACGCACACACACACACGCAATTTGAAATTACAATGTGTGTACCATGGAAACGACTGCGAATCCGGTTTACCCCAAAAACTAGTCGGATTTGAGAGCTGCCCACATTTCGAGACTGCTCAACTGTCCGGGTCTACATTGTGGAAGACCGGCCGACTCCTTTGCAATTTAAGCACAACAATTTTCGCACTTAATAGCTCAAGTTTATGGCAATCGACAAATTGGTGTGCTAATCTTGGTCACAGCCACTGGTCAATGGCTGGTCGAAAAATTTTCGACTTTTGAGCTACCTCCACATGTGCGGACAGTTCCATTTCGCATGCGTCACTCGTAGGCAGCGTTTAATATGCGAGGCACAAGTATCCAAAGTAATAAACTGCAGCAACTACTGTGCGTTTGCGAGAGAGCTTTTGGGGACTTAAACGGGTTAAGTGCGTGCAATTTACGCAGATAAAGCTAATCCAGGGAAAAGCCGCTGCCCGAGAAAATTAATTCAAAGCAATCCAAATGACTTCCGTTCAAAGTCAGTGACGACGGCGACATGATGATATTGGTGAAGTTTTAAGACAGTCCCAGTTGGGACTAATGGGATGAATGGGATGGTTGGCATATTTCATACGAGTGGATATAGAATTTTTGTGTGTCTTATGCCAACGCGCGCTCAGAGCTGTAGCAAGTAGGAAGTGTACCCAATTGAGGTGATGACACACACAGTGTGTCTCGTGTGTATTGATGTTACGCAGTCTGTGGCGGTGTACGGATACAAATACAGATACGGATACAAATACAGAGATGCAGATAGTGTACCGACCGACCAAGAGGGCCGTACAAAAATTCTAATGGCATGGCATGCGTGCAACGTGCCACACAGTTGCGGCTGCAGCGGCAGCAGCGACTGCCAGACAGCGTCTGGGCCATTGACTTGTATTGTGTGCATCTGTATGTGTTTGGTGTGTGTGTGTGTGTGTGTTTGTGTGTTTCTGGGCTTTATTTAAACTAATTGACGCCCGCCACCGCAACTGCAATGTTGCATACGAAAGGTGTGCGGGTGTGCCCAGAAGCAAGCGGGTTATGTTGCCACCACCCGCCGCCATCCACACAGTGGTTGCGGCGGCAACAGAGGTGCAATTCGAAAAGTGTCAATTGTTTGAGTTTGTAGACGAACTGAGGAACTGCTTGCTCGCTCGTTCATTGATGCGCGTCAAAATGAACAATGAGTTTCAATTAGTGGTTGCATGCCACTCCAGGCTGCATGGTTTCGTTGCCATGTTGTCGATCCATTTGAAGCGGCAAACCTTAGTTAGATTTGCTATTAGGTACTTATGGCGTGCAATAAGGAAGTTTCAATGCCTTTGCTGATTGAGTTTGATGCTAAGGTGCTCAACATTATTGAGATCACAAAACCTAACGCCGTAAACTATGTTTCCCTTTATGTTCTGTGCTAGGGATAAGTAGGGGATAAAGAATCCTCAAGTTGATTGGTTATATTATCTTCAACAGCCACATTGGGCACAGATTCAGTGGGGTTGGCCCAAAAGCCAAATAAAAGTATTACCCACAGCTCTCCAAATTGAACTTTGTGATTCTTCAAGTCTAAATGGATCTCAGCTCCTCAAGATGTTTTGGATGTATATTTACGTATATTTCAACTTGTATGGGTCTTTTTCTCTAGAGCCAAGAATTGAAAAATAAAATCTTTGATGGGTTTTCCAAAAATAAGATTCTTTTACTTAAAAGCAATTCCAAAATATTTATAAGTGAAAAAAAAGGCAAATGATTCTCATTCTACAATCAGAAAACCTAGTTGTAACTACGAAGTAGTTGAACGTTCTCGGTGTAATTTAGTTGAGTATATTCTTTTATTCTCTTATCGTTCTATTGCAAAACTTATTTAGTTTTAGTGCAAAATAAAATCTATAAATTGTGTTTTTGTTTAAAATCGCAAAATACTTCGAAGTAGTTATTTAGAGCATTTGCATAAAAATGCATCGCAAATCCGTTGAGGAAGTTTGGGGAGTTCATATTTTGCAAATTTAATTGAGTTTTTGTTAATTAGATCTTTCAAAAGCTATAAATCTACCACATTATTTTAATTTATCAAACTATCTAATAATCTCAGAGACTTAGGTGTACTACCACGAGGTTATCAGAAGCATAAAGGTATAGGGACGGAACTTGACGTCTACATACCTGTATTGCTTAAATTACAAAGTACCCTTTGTACCCATAGGTATAGGGTTACTCATAAAGAGAGAAGTCACTATAATCATTGCCACGGTGCTCCTCAGTTCATTCATATTGTAGCTGCGATTTGATAAGCATTTTCATTGAAAATTTGTGTTCTCAATTCATAAACATAATAAAAGCTTGAACTCTTTATTAGCTGCTCAGAAATTTCCATTCAGAATGATGTGAGTTGCAGGAAAGTTTTCACCTCAAAGTTTAATGATAACTCAATCATTTCGTTCATATTCGCAGAAGATCAAACGATTTCGCCGAGTTGGCGTAAAATACTTCCGTGCTGCCTTGCCGTGTTATTGATCGGGTGATGAGCGGTTGCTCTAGGCCCTGGCCAAGCTACCTTCAGACAGACATTTTATGGGCGCCACTTGCAGGTGAAAAACCTAAAGTCAAGGAAGAGGAGCTAAAGAAGTCGGCTAACTCTTAAGCAGCTGCTTATGGCAGTTTGTTTGTTTTCAATGGCATCATTGTGCGCTCCTCTATGTATCCCAAGTGCTGGACATGGTCAGGCGGATACGCTATGATATTTAACGTGCCTGCTAATTTGCCAGCAACTGCAGTCATTTCTCTATTTAGCCAGGCCAAACACAAATGCGTATGTAAGTTGAGTGGACCCTAGCACTGAGTTAAAGATGCAAGATGTGGTAGGTGCCGGTGGTAGAACTTTATGACAGTGAAAATGAGCAAGACCACTGCTGTTGGGATAATGTATCAGGCGATCTGGGTTATTTATTAAAGGCAAATAAACAATATCGACGCTGATAAGTGAGGCATATTTTATGATTCGGTTTTATTTTATGACTTGGAAATTGCATAACGATGGGTGGACGGACGGCTAGCTATAAAAATCAGTGACCCAGAGTAAAAACAGCAAGTGTGCTGGGCAGACAGTACGATGCTGCTGGGTATACATTACTGACCTACTAACAAAGAGTCAGTCAAGTCAACAAACTTTCAAAATCAACTCGGACATGGGATGTGTGCATAACTTAAGTACATACTATGTTGTATGTTACCAGGCGACCACCCACTTGAGTTAAATGTTCAATTTGGATGTTGGGCAAGCCAGCTAATGAGCTCAATCAAGAGGGTCCCAGCATTGCTTGGCTTGTCAACCTTCTTGAACAGTTCCAGCTGCGCGCAACAATTGAAAGTGCACCTGAACCTGGCCTGAGCCGCTGGGCCCCCTTTTTTTTTTTTAGTTTTTTTGCTTGTCTTTCTCTTTTGCTGCTGCACAGGCCAATGTTTATTACTTCATTACTTGCTGTCCCAGTTGCTGGGTTAGAAGTGCAGCATTTTTGTAGCCGATTGGTTGGTCATTGACTCGCCGCCAACAATAAAGAATAACATTTTGCAATATGCATTTAATGCCGCTTGGAAGCTTGAAAGATAAGCTTACACGACGCCCACCAAATGTCGTGCTACACTAAACAAATCTCGCAGCGATAGCTGATATTGCATTTAGTTTTGAAAAATAGGCTGTTTGCAGTACAAAGATATTGTACAATGAGACTTTTATGTGCAATTATTAGTCAAAATCAAGCAATCGTAGAGCCACTGCATCCATTGTTTGGCTCGATCGCAGTTTTAAGGCGTGATCTAGTTAAGAGCAATTACAAGTTGCGCATATTATTATTATTTTGACAGATTGTTGAAAAATGTCACAAGATTCCGAGCGGCTCTCTGTTGTCAGCGCGTGCTATGCTAATTACCTTTGTAACGTCTGTGACAGTTGTGACAGTTGCGCCTGACTACTGAGCACGCCCACGCGCAGCTCGGACAAGGTGATCTATGGGCTTCTATGCATGCTGCTGCTGCCGCTGCTGCTGCTGCTGTGCCAAAAAAAAGTATCGCCCACTATCTGACAGTTGCTGCACAGCACCATAACATGGCTAATCTAAAGGTGTTCGAAGGTAATCTTTAGCTTAACCATGGCCTGGGCCAGCATCAACCCATTGAACTTGGCAGCCACTTCAGCTGGCAATAAAATTTTTGTTTGCTTGTCCCAATATCCACTTTAGTTTTATCTAACATGCCGTAGCCGTGGGTGTTCCCACAACTAGGCAGCAGCCGTACTACATGCATGTTACATGGAATGATGTACTTAAAGTGTGCTCAATTATCCACTATTAAAGTATTAAGGGGCAGTTGTTTTGGATGAAGACGTAGAGCATGCACACGCACGACATTTTTGTTGGCTTCCCCACAAAGTTCCGAGTTGTTGATAGAAAACTCTCTATTCCAAATGTCTGGATATAGCCACAGCTGCTGGTTCCAGCTCAATCACTTAAGAACTCAAAGTAGCGTTGAAAACTTAACATCAATCAGTTGCTGGCAAAGAGTGTTTATGCGCAGCACGAAATCTGTCTAGCCCTAGTTTTTAGTTGGTTTTGTTTTTTTTTACTCTATTCAGATTTCTGCTTTAATTGCTTTGAAATTCTTAGACGTTCGATCATGTTAACGATAAGATCTTGATCTCGTTTAACGGTGCTGCTTTGATTAAATCCAATTTAATTCAATGCAATTCAGTTTGAATTCGTTTTCGATTCAATTCATTTGATTTGACTTGAATTTCTTTTGATTTTGTGTGTGTGTTTTTTTTTTCTTTTTCTTTTTGTTTGAGCTACCAGTTTTTCCAGCGTCCCAACCTGTTGATTTGCTTTCGTTGTTGTAACTTATGTTGTTTCGGTTGTTGTGCTATTGGACTTTCCACACCATTGGCAGATAGTAGTTACTGTGACTTGGACGGTAAGAAATCAATGTTATCGCATTACATCAGTGGCCGATATTTGCATTTCACATGGCGGGCGAGAGGGGAGATTGATCTATATGTGCTTCGGACAGCTAATGAAGACAAATCTCAAGTTGTGCTACAACGCCGGGGAGGTCTGAACCTGCATATATCGCATTTTTGTTAGTCCATTAATTGAAAGTCTTGGCAAAGCTTTCTTTTCAACGCCATTTTGTAGTCGTTTGCTAATTGATGATTACATATTACGATTATTCGATTGTATGCGAGTGTCTGTGTTCGGTCCACTATGTCATGTGCCGTTAAAGCCATAACTCTTTAACTTCCCACACATGGCAATAGTGTCAATAGTGAGCCGTTTTTCCCACGAAAAGTGATTTCTTTTAGGTTTTGCAAAGATCACACCAGCCGTATAAAGCCACAAATCATGGCATACACCATGTGGGCTAGTCCATTTGGCTGCAACTGGCAACTGCCAACAGTAACTTCGCATGACGAACGACGTGGCTGGCTGGCTGTGTTGGGATGGGTATGGGTATGCGCATGGGAAGGCTGAATGCTAATAGAAAAAACATCTTTGGACAGCTAAAGAATCCAAAAGAGCGTCACAGTTTAGGTGTGAAAAGCAAGCACACAAACCGAACTAGATCTGGCTGGAGTGAAGAAAAAGCGGGCGGCTGTAGAAATCGCTGGGCGAACAAGAACCACACCATAAATTAAAACTAAAAGCGAGAACGATCGATTTCTGCACATAAATAATGCACAGACTCTGCGCAAATGACGACTGGCGACTGGCAAATGAAATGAAATAGAAATTGAAATGACCAACTAGCTGGCCAGAATCAGCACTTATCGTTGTGCCCACACTCAATCTTTCTATTAGCCAAAGTGCTCGCACGTAGCCAGCCACTGTCAATGGGCAATTGGCAACCGACAATAACCGCTCTTTGTACGCGCGCCGACAATGCAAGCCAGCGATTATAATCGCGCGCAATGTCTGCATAATTTATAAATCCATTTTAATCAGCGCATATACGCGCATATCCGTCCCAGCACGCGCAGTTACTTTGTCTGCATTTAAATGGCCGCCTGGCCAGGATGCAGCCACAACAAGCTCCACATGAACTTGGCCCAGCAGCGTGGTAATATACGCAGCGGAGCAGTAGCAGCAGGTGTTAGGCTAACTAGGCCTAGAGCAGGCCCGACTACGTGCCCTAGGTGTGTTAATATAGATCGCAGACGCAGCTTTTGAGCATGTTCAATGCCGTATTGCAGGCCGCAGGAGAACAAGTACCTACCTACCACTTTGCTCATTGAGTTGTCAACGTCGCGTCATCGAGCCGCCTTGGTTGGGCCCATGATAAATAGCCGGCAATTATGTCTCTTGATAGAGTTCAAAGGCGTAGCAGCCGTGCGGCAGCAGCAGCAGCAGTCGATACACTCGGGTATCCTTTAGTTTCTTTATGAAATTGCAATTTTCGAAAGAAATATTTATTTCAATTTGTTTAGGCGGGTAAAATGATTTACAAAATACGTGATGCATATCACCAATCAGGTGCCTTTGCCCTGCATATACTTTGTTTTGCCATAAGCTGGAGTAATACATACGCCCTATGCGTAAAGGGTATTCGCAATGCTAATTGAATAAACACGCCGCCAACTATCATTGAGCCAGATAAGACCACTTCTTGGGCTACTAGCTATAGAGAACATTTTGGCTACTACATAAACTACCTGAAAATCTGCAGACTACTCGCTCTAATGGCTAAAATAAATACATTCAGAAGATTAGTTAGTTTTTGGTATTTGCACCAAGGCGAAAATTAACTCACGAGGCCTATTGCAAAAAAAAAAATAAAAAATCGATTATTTTTCATGTAGATACTTAAACATGGGAGTCGTAATGAAATGGTGTAAAATGCATAAAATATGCAACACTTTGAAAGTTAGACCATTTACAAGTATGAACAAGTTACATTTGAGAAAAACACGTTTTACCAGTTACTAAATCGGAAAAACGTTGAGTGATTTCTGCGCGGCTTTAGTTCGATTTCGATTACTTGCAACAACAATGTGAAGTGCTTCAAAGCCCTAAAGTAGTCTAATTTGTATGCAATATCATTTTTTAAAAAACAGATTCTAAAAACCGATTGTCAAAAAATGTTATGCTTACTATTTAAAAGTAATTACTTTTATTTTGTATATAACGATTGGTAATTTAAATTATTGCATGCCATCATGCGTTTTATGTCAAAAACTATAATTATAATTAAAAAAAATTGAGAATTATATGTTTGCAAAATGTATTTTCGATAACAAGGTAATATAGTATACAAAATTTCATTCATATCAACTATATCTAAGTAGCTTTTTTTCATTATAGGCATAGCACACGATTACAAGCGAATATTTAACTTTCGATATGTCTATAGAATATTTTGGCGACCTGGTACTTTAAGTTCAAATGCAGAAGAATACATTATTTTTCGTTTATATAATCATAGTTTTCAATGGCCAAATCTTTCAATGGGATTTGTTTTCAGTTTCTATAAAAGCACCAATCTTCACATTTGTTACTTTTTAGACCGATTTAAATTAGAATTATGTTTTCGGAATGAAATACTTAATAAAATGGTGGAACCATCATCTTTCGGACAATCCTCACCTTGTTTAGCTGTATTAACTTGTATCTTGATCAGGTGCTTTAAGTTTATTTATTTTGATGATGGACTCTTCTAAATTTTTTCTTCTTTTTTACTTTCCATTTGGAAATTTAACAATAGAACCCCATTTTTTTTTAATTTTCTATATCTGTGAAGAATGCAAATTTAAAGTTATCCAAATAGATACCTCATAAACTGAATGAACAACTATAGAAAAAATCGAAACTTAAACTTGAATTGAAGACTATATCCTTGTTTCTTTTATTTATAGTATTTAAATTTTATGACAACTCAGTGCTTACAATGGTTTAAATCAAAACTTGAAAGGAATATGAAAAATAAGTATCTATTCGAATAAATTATTTGCTTTACGTGCTACCTGGTATATTTGTTTGGAAGTTAAGGATTGAAAATATAAATATACTGCAAATATTCTACATCTTGAAAATCAACACTGTTTCCTAGAACTACTTTCATTCCATCAATTCTCAAAATCTTGATGCCATCTTTTGATTTTAAGCTCGAGTGTTGCTTTAAGCGCATTTGATCGCTAAATCGTAAAATAAAGTGATGGCTTGGACTGCAGGAAGTTTCTATGATTACATCCAACCAACGATCATAAATATGTAGCTCCAAAACGAAACAGTATATTGGATTCCATGTACCACAGCGACTTTTAAGCCTTATTCAGTGGAAATCGTTGTGCAAATATATCAACTAACTTGGCCTATGAATGGTATATGCTTGTATGAGTTCTACTCAAAGATATGCTTACATCGAAGATTTCCTCCCAACCGCTTGGAGAACGCACTAATAAGCCAACCCCAGTCCTGAGTTCCACTAGCTAGTACGAATCTTGATAGATCTGAACTGAAGTTCCTGGTATCATCTCCTGTTAAATTCCACAAAAATCAGTTTTCATTACGAAGATACAGAGACGAAACACTTATTGTGCGATAACCTACGTCTGGAATCAGAACGGGTCGTTCCGTATCAAAACAAAGCTCTTTGCTGAGTTTATTTTTTTGCTTTTACGACAAATTCTTGTATATGATACAAAAGAAACATGATCCAAAATTAATTCATAATGCTTATTGCGAAATTGCTATTGATCTTGCACTTGTTTGCAGAACAACAAGCTATAGACCATTTCGAACCGATGTCAAGCCCAACTCAGCTGTATCTGTAAATGCAATTGGGCAAACAAATAAAGCTCAATTTAAAGTCCAGAACGCATTTAGTGTGTTACCAGTGCCAATTGTGTGTGCGGAATTCACTGTCCGTCCACTTGCACTACTAACTTAGTGTAAATCATAGCCAAGTGATAGCCAATTGGCCGTAGGTCATTGCTGTGCCATAAATTTTGCGGCCAACTATTATGCAAAATTCCATTATATTCAGGCGCAGGGTCATTAACTGGCCTAGGCTGACTTCTGGCACACGGACCCCGGTCAAATTCATAAATCAGTTGTCCCAAGAATGCAGCAACCAACCACCGATCATTGGACTGCAGATAAATTGATGATAGAGCCACGGCAGCAGCAACAACAGCAAACAGCTGCAACCGCAAAGAATTGACTAATAGTATTAGATATTCCCGACTTGATAAGCATTTTGTTGCTTTTTAATACTTGCTCGCCAATTGCAATCAATTATATTGATTAATAGTTGCTCTAATTGTTTGTGCAAAATATGCTCGTAAAATGGGGTATTTCGTAAGACTCGAATTGAAAATGGGCCAAAAAAAAATAAAACTAAAAAAAAACGCACAAAATAAGAATGAAAATATACATGAAATGTTTGCCGTTCGATTAGCGTCAAAAAGCGTAAAATTTGCGGCAAAGCTTTTGATATCATTATCGGTTATTGCACTTGATATTCGATAAGCCCAACAAACTCATGACACCTCCAGCGACGGTGTCTACTCAGTCAGCTGATTTTAGCCAAAATTCAATTGAAAGCTTAACAACTTGTATAAGTCGTACAGATCGGACATGGACAACGTAATTGATTTATCTAATGCCATTCAGCAGGCACTTGCGCTGGCCAATTACTTAGTTGCAGATACAAGTTGGCCACTGCAGTTGTTTTTTTGTGTTTTGTGGCAACATGCTGTGGCAACATGTAGTAGACTACTACTGCTGATTAGCTGTTGAGCTATTAGCAAACAGAGACAAATGGGAATACTGGGAGGCTGACTGATTCGTTGATGGATTCATTTGGCAATCGGCAACATTGTGTAAACAAAGGTGGCTGCTTGCCACCCAGAGCGTTTGTAACCAAATGGATTGACACTGACAGCCAGGCAGCCAACCAGTCAGCCAGTCAGCCAAGCACTTGACTTGCCACAAACAACAATACCAACAAGAGCAACAACAAAAGCTCAAAGGTTTCATTGCTTAGTGTCAGTTGTTGATGGGACAAACAGATTTATAATTGCAAGACATCTATCCCACAAGTGCCGGAGTAACATATATGGATACATATAAGCACTTTATGGCCATCTTCCAGCTAAACGGCTTGCGTGCTTGCCTTGAGTAAATAAATAAGCGCCTTAAGGTTGGCGCGTTGACAACCAGCCGGCCTGACAGCCAGACAGCCAGACAGCCAGACAACTCCAATTCCAGATACATATATATGTAGAGTGGAGTACATGTCGCTGGACAAGTGTGTGTGTGTAAATCGAAACCCATTTGATCTGTGTCTGGGGTGTTAAAACACAAGCTCAGCAAACTAGAGTGGCATCAAAATCCGCCAATACGGCAATCTGGCCAAAGGGACCACCGACTGTGAGCCGATCATTTAGCAGCTACTAAAACAAAACCAGAACGACACAATGACAAAGCTATCATACAATATATATATATATATGTAGATCTGTGAGTGTGTAGAACATTGAATTGAATAAAAATAAAAAGCGCCATCAAAACAGGCAACAAAAATGCGTAATTGAGGAACAAAGCCGCAACAGAGATACGGATACGCGGAGCAATACCTATAACTAGCAGATGCAGAGAGCGCACCGAGTGGCACAGCTTGATGAGTGGCGACTGAGAACTTGCTGACTGTGCGCCTGCGCTTTGTGTCTGGCCACGATCAAGACTCACGCCTCACGCCTCACGTCTCACGCTTTGTGCCGCCACGCCTTGCCTGCCGGCGCTAAACGAAACTTCACAGCCCAACAATGCGATAAATTACCCGGCAGCTAATTTAAATGGCAGAGCGGCATGCAGCGGCTGGAGCGGCTGGAGCGGCACGGTGCAGCATTAAAAACCCAATCGAAACTAGATCTGATTAACTTTGATTTATCGTAGGTGGCGAATGTCTGTGGCATGGGCTGTGGCAACTGTCTGCAACCTACTGCTAAATTTAGACGCAGCAGCGCTCAGCTTCATTAGGCCTGGTTAAAAGGGTCAGCAGGAGCAGCAAGAGCAGCAAGCGCAGCCAATGCAGAAGACAATCAACTAGTTGGTAACATTTTTAAATTGAATTGTAGCCACAGCTGGATACGGGCGCAACTTTGAGTAATGTGCGGGTGTCAATGGCAATCGGCAGGGTCACCCTACATGCTCATAAAGAATAACTACTACGCGCCATTCTTGGGTGGTGGTTTGGTTGCCATGGCCAAGCCTCGCAGTTTGGTGTTCTTAACTTTTATTAACCATAAGCCAGAAAAACTTCCGCATACAAGAGTCGCTCGTCTCTTGACGTTGCCAATTTGCAAACTTTTTCTACCAATTTGCATGCAAATTGTCGACATTTCTGCTCTTTCTCCGGCTCAAGTTGAAGTTTAAACGCGGCTCATTACCATAAGCTCAAATGCTTTCATTTCACTATTATGACACGAGCACGACTTTGTCAGCCAGCCAGCCAGCCAGCCTACTCACGCAATTTGAGGGCACATCTGGAGCATCTGGCAAAAGTCACAAAAGTTTTGGGTTACAATTTTATTTCTTCTTGTTACTCTTCTCTTTCTCTGTATTTCTCCCAAACAGCAGCCAGATTTGCATAAAGCATCTCAGTTTCCATTAAGGTGTGGAGCCACGTGAGTTGTTGCGGCTTTATGACTCACGCGGCCAAATTAAGTTAAAATGTCAACGAAATCGTAGTTGTTTCTAGCCAAATCCTTAGCTACATCTCGTAAGGCGTTGCAGAGAAATCTCTTTCGCTCAAGCCCATTTTCCAAGTAAATATGATGAACTTTTAGCATCTTGCATGCCATGCCGCGCATAAATCGCGTGAGTTCCGCGCATAACTTGCTTCTTTGGTAAGTGAATGAAGCAATTTGTCAATTTAAAAATGCAATTAAAGCAAAGAAGTATCATAAAAATTACATAAATTAACTTCAGTAGCAGATTGCTGTGTATCTTCCAAATTCCAATCGCATTGATCTTGGCACATGTTTGCCTTAATTAAAGTGACATTGGACACAAAACAGGCAACAGGCAACAGGCACATGGAGCACGAAAAATGTTCGAACGATTCCGTAAGCCAAGTTTCCGTTTCATTTGCGACTTTTACAAGCTTAAATCAGTTGAACAAGACACACCACAAAAGTTAAGGTCATGCTACAGCACAGTTCACATTAATTACAATGAAACGTCCTAAAATCCGTAACACGTAGGCTCCATTCATTTTATGGGCGTTCTCCTGCCGACTCCCAGACCAGCGTGCATGCTAATGAAGCCAAGCTATGCAATTAGTTCATTGTTGAAATGTTTTCTGGTATTACCAATGGAATGTTTCCACATTGGCACAGGTGCATCACTTTTATTTTATTGCTTATAAATTTGCAATAAATTTATGTGTAAAAGACATGACCAACGGGCAAATTCGCATTTTATAGTATGTCGGTCATTGGAGCAGTTGGCACTGGAACATATATGTATGAAAAATTTTGCCAAAAAAGAAAAATAAATATGGCTTAAATTCAAGTCGATGACCATACGAAATTTATATTCTTATCCTCTCAAAGTCGTTGAAGCGATAGATACAATAGTCATAAATGAAATACTTACCTAATGTCCTTCAATTATATTAGTTTGAAGATAATAAGAAGGTAAGTTCTTCGGAAACTTCCCTAAATCGAAAGGTCGGTTCTGCAGTTTCTCAAAAAATGTGAATTAATTAAAGCCACCACCGTTCGAATTCGGCTATAAACTGTAATTTCCTGTTCTCTTCGAACATCTATTCACAGAGAGATACACCCATTTTTCGCCTTTGGAGCGGTGACCAATTTTAAATTCTGTAATCAAGCCTTTCGCATTGCGAAAACCTTCGATCAAGTTCGTTATCCTTTCTTCTTTTTTCTATTATTTTGCACAACTTATCAATGAATCAAATGCTCCTCAGCATAGTCAAGGGACGGAAATTAGGTTATTTTTTTTACCATTTATTTAATTTTTCCGAAAGAAACACTAAATTCAGAAATCTAATCGAAACAAGCGACACTTGTGGCAGACAGTTTAGTTGAAATGGTTCTATGGAATCAATTTTATTGTGATTATTGGGTGAGACCATCGGAGTCGTATTTTTTTTATTGTCCGTATGCTGACATTGTTGGATAGTCCAATTAACTGATTTTCGCAAACTCTGATTTTATTTCTAGCACATTCGAAATAAACATTGACAAATCCATAGCACCTCAATACGTGGAAGGAAGGACTATGCCAATTTTTGTCAAAACTGGTTTAGTGTATCCTATAGCTCCAATAGGAGCTATTAATTATCTTAGAAAATTCCTTGCATATTGACTATATTGGTTACACAAAAAAATGAAGGATTCGTTTCAAAGTTATACATCGCAAACATACTTTTTCGCATTTTAATGAACACAACAATTTGCGAGAACTTTTACTGAGGCCTAACGTACCATCTGCAATACGTATCTGTGAGGTTTCCCATGATCGTTTTCCATATTTGGATCATCTTTTGTAATTACTACAAACAATTGTTGGACTTCCAAAAGAGAAGCTCGTATTTATACAAAGTGAACAGTGCGTATCTTTTTAAACAATTTTTAAGTTTTCGTATTACCCAAAAATGCTGAGGCATTAGAATTACCTCAAAAAGCAGCTGCATATCTGTGTATTTCCAATTTGATTTATGAAATAGCATTTGTCTGTTTAAACGATATAAGTACAGCAAATGCTGCTCATCGAGTAACCAGAACAAGAGCATTTTTTAAAAGGCAACAAATCTTTAGAATTATATAGAGTGCATCTTTCAGACAACCCATAATAATAACGTGATTTCAGCATTTTGCATAGAAACTACATAATCTTTAAAATATCTTAATTTTTAAGATGCTAATATGTTGGAGACTGAGAAAATTCTTAAATTTTTATTTACGAAACTATTTTCGATTTGTATTAGATTGGATTGTGCTTGGTCCTAAATAGCACTTGAAAATAAAAAAACTATTTAAATTGAAGACCTTACTTTCAACAATAGCAACTTCTAGGTGTGACTTTTGATATTTAAAGAAAAGAACAAAAAAAAGCGTATGATTTTGCGGTACAAAGTATTCCCAAGTCTTTACAGTAAGATCAAAGAGTTCACGTAAGTATCTTAAATTTCATAATTTTGCAAAAGAACTTTTTTTTTAGTTTTTGCAAAAACTCGGCCAATTGTTTGCACTAAATAAACGAATTGAAGTACAACAAAAACTAATGGGGTTATTGACGCATGTTGGTGGGTCTCCACGGATTTGGCCTGTTGTTATTTTGTTTTTGGCCATACATAAACGATTTAGGTCTATAAATAAAAATCACAGAATATTTGCAAAAATTCAGCAAATATTTTGCTAACAAGCCTTTGCTTGTGAGCATATTTCGAAGTTGATCAATGGCTGCCACCTCTAGTTTTATAGGCTGAAAAATAATTTTTCCCCAGAAAATAATAATAGAAATGAAAACAAAGTTCGTGTGGGTTCGACTGAGTAATGTTATTTAGTTTCAAAATGGCCGAACAACGCAATAAACATCAATAAACAATACCAAAGCATAACAAAGGCGCAAGGGGAAAGGCAGTTCATTGTTGTTTTCATATAACAAAAGAAGAAACGCGCGTAAAACGCGTATAAAACGCGAGCAAAGAAAACTTGGGGGAAAACATTGTTGCAATTACTTTTCGAGTAAACTATATATTTTACTATTGTCACTTACGTCTAAATAAATTGTCAGTATCAACAAACCATCTGTATACGACTAGACAAAGTACTTACGGCGGCAAAGTGCGCACATAACATGGCAAAAAACACAGTTGAAGCCAAGTTACAAGTGCTGGCCAAGATGACAAATGTGAGCCAGTTGTGCCACACCAACTTCTCTGCCTTGCAATCCACTTATTGACTTGAAGCTGTGCAGCACGAGTAGCTGGCATTGTTGCAGTGTTGGCATAGCGCCATGGAATGCCTACAATGAAATTGTCAAAACGTTTATTTAAATTGTTTTCGGTATTAACTCTTTTGTGTGTGTCCACAACGTGTTTACCAGTTGTGTTTACAGTCAGAAAGCATGCGATGAAGTAACATAAATATTGTCAGAATTGTATTTTTGGGGAGGACCACACTTTGAAGTAAACAAAAATATTTTGAAAATAAAGGCCAAAAGTGGAATATATTACATTACATTTCTGAAGAAGCAATCGTAGAATTATGTGGAAAGACAATAAAGAATTCCAAAACTATATCTCGCTCTTCAATAACTTTAATAATTTATGGCAATAAATTATATGACATATAAAGGACTCAAAAAAAGCACGATCTTGGCATCTATTTCTATCCTTCTATCCTTTACTGATATGAATCTGAGAACATTCATAATCACATATCCCTTAATTAGTTTTACGAGCTAAAATTTGCAGATAGCATTTTTAAATTATTTTTCTATTAAAAGATATCACACCTACCACAAAAAAATTTCATAAAAATAATTAGGTTTACTTATTGAAATTCACTCAATAGTAACTCTTCAAAATTTTCTAGGAACTCAAGAGGCGCCGTCATAATTATTATTTGGATTTTTGGAGTAATCTTACAGCTAAATAGTGCAATCGTAGTTGATTTGGTTTATGTTTCTATTTATCATTCAAGTTAAATCAGTCATGTTAATGTATCTGAAATCATTTCTAAATTTGCTTTAAAATCGAGATGATGGTGCCTGGAAAAGTTTGAAATTATTTTTTATGTTTGTTTTGGAAAATTTGCAAATTTTTAATATGAGACTTGGCCATATCGTATCAGACGAGTATTGACATATTGACAGTCAGAATATTGCCAGCAAGTTGAGTATATCAATAGTGTACCCCAAACAATCCTTAAATATTAGTTAGAAATCTTATATAGGCCCCAAGGTAGCGTACCTTCTAAGGAATATCGGTTCTTTCGAGTTCTATCGGATCGTTTCTTGGCTATATTACATGTGCAAGTCTATTTTTAAAGAAATCATAATCGGTTGTATTAAAAGCACTGGTCTGTGATGATCATATGTATAAAGGGTGTACAAGATCGGAAACTTGACGTTGAGCACAATTTTGCACCCATTGCAGTAACATTAATTTGCTTGGCGGAGAGAGACAGAAGTCCGAAAGACATCCTATAGAAATTGTAATATCAGCAAAATGGGATATCATTCACGATTTACCTTGAATCGTGAATGTACGCTTGTTTAGACTGAAATCATTAATTATTTTAATTATTGTAACAGGGAAATTTAAGAATGGAGTCTTGAACCTTTTGTTTGCGTGGATAATTTTAAACAGATAAAGCTGTTCCAATAAAATAAAAACTATATACAATTTTTGCTAAACTGATAAACTGAAGTATCTTCCGATACTTCTTCCGTCCGTCTACCTTGTAAAATTTGTGTTTGCAAACAGAATACTTAATTTAGATACAATAATGTTCATTTATTAAGTGTTACAATTTTTTTGTGCTTTTTAAGGCAAATTAGTCCAAATAATTCGAAAAACCAAAACAAACATTAAAAATTAAATGCAGTAATGGCAGAGAAATTACTACTCTATTTACAGACTGCTTTGGAATAGTTTTCAGCTCATAAAGTTTTTCTCAGGATCATTTTATTTTAAGCTAATCCAAATCCAGCTGCAGTCAGTTTTTATTTTCTATCCAAAGATGCTACAACTACAACAGAAAGCAAATAGAAAATGGAAAATTACGATGCACAGATGGCAGCGTTGAAAGTTATATTTCTATATTTGATCTATGGCGGCGACAGTAAAACGAAACATTTTCGTTGGGAGTTTTTGATTGTGTGCTTTTGTTTAAATTGGGGAATTTGAGAAAAAAAAATTAACTTTTGATATTAGTTTTAATGGTGATTACTTCTCGTTTAGTCGCGCCCCATACGATATGCATATGAAATATAGAGTATCATACTTTCACTCTCTTCGTGTCGCCAGATTTGCTGAGTAGCTAAGTTCGGAATGCAATTTAGGCGCTACTAACTGAAAGCTGGCATTAATTTTTTAGGTTTTTTTTTCACAAAAAATGCGGCTCTATTATCTTGAAGTGTTAATGGACAGCGAACCATTATTGGCATTGACATATTCATTATGGCTTTATTATACCATAGATGGTATATATAATGCTCTGGGCTACTAAATTTTGACTACTTTTTGTGATTCAATATGCTCGATGTTGCGACAAAACCATTTAGATGCGATAAACTTTTGGTATTCATTGGCAATATAGATTTTTGAATAGCGTTAAGTAGCTTAATTTATGAGCACTTAGTTAAGTATGATGATACATTTTATAAATGGCTTCATTAATAAATTCCACGAATATTATCGTGAGCAGCTGATAAATGCAAACTAAAGATTTACTACAAATCGGCCTTAAATATTAACTGCTTCTTTGACTGCTACGTAATATGATATTTTTGTAAATTCATAAAGGCGCAGTCGTATTCGTAATTTAATATCTCTAATAAAAATAAAATTCAATAAGTTACGAAGAATCTTGAAAATAAATTCTACGCGAGGGATACCAGCATCATAACCGTCATCATAATGTAATAGTCGAGCTCAGGCCACAGGCCAAGGTTAGTTTTTAAATTTATTTTCCCATTTATAAAAATGTTTAAACAAATGCATGCTTGGTAATTAATTGCACAAAATATAAATAAACGCATTTTTTTGGCGCAGATTTACTAAATACAATAAATGCTGTTTTTTTTTTAAGAATTAATTCCTTAGAATTGTTTTTAGTTTATTGTTGTTGTTGTTGTTAATTTGGCTTTAATGGCGCAAAGTGCGAATTAACAACAACAATTTGCATTTGCGTTCAATGAGCCACTGACCTAAGTCAATATATTTTGCATTGTATACGTTGCGCTCTTCAACGTAGTAAATGTATCTGAATCTGAAGCATGTTAACCAAGTATGCCTCCTGTTGTTGTTGTTTCTGTATACCCTTAACCTAAATGTTACAAAGGGTATGCTTGATTTGTAAAATGTATATGCCGATCAGCAGTAAATGTGGCAAACCATAGTCTTTCATACCTAAATGGTTATAATTTTAAACTCGGGTAGCAATTGTGCTGTTAGATTTCGTTGAACAATTCATTTACTAAACTTGACCAACTGCGGTGAGTTTTACCTTAGAAGTTTACATTTTGTTGAATCATAGCTTTTGCCGTTCCGCCACAGTGCACTGAACCAACAAAGTAAATATTTTGTACTTCAAACTATGAATTTATTTACCAGGCTGAAAATGACACAATGTAAACGTCAAACTAATTTTAAGTAATTTTGTGTTAAGTTTATTTTTCTTGTTTTAAAGCAGTTTTGCTCCCTGTATGCTTATAATTTTCAAGTGATTTAAGATTCATTATTATAAAATTGCCTTAGTTCGGGAATTTGCGTTTCGAGTGGAAAATATGTTTAATTATAAGCGGTTGATTTGTTGTAAAGCATTGTTGTTGTTTTAAGTAAAATTTCCCCAAATTGTAAATCGTTTTTCGTTTATTGTATTATTTTAAAAATCTTGTTCACACTTTGTTTATTTTGGGTACGAGCGAACAAAACTGCTTAAGTGCAACTGAATTTTCGGCCTAAAATAAATCAAAATCGGACGGTTGTAGTAAGTTTTGTGTAAATATGTGTGTACCTTCACCTAAGTATGTTCATGAGGTTGCGATTAAAAAATCTGCATTCAAATTAAAGCGATATACCTCCTGCCATAGATGTGCTCTGTTTCGTGCCACCCCCTCTACACATTCACCTGCTAACTTGGCTAAAAGACCACTAGCCATTTTCTTCTACCGTTTCTTTTTTTTATTTGTTTATAGCTGTAAAAAATAGCCAAATTGTATAATTTTGGTAAAAGATTGGGAAAAATTTTTTTTAAGAAAATGAAGTGATATAATAGTTAGGGTATTGCGCGATCGTGCACTGTGTGGTCTGTTTTTCAAATTTTTATTTTATCGTTGGTTGCATTTGTTCATTCACTCTCCCGAACACACACACACACACACATACACACAAAGTCTCACATATGCACACAAATGCAGGACTGAGTGCCCAGCCGGCCGGCATTCATTTGGGGCGATAATTATGACGTTTTGCGGTTTTTCGATTGCAAAGCAAAAAAAAGAGCCCCAACTACAACAACAACAGCAGCAACAAATATTGCTGACGTTGCGTTTGGCAAGCGGGTAGCGGGTAGCGATAAGAGTGGCTGACGTCTCCCTCATCGTCACTTTTGTTGCTTTTAGAGGCTTTGGTGGTCGTCGCACTTTAAACAATTTTTTTTGCGCGGTTTCAATTGCATTTAATGCGGCCTGCTTAGTATTTCACAGATACTTTTTCGTCACAAAAAGTTGACGTTGTTACACTTTTTGTACCCTACAATTACATTCGGTACATGATTATAGCTGATTTGTGCATGCATTTTGTAACACAAAGCTGGTGTCTGCACGAAAATTGGCGCAGACCAAGAATAGAATGCATAAAATGTTGAAAAAGAAAAGATAATTAAAATAGTGACGAACATTAAAACTTAGTTAAGTAATTAACGGACGTTATCTAATTTAACTCAAAACTTTCTGCTTATTGATACAAGACGCAAATTAAATCTATGAATAATAATTATATATTTGTTTGAAAGAGTAAGCTGGATTCAAAAATTTATAAAGCATGATGTTCGGAAAAGAATCTAGCAGTACATTAATCTCTGTCTGACGTTACAGAAGCTAAATTTTTAAAAAGTATCTATTCCGTATTAGGCCCGGCACAAAATCTAGCACTAATCAAATGCAAGCAACCTTACCAACTTAGTGAGACCGAAGGAAAAATCTTAACGCCTTAAAGAGCAAAAGGATTGGTATTTTCCTGACGATATGCTTCTTTGCAGTTGCAAGCAAACAGAACTGCGAGCTATGGTTAATAAGTTAACATATACAGTGAGCAGATAGTGGGTTTTGGAATATATTATATTATACCCGTTCAGTACCGCAAACAGCTGAAGTAGTAGTTTTCCTGTATTGTCGATTGACAATAGCCTGATCCTGACGCCACAGTCCGCAAAAAGCATCAGCTATAGGATTGAAGCTATAATTTTTATTCTAGTATTACACTTAGCAATATATGTCAAATAGATTTGGACAGCATGCTTAACGTTTCATCCGAAAATATCATACAAAGAGTCAGATCATCAACTCAAATAAAAATTTCAAAAATTTATCATCAGACAAACGATTACGGCAGGGTATTAAGCTATCGGTCAACTGCTTGTGACTGTGCGGTGTCTTATGGATTTTGTTGGTGCTAGTTTGCTAATTTATTTGCAACATTTTTGTTTACTGTGAATTAATTACAAATGCAACTAAGCGCGCTTTGCGTTATTTACACACACAAACACAAACACACACAGACTACACGTGAAGACAAAGACCCCAAGTGAAAAACACGTACTTAGCCGCTGCTGGATACGCGTGTATCCACAAGATAATGCTCGACATGGCACATGTTGTAGCTTCTTGGATTACACACACACACACACACACACACACTCACTCTCTCACTCTCACATACATACACACACACATTGATTAATTCATTTACATGTAATTGTTTATATGCTGCTTGACAAATGGAGCGGCGCATCAACCTGCATTCGTTTCTAGGTATCTGTATCTATCTATGCCTGCAAACTGTTAGCGTCAACATTTGAGGAAGCATTAGCATTAGTTCAACTGAAAATTGCAAAGCGCAAATTGGGAAATGGGAAAATGGGAAAATAACAAACGGAATAACAAAAATAAAATACAGTTTTGGCGTTGACACATTTTTCTTCTTTGTGTTCGCTTAGGTCCCCAGTGAAAGCCTAAAGAAAACTAAAGTTACAGTTGGAAAGAAATTCCATTCCAAATTGAGCAGAAAATTAATTAAAACGTTTAAAGTGTTTAGTAGATACAAAAACACCCCAGAGAGTGCACGGATGAGTGCCATAACCCCCATAACATGTTCTATTAGCTGGCCCAAAACTCTGTCAAATGTCAAATGCCTAGGGTTGACAACTAAATATATGCACCACACCAAATTCGACAATGTTGTCGCTGACAGGGCACAATTTGACTTGCTCGTATACGAATTTGTTATGCTCCACTTTGGAACTTTTGACTTTGGATGCGTTTAATAATATATATTTGTGATCTTTGTGTCTTTGTACATATATCTCTGTGTGTTTGAATATACGGAGCATGCGGAGGATGCTTAATGTGGCTTGGCTTGCTGCTACAATAACTGCGGCATGCATCTACATTCCCAGTAAATTGCGGCCAAGATGCTGAAGCAGTATGTCAATTGACTGGAAACTTCCCAAAATATTTAAGATACCAATGCATTATGTTGCAGCATTATGAACTAAAAATGGATAAAATTCAATCACGCATTTAATTATTTTTTAAAAAAAACTTGGCCTTAATTTGGAGTAAGCGTGCTTGAGGCGCAAGATTCTGTCGCAAGCACAGTCCAACTATGTCAAATCTCGCACAGACAATTGTTTTATTTTCGCTCTCGCACTCATTTGAACACTTACCGACAATACACAAAGTAACAATTGCAAATTATATTACTTAACATTCAGTTAATTTCCACTAAAAACAAAATTCTTTGCTTTACAAAGTCAAAATACCGATCTTCGATTTGTGTCGCAAAAAATGAACAATGTGGGCATCAGGCAGTTTATTACGAAAGTTGATTCAAGTGAATTCATGATCTGACAAGGCAAGCATTGTAAATAGTTTATATATTTCGTTCTTTAGTTTTGAATTATACTTGTTATTATTTAACCAAAACTGTTTCACACCATCTATCGAAATTGCAAAATCTTTGTACAATAAATGTAATTTTTCTTGTTTTAGAATTTACAACTCAGTAATATTGCAATTAAGGTGTATTGTCATGCAATTGTATAATTTCCTTGGGGATGGAATCCCTATTGAAAACTGACTTTTACAAAGCTGCAGTTTTAGCTGAATTATTGCAGCAATCTCTTGATATATTTAATACTTTAGATTTTACACCTAAAACAAATATTCCAGAACTCTCTTTAAGATTTGAGAAATCGTTGCTTTCAATGATTTTTTTTAATGAATTTTAATAATGTTTTAGTTCAGTATGCAGTTGAAATCGCTGTACATTATATATGTGTATGAAATACGAAAAGAGAAAAAAGAAAATCTCGGAACTATGGAAGCAAGCAAAAAACATATGAATTTGTAATGTTCCCATTTATTCAAGACACGATATCGTCTCAATATGAATAAATGTATAGATACTTAAGTTAGGTATAATATAGGTGTATGACTTTGTGTACCTCTAAACTTATATAATTATGAACACATACATAGTTATTTTATAAAAAGATATTAGCTTTTAAAAAATTATCAGACAATACTTGCATGAATTTTTTTTTCTACTGTCACTACCTTTCATAATTATAACATCATTGTACAAATGTCTCAACTCTCTCACACTTGATGGGTAGTCTCGCGCTCAGTTGCGCTCATGCCGACTGCGCTGCATACTCACAAAACTTATTGACTATATTTCTCATTACCTTTGTTTTTGCCCTCGTTACGGAACAGACCTGATTTTCTTTTATTAAACTACACGCCTAAAGATGCACACAAAAAATGTTACTAACACTACAACTGCTGTTGAGAAAAAATATGCAGTCCAACTATAGCCGAGTCTTAAGTCATTTGTTACCTTGTCGCTGACAGGCCGATTTAATAGACTTTAGTTTGGCATAGTCCGACAGCTGCATCTAGCAAAAACATGCAACTTCTAACAGTTTATTGGCGAACTGTCTGGCTGCTTGGAATAGTTATAAGAAATCGGTTTTGGGTCTAAGCTTTTGACATTTTCGGTTGAGTCCGAGCGGGCGTCGAGAATTTATGGCCATGACTTTGCGTAGCTATTAATTAATAAATGTCAAATATTGTGATATTTACAGAAGTGGGCTACATGAATCAATTAACTACTGTATAGCCTGGGAGCGGTGTGAGTGCTGGATATATATATGTCATGCTTTAGGCAAATTGTTGTATACCAAATGTACAAATTCTACGAGTGAGCTGCTAGCTAAAAATATTATTCAAACGGAGACGCCAAACGCCACGCAGCTGCTGATTTTGTTTTTTTTTTATTTTTTGCCAGTTGAATTTACTGTGCAACCATAACAATTATAGGCAGTCAAAGGCCTGCCCCCTGGGCACTATTAAAAGATAGCTTGCCGACACGCTCAATGACAGAGTTGATTTTATGAAGAGTTTAATCTAACACGCCCACTGTGTCAGACAAGGGAACAAGGGAGAAACCGCACTCTCTCTGCGATTATCGTTGCAACTTTGTGTTGACTGACTATTTCCATAGTTTATATTGTAAATTTAATTGGAGTATTAATGTGTCACATAGATCATACACATACTGTAGCGAGCTGATAGCAGATTATGACATGTTAATGCGTAAAGTAAATATTTGGGCCAAAGATGCAGGAGCAAAAGTCGCGAAGATTGAGACAAGCAGCCGCAGCAGCATCGTGTGACCGTGAAAGCCACTTGAGCTGCGTGGCACAACTTCTAATCAAAGATTAACAACTGCTAATGGCTTGAATTGTGGTCAGTTTTGTAGTTAGTTGCATGTCCACCAAATGACTCAACACCTGACCAGACTAGGTACGCATTGGCCATGCTACGCAAACGCTGATGTGGCCTAAAAAGCTTGCCGACGCGACACTGCAACGTTCAAGGCACGGTAGGAGGCAGACGCCACACGTCTTGTCGTGTCTCAAATTAATTAAAGACTCATCTACATATTTCATTTCCACTCAGAGACTTGTTTGATACGTACGGCTATACTACGAAATGAGTCGAAAATGCGGAAAACCAAAACCTGGCTGCCTTCGAGTTGACAACATCAACAGCAGTTCCAGCAACAGTGGACAGTTGGAATTCGATGGAACTGCGGGCGTCGCCGGCATTCCGTACATGCTGGGCGAGTGTCTTTCGTTTTAAAGATTTCTTCATATTTCTCTTAAGACTTACTAGCAATACTCACTTGTCTTGAGCTTGCTTAATAATTTTTAACCAGATTTTTTCTTTTTCGAAGTGTTCTCTTCA
The DNA here is from genome assembly GCA_035046065.1 of Chymomyza procnemis. Lineage (NCBI taxonomy): Eukaryota > Metazoa > Arthropoda > Insecta > Diptera > Drosophilidae > Chymomyza > Chymomyza procnemis. Next base: position 62,734,076 of record JAWNOJ010000026.1, read on the forward strand.
TGTGGAAACATGTTTAATCAAGTTTAAGCTAAAAGCCATTAAGAGGGTTTTTTTATACTAAAATTACTACATACTAATAACATATGTATGTACATAAATAGTTTAATGAAGGGAATTCAATTTCGTAGTTCTCATAGCTGATATTTTGTTTGTTTTCTTCTCGTGTTTAAGGCACACATTTTGTGCTTGTACTAATTTGTAAGTAACTTGTTGCAGTGTCGATCATTGTTTATTATTCAAATGAAACGAGCGATCTTAACTTTCACTGAACCAGGGAAACTTTTACCTAAGCAGCTTACATTTTTCCGAAGCCAAAATTAAGAGCTGTTCTGTGTGGGGTCTTGTTTGTTAAATTCCTTGGTCTGCCCATACTTTACACGTTATTAGTCTAATGTAATCAAATTAAAGCGGTTTTCCTATACAAGTTAATTATTCATTCATTTAATGGTCTTGATCCGTTAGTTTTTTACATTCAAAGATCTTCCAATAGATTTGAAACGTCTGAACTGAAAAACCTACGAAACGGTAGCACTTCATATTAGCAGGGGGTTTCCACTTTTTTGTAAAAGTTAGCTTGGGCTTTGGCCAAATATTCAATGAATATAGATTATCTGTTAAATGAAAGCATCATGGTGAAAGCCACAGGCGTTAGAACTTTTCCCATGCTTGAGTGGTTCATTCCATTAAGCTGAAAGAAACGTAATATTCTTATAATGCAATGCTGCTGTGCATATGTGACACCCATTCACTGTATCGTAGGCGTTTTATCACTACAATCCAATCAAATAAATGCTAGTGGTTTGTTTTCCATGGGGTGTATCTTGTAGGTTTCATCCAACCCTTAATTGGTTGATAGAAATCATAGCCTGTCAGCTGCCGTCACAACTGTACTTTATATTTTTGCGCATTTTCCTGATCGGATGTGGTCAGAAGGTACCTAGGATATCCGTTGCAATTGTGGACAAAATAAATGGCCAGACACACTGGGGTTAGTGTGCATTCTGATAACGAAACAGACGCAATAGAACGCATTGGGGGGGGTTGAAATTGATGGTAAGCATCACCAATGGGTGTTAACATTGGGTTCAATTTATCGTTATAAATAGATAGATAGAAAGATAGATTGTTGGAAATAACTGTTGCATGCTCATTGGTATGAAACACATTCATATTTCGCACTTAAAGGCTCAGGGAATACGTTCCAGCAATAAGCGATTTACAAAGATAAGTTATGAAAAGAAATGCATTCACCATAAAACCGCTTATTAGCTGTTATGATTGATATGGTCACCTTTGAATGAATCACATCAAATGGTCAAAATAGTTTAGTCTTTGTAGACTTAACTTTCCGATTGACAAACTTTTGTGCACACAAAGAACATAAATTAAATAAATGTCACAAGGCACGTCAATCATGTCTTAAAAATAATTAAAACTTAACAAAATATTTTTTTGTGTGTGTGTGTGTCTTACACCTTTTTACCTTTTTACCATTTTTGCATTTTTATTATATTTAAATCAATGCCGGATTTTGTTGAATTTTTGATTTTATGGCCTGCATATAAATTTCAATATTACGAACTGTCCCAAAACTTAAGGTTTCATTAGCATAAAATGCACGCCTTAACGGTGTTCGAAAATTTTTTCGCTGCATTTTATTGTAGTTCACCGCCATAATTCAATTCGACACCTTTCAACGATTTTGACGGACTTATTTTGCTGCATTTATTGTTGGTCATATTGACATTTTAATTATGACAATTTCGTGCGTTCCCCGAAGTTATATCTGATGGATACGTGATCATTTTGTGAGTAATTTAAAGCAGCTCAAAAACATGCACGGAATTTTGATATCAGTTCAAATTTTATTTTAATACCCTTTACCGTATGGCATAAATGGTATATTAACTTTGTTCAAGCCGAATTACGTATGAAACGCCCAGCAGGAAAGGTCGGAGAACCCCAAAAGTTACCTATAGGATGATCAAGAGAACTTGAGAAGTTGATATGCCCATGTTCGTCTGTTGGTCTCTCCGTATGTTTAACCTCCTATATCTCAATTTACTATATTATAAAGCTCAAGGAAGTTTTTTGACCGAATTTAAACAAGTAAGGTTAATAGAATCATATACTTCCATCTCGGTCAAAAACTTTTGTCTACTTTTTTTTTTATTTGTTGATATTATTATTACAGAGTACTAGTACAGGGTGTACTAAAGCCTTTAATATTTGACATTAACGTAGACTATCGGATTTTAATGTTGACGATTTATTTATAATATATCATATTATTGTAATACATAATCTTTTTTAAGTGTTGTAGTTTGCAGCATTCGTTTAGAAATAAAATGGTTAAACATGACAATACTTTATAATGGTAATATTTGCAATTAATTTATTTAATTTATAATTATCTTAGGGAGAATTAGTTTATTGTTTAAAAATCCCAATTGGCAATGATTTAAACTTAATATAATTGAGTAAGGCAGGTATTAGCCGTTTAAAGATTAACCTATATGCGTTTCAGTCGCGAAGTTATCTCAAGCCTCCACAAATCGAATATTAAGGGGTTTATACGTTTTATCATTGAATAAAAATGGGGTGTCTACAATAATAATCATCCTGCGTTTCGAATCAACCTCAAGGCAATTGACTGAGTCTCAATGAAATTGGGTAATGGCTTCAAAAAGAAAAGAAAAGGTTTTTTTTACTGGGAAATCAAGACAATTGCAAGAGTTGAATGTCCGCCTAAACACATGTCAAGTATACTAAATAAATAAAAAGAAACGTAAAATTAAAAAAAAACTAACAATAAAAATATTCTAATCACAATTCAGTAATGTTAATAAAAAAAATAAAAATAGAAAAAAGATTCTAATCACAAAGGCCCCGGCGAGATTCGAACTCACGATCTCCTGTTTACTAGACAGGCGCTTTAACCAACTAAGCCACGGCGCCAAGTTAATGCGGCGCGTCTAAAACTTCAACGAAACCGACAGCAGCTGTTCGGGCAGTGTCAATGTGAACTTGCGATAAATTTAGGTTTCTTATCAAAACATTTAGTTTATATATAAAAACAATATTCTATTTGTTTGAAGATGAAATATTTCAGCATTATATGGAACATGTTTTTAGTAGTACAAATGTTTGAATGTTGTGAAATTGAAAAAAAAAGTTATCGTCTGGACTTATTTTTAAAATTCTTTAGTTCGGCATAGCAATTCTTTTTTAAATTAAAATTGATTTTTAATTTTGTTAAATAAATTTGAGATGTTAATCGATTTCTTTGCAACTTATATATCATTTACATTTATTAAAGATTCAATTTATTCAGCATATTAATGTATATTAGTTTATTGCTCTTTAATGTATATATAATTATATATCTACACACATTTGACATATGTTAGGTAAAGTTTTTAAATCTTAGTTAAATCTATAAAAATATTAATTATTATCCAAATATTTTGTTTCATTATTAACATGTTTGCCAAATTGGCTTATCATTTATTTAATACAAGAATTTTTTAAATACTTCGAAATACCATTGTGCTCAGGAATTTTGACTGGGTTCACAAATGGGGCCTCCATATGTAGAATTAAATCGTAAGGTCTAAGAGTTAATCAGCCAATGCATGAATGCCTAGGCTTGTTGTCATATGAAACGTCTATCGAGGTATATGTGTAGATTTTCTACTTCGAAACTATACTTAGATCTACAATAATATGCCACATTGCTGGAAGCTATGAAACTGTAAACCTAGCTTAGGACTTATTTGTCAAATTTGAAGTAAAAGTCTATATGCATGTTAATTGCAATACACCGACACTTAATATCGCCAATATTTGGTAAACATACAAACCTAAAAATCTAAATGTATGCAAAAAGCAAAGATTGACTTATTGACGGCCCAAAAATTATAATACTTTTTGTATGAAAAACGCAATAATTCGGAATATTCGAAATGAATGAATTTGAAGATATGTGCTTAAGCTGTTCTCGATATATGATACATAAAAACGCATTTGAAACCATCCAAAAGCAAAAAAAATAAAAACATCTCAAATTTCTCACACGCATTTGCTTAATTGTCGCTCTTGCATTTATTTTTCTCTTGTTCCAACTTCAGTCATCACTATTTTAATGTAAAAACGAAATGTATGAGAATTGGTATAATAATTGACAATTTTAGCATTTCATTTAAATTCAATTTGAAGCTAATTAAAATAGCACCAAATCATAGTGAGGCCCACAAAAAGAGCAAAAATAAATCATTGCATTTTCATAAGAATTAGTCTACATATAGGGAATACTTCTTCTGGTGCTGCTCAAACATTTGTAATTCAGATGTATTGCATATTTATGTTGCTTTCGTTTGTTCCCGCTAGAATTATTACTTTCCCGTACAAACAACTTAACAATTTCCGTATTGTAGTGCGTTGCTGTAAATGCACAGAAAAGTGTGTTAGGCACGCGCTGTTTGTTTAGACAAAATTACATATATTTTAACGAGGCCACTCCCTGAAGGCAACCCGCGATGCTTAATAAATTGTGGAATTACTTTAGCGATTTTATGATCTTTAGCTGTACAACATTGCATTTGACACATAAAGTTTTATGAAAGTGGCAATTGGCTGCATCGAAAACAACATAAAATGTTATCTAAAATGGTGCATTGTGTCCTTTTGCTTGCGATCAGCTGCCGAGCGGAAGCCAAGACGGATATTAATTATCGATTGAGTACCAAAAAGTAGAAACTTACATACAAAGCAGTTTGCTTATTTTTACTTTAATGTTTCATAAACAAAAAAATTCACTTTCGGCGTTAAACTCATTATCAAAACTCTAAACAAGAGTGTGGTGCACATCATTCAAGTGCCACTCCATGGGAAAAGCGAGTACACTTAGTGTACCCAACTCATAATTTTTTATGAACACACAGCTGCCATGTGCTTTGATCCCATGCGTCAGTTCGAGTTGCCTCCGGTCGTTACCAACGGACAGCTGCTAAGATTTCAATTGGAACGTAACAAGCTACGTATTTATAAAAATCATGTTTATTATGGCAAAGTGCAACAAGTTCATTGAACGCAGACCCCGCAACAACTGCACTGCTGATTGACACACTTTATCCAGGAAAGGCTGGCCACACAAGTGGTTTGACCTTAAAAGAAATTTCAAGGAGTTGCTGTCATCTTCAATGCTCGCTTGTTGTTGTTGGGTTTGAACTTGAATTCTGTGTAATCTTGAGGCGCCCCCATTGCCTTAATGATTAGGTTCCACTCTATATATGGCAGCACATGACATAGTAGAAGTATATATATTGTTAAAGACTTTGTTGACGTACGCCGACTGTGCTGGGCCAGAATTTCGAGCCCTATGTAAATTGTAATTCTGCACAACTCTGAAATAGACTTTAATATATGTCCGATTAACTTAATTTGCAATGAAGCGGTTTTGACTTGACAAGATCGCCAATCCTCGAGATATATAATTAACAACTTATTAGCCAGTTTCTGACAATTTGACACCTTGCTGGGTAGAAAGTAAGGTGCGGCAAGGTTGACAGCGCTTATCAAGCAGACACAGGCAGGCAGTACTACGACTTGCAAGAAATCATCTTTTTTTTAACTTCTTAAACTTGTATTTTATTAATTGACTTTTCTTCTTTTTTTTTTTTTGCTTTCTTGCAGCGATACTACAGCGCTCTACTGTGGATGTGGGGCGTATTAAGATACAAAGTGTGGCAACATGTTTGTACCTCTGTATGGACGCCTGTGGCACTGTCTATGGCTCGGTAAGTAAGCCCTATCGAAAATAAGCAAATGCTTGCGCATACTTGAGGTTATAACAATTTCACAGAATTTTCTGGCATTTTAAGCATTTACAATTGATTTCGAATTGGATTACTTTTTTTTTTTTAATGGTAGCCGCAAGAAAAAAGAAACGAGGATTAAAAATATTGAGGTAGAGCAGAATGAAAGCGGTTCATTGCAGTCGCAGGCTATAAATAAAAAATTAGTGCAACGTTTGTGAGTATCAACAATGAGCGAAAGCAATAACAACAACAGCGAGGGTCCTTTTTGTTTTCGATTTCAATGCAATGCTTCGTCCTTTGTCCTTTGTCAAGTGTCAACTGATGTCGGTCGCCTATGAGAATTAATGTGACACTTTTTGCCTGCTCCACGAATGCGTTAAATTTCAAACTCAATATTACACTGGCGCCATTTAGGATACGCTACATTAGCCAGCAAGCATTTACTATCTGTAAGATATATTTTCGGAAATTGTCGTTTGCTTGCACTTTAACCTTTCTCGTAGAGACTATTTTGAGGCACAGTTTGTGCCAATTCTGTCAGCGTCTCTGCGCGTTCGCATCTAGCGGGTATTTGTTGATTTAACAAATTTTTCGCGGTGTTGATTGATGCTCGGGCATCGAGTGTATACCTTTGTATCGGGGGCCCTTTGATGAGCTGCGTTGAGCAATAGGCATAACATATATGTATGTCCCAATTTGTGCAAGTGGGCGGATAAAGAAAGCAAGAGATTTTTTGCTAAAGGGCGATTTTTTAAGAGCTTGTTAATTTGACTTAACTTTAGTGCGTCAGACTTTTGTGCACTCTACGGTGAAGGGAGATAAAATACAGAATAATCGGTTTTTTCATAAATCTGCCTAGAGCTATATTGTATAATCAAACGATTTTAATCAAATTTGACGCACTGATTGAGTAAATTGAGTTAATAATAAACTTCTGTAATCAATATTTAGCTTCGATAAGTTAAAAAATTGTGCAAAAAAATCCAATTGTGCGAAATAATCAATAAAAAACTTTTAAATGTCATAATTGGTTACAATCTCATAATAAGAAACGGAATTACTCATCATTCATTTTTGACAAGTTTTATTCCCAGAAGTTTTTTACTGTAGCTTTTGCTAACCATTAGTTTACATTCGACTTTTCCACCTGGCTTGTACAAACATAACCTGTAAAAGTTAGAATAGTGTATGAAATCTTAAATTGAATAGTTAAAACGATAAATGTTAAAATATATTCTCAAGTATAGACTAACTGGTCTATACTGGGTCCAGTTTGTAAAAGTGTAATGTTTAGCCACCACGAGATGCCTCTGGTCAAACAGTGATTTTTTTGGGATGCTTTGATAGTTTTTTCAATTGGTTTTCAGTCAAAACCTAGCAAGGCAAATGAACCGCGTCAGCTTTTAATAATATCGTTGCCAAAATAAATTGCTAAAATATTACCCTTTATTTATTGGAAAAAAAACTAAAATAAAATGATTAGAATTACTTTAAAGGCGCCAATACTTCCATAAATTCCCATATTGAAAAATGCTTACAATACATTGTCACACACCGCACCAGGTTCATCTATGTTAATAATTTCCATATTTTGTTGTGTTCATCGATTTGGGGGACCGCCCGTGGAGCATGACGTGACCAATTAATGGTCAGGTAAGAGCATGTGTTCCACTATTATCATTGTTATTGTCTTGTCCTTTAGGCGATAATAGCTATTGAACACATAGCAACAAGTGAAAATAGTCACACTGGACAAGATTTTGTAGGCGTTGCTTGCATCATTTCGAACCTTTTTCAGCCAGTGTGCTGATAAGCCATATCGCAGACATTTTGTACCTCTAATGGATGCACTATCTGCCACCACGCGCAACGTGCGCTACAACTTCCTTTTGGATTTAATGCGACATTTTAATTTTCCTACTAATTTCCCTGGCGCTTGTATTTTTCACTTGGCGCCAATTGCATTAAAAATAGCTGCGAATACTGCGAAATCGAAAAACCCCGAGGCCTTGAAGATGCTTCCAAGTCATTGTCACATTGGTGTCACACACGTCAAAAACTTTCCTGAGCTCTCTCTGTTAATTCATCTTTCCAGTTCTCGGCATTTGTGTAAATTAATGTAAAACTTTATGGTTTTGGCCCATTTGATGGCTCACTTCGCATCAAATTGGTGTAAGAAAAAGAGCGCGCCTTTCTTTGATTAAAATCTAAAATTAAACGAAGGCATTTCCACATGGAAGTGCAATTGCAATTGGTTCAAGTTCTAGTCCCTCCAATGATCTTTGCGAGTTGTCTGTGAGATGTCAAGTTGTCTGCCCAGAAAAATTTTAATTGCCCGACAAGCGAATTAATTTGAATGCTGTTAATTGAATTTGATTTAAAGATGGAAAGGAAAGCGGGAGAAGCGAACCGAGTTGAGTGTCTCCGCATGAAAACATGCCTGGGTCTGCGATCATTGAACGCGCAATGCTTAGAAAAGAGTAATCCTTTCACAAGTGATTTACATTAATTATTTTTATTTTATTTTTTTTTTTTACCTGGATTACAATAATGGTATCCTTTTGTGTAACTGTCAATAGGGCACCATAAACTAGACAATTTTATGGAGGTCTCGTTGCTCTTAGAGCGATGCCGCCAATGCTTATCGATGGCGTCAGCGATACGATAGCTCTGACACATCCTGTGATAATGAGTGCGTTTATCTATAGATTTTACTTTTGATAGTCCGTCCAACTTATTTTTCGGCAGGCCTTTGGTAGCCGCCGGGAGCAATAAACAAGATTCCAAGCGTTTTGGAATGCGTTAAGCTAAAGTTCTACCTCTAGACAAGTAATTTAATCATAGTTCTATTGTTGCAGAAAGACTTCACCGACGATTGTGTCTTCAACGAGAATATGGAGCCGCACAACTATAATACGTACTCATCCACGTACAACTCAAATGCGCGCCGCATTTACTATTTGGCGCTGAATCGGCGTGGCGAACCGCGCAGGACGCAAATTCCGCCAACGCGATCTCTGGGTAAGCTGTCCACATACACGAACGCCATTACCGAGCCAGTTGCGCAGGAGCGGGTCGAGCAACTGATAGCAAAGAATTTTGGCGCCAATCGCATAAAGCATGGCGTGCGCCAACTCTGTGATACTGGCAAGCCGCTTATCGAACTGATCGACGCTGAACACTTCAAAGAGCGACCTCAGTGCAGCACCCAAAGCGGTACCAGCACCGGCGCCGGCGGTGGTGTTCAAGTAACACCAAAAAATGTTCCTGGGAGCAATGCAGCTCAGCTTACAAATAGTAGCGCCAGCAGCCTGATTAGTATTAGTAGTAACAGTAGTCAAAGTGGCCATATTAGCACTAGCATTACCAATAATTTTAATAACTCTAGCAGTCATATCCTTATCAATAGCAGCAATAGCAGTAGTAGTAGTAGTAGTGGTAGTAGTGGTAGTACTAATAGCAGTAGTAGTAGCCATCCACATAAGAAGCAAAAGAAGAAGCTCAGAAAGTGCAGGCTAAACGAAAACGAAAGGGATCACAATTGCACAGTGAGGCCGGCTGCAGGTGCAGGAGCAGGCGCTTTACGCAAGCGCGGCGGTGGTGGTGGTGGTGGTAATGGCAATCGAGGCAAGGGTCCCAAACAACAGCGATGCAAGGAGCTGCAAGAATCTTCCATGTCACTACCAGCATTCTGCACCAATAAACGCGGTGGACCAAAGCGTAATGGTGGCGGCAAAGCTGGTAATGGAAAACCCAAACCCAACAATGGCAATCAAGAGCGCAAACAAACCGTAGAGAATGGAGCTACGCTTGGCGGCAAAAAAAAGCAACCGAAGCATGGCAAGGCCGGGCGTCAAAATGTGGGTGGCAAGAAACGTGGTGGCCGCAACGGTACGGCAGGTGCTGCAGCAGGCGGTAAGCGGGGCAAACCCAAACAGCGTTGGATGGAGACGTCGAGCACCACAACTACAATGGCCACCAGCCTGGCAACACCTCGTAGCAGCCTGTGGGAAAGCAGCTCTATGATGCCTGCACTATCTTTAAGCGATACCAGCGATCGTGTGGAGCGGGAGCAACGCAATGTGCATATGAGTAAGGAATATGCTGAAACATCGTCGGAAGAGGCTGCTGTTGATGATGATGACGGCTTGGATATGGAAGAGGCGTTAGAGTCGCAAGAAAACGAGGACAGCTATGAGGATCCAACAAGCGATGTTCATGTACCGCCGCTGGTATCCGGCAGTACTGGCGATTACTATGAAATAGATCATCAGTGAGTTTAACTATCATCTTTTCCTAATCTAACTCGTCACTCTCTCTCACTCTCTCTCTCTGTCTATATATCTATCTCTCTCACTCTGTCATTCTCTCTCGCTTTAACTTTTTAAAATTTTACACTTAAAAGTATTTTTCGAAATTTAATTTTTGTATATTTTGGCATTAAAAAACGATTGATTGGCATTAACTTTTAACTGAATGAAAAATTCTCACATTTTGTACTGTTGTCCGAAAATTTTCTTTTGGTTGTTGTGTTTAATTTTTTTTTTTTTTAATTTTCATTTCAAAATTTGCAAAATTGCATTTGTTTTTTGGAAGTAACAGAACTGGATTTTCTTCTTTTTTCTTGAAAACGTACAAAGTGTGGTAATCACAAAGCAAGAGCAAACTTTCTCCAAAAATAATTTCAAAGCGTTTAAATATTAAGGCATTTAAATTTATAAAAAAAAAATTATTTATTTTAAGCTTGAATAAATTTTAAAAGAAAATAACTTGAAATAGCCCGTCGCCATTATGCAATATGTTATGCAATTTGCAAGTTCGAACACCAGTACTTCGCACCGATATTTGTTAAAATTTCAAATCCACCTTGAGCATAAAACTTACACTGTTTACACGATTTCCGATGTTCACGCGATTGGAATCCCACACTGCACCACATTGAATATCACATACAGAAAACGTATTAAAACGGAGTCTCGAGTATTTTACAAGACTGTTTGACAATTATTTTTTTAGTCAAAACTAGCTAGTTATACTATATTATTATTTTCTTCGTTTATTTTACGTTAATTTTGGTTTATCCAACTACAGGCTATTGAAATACTTGAGTCTCTGCCAATTTTAAATCGAAAACTTTCATAGCATACAAAATACTCAACTTCAATATGAAAAAAAAAATTTGCAAAAATATTTAGAATTTACTCAAAAAGAGTCTATTAACTACTACGTCTAAGTTACAACCATGTTGTACATACATACCATAGCTCAAATAGCTCGCACTTTGTAAATAACGCAATTTTCGAAAATAAACGAAAATTTAAAAATCATACATACTATATATGTACATAATATATATTATATTATACAATACAATATGTGAAAATGATTGTGTAAAAATTGAAAAGCGTCAACCTCGCTGTCTCTCAGTGCGTACTTTAAATGTTTTAATGTTGAGCAAACTTTAATTATAATTGCTTTGTGTTAGAAACTATATTTAAATTTTGTATTAATAAAAGCCATGAACGAAACAAAAACGAAGTAAACGATAAATCGAAACGTTAAGTGAATCGAAATGATGTTAGAAACTCAAAAATAAAATATTGTACTTTGCCACTAACAAGAAACATGTTAAAATTATTGTAAAAAAAGGGCTAAAAACGTAAGCAAATGCGCGTGTATTGTATAACTTAGCTACATATTTATTTATGAAAATTTACATAATTTATAATCTTTTAATAGAAGTTGCAAGTATATGCAACCGATAAGTAGTAGACTAACAAATTTTACCCCTAACCCTAAGTTTTGTCAACAATTGAAAAACTTAAGAAAAAATAAGAAAAGCAAGAAGAAAAAGTGCATGAAAACAAAAACTACGACTAAAAATAAATTTTTAAAATAATTATAACTATTTCGAAAACTGATTTATTTTGCGTGAAGCGTTGGATTGTCATATGTTATGCTATGGTAAGCGTGGCGGAAAATAGAGCAATTTTTTTTTGTATTTACTCTATACAATGTTATCGATTATTTTGCATGTTCGTTCTAGTTTGTATTTGATAACAAGCTCGACTTGATTATTATTGGTATTTTGTACGTACTGTACTTACTGCCTGCACGTTCCACAAAACAAACTTAATATTTTGATAAATAACTAAAATAGATCTGGCATGGTTCCTATCTGGTTTCATCATATTCTCCATATCCTTTTGCTTTAACTATATTGCTTTTGGTGCATTTTCCAGCAGTCGTCTATTGTTGCTACAACTGCTGGCCATATTCTGGATGCAGTGCTGTGCCAGGCCGTAAGCTACATATATTGCGCTCGACGGATCGGAAACGTTTTGCTGCCCATGCAACTGCATTTCTTAATGTTCCTGAATTTTCACAGCCATGTTAATTGTTTAAGCAAATGTACATAAACTATATACAAATGAAAAATAATTTTTATAAATAGCTGTTACTAATTTAAGACTGATCGACACTTGGAAACAGCAAAACTAAAAGCCACGAAAAACCAAACACGTTTAAATAAAACTTGCAAAAACGAATATGAAAATAAAGTTTATTTTTTTGGGAAAATGTGGGCGTTTTCTAAAACCATATTTTGCTACCCAAAGCGAAGTCTGTCTTTATCATTTCGACGTGTACACGTGTTTGCGATATCAGAGATAATGCCAAACTATACTCATGTGAGTTGATCAATTTGTGCCTTATTGGTTTTTTGTCAAAAGTTCTTTTATCTAGTTATCAGGCATGGTACAACTATTAAGGTAAACCACATCAGAGCAGTATAACGACTCTATTCGCAGTGAAACAAGAAATGTTTATGCGTAACTTGTTGCATGAACAATGATAAAAACAAAAAGAGCTAAAGATACAGAGCAATGACCTTTTTGTATGTTCAATAACAGCGAAAGTTACGAGAGAAATATGTGCGAGAGCCACTTTGGCGCTACCTGTATAGTTGTAGCATATCATCAGGTAAGTTTACTATTGCCGTTGATATGAATTTATTAAATAAATAACACTAGAATAGTCGTAAAAATGCTTATTCTCGAATTACAGCAACATAACGTCACTCGCGAAATCGCTGTGAGCCATTATTCCAGCCAATTGCTCGCAGTTGCTGTCATGACGTTTGCCGCTGCTGCTGCCTGAGACAAGTCACGTAGGCCTTGAAATTAAAAAAAAAAAATGGCTAAACCGCTCGCTACTATTGTTATTGTAGCGAAGCTCCCATTTCGTTTTATTCCCTCCCCCCGAAAAAAAATGTTGCTTAATTTTCACATGACTCGGCGTACCGAACAAGCACTGAGGCAATCCCCAGCAGCAGGCAGACTATTGTCAAAGAAACATAGTATGGCACTGGCACATGGCAACAGTTTGGCTATCATCAACATACATATGTCGGTCTGTATGTATGTCCGCACATCAGTGGCGCCACCAATGGGGTTTAGCATCTTTGCAGCATATTTTTGGTTTTAAAGTTTTTCTCCTTTAACCAAGTAAATAACATAGAAAGAGAATGTAATGCCCCACGACGGCCCCCGTGCTTTCTTGGACTCCGCCCCTGGGATACATACATAGCGATAAAAGCATTCATAACTTGTCCGATGTCTACCGAACAAGTGAGCGATCATTAAGCGAACGTTAGCATTAAAAGCAGCTACGAAGCGTAGAGCTTTAGTTTTGGGCGGTCCGTTGACGTTGCTCGGTTGGTTCTTAGTTTTTGAGTAGCGCATTTCCGGATGGCAAAATTTTTGCATTATCATTTATCTCAACTCATCACATCTGATCTCATCTCTTCTCATCTCATCTCATCTCATCTCATCTCATCTCATCATGCAGCAGTCAGTGCTACTTGTCTTCAGTTGAGCGTTCCGGCTGATTAGAATTTCAATGAAGCATGCGATTTTACGGCCGTGTTTTGTTTGCCTTTCACTTTTGCGCTAATCAAAAACAGCTGATTGCAGTAGTATGAGAAATAGCTATTTTATAAGTATCATTATTGCGGGGCATTATTTCACCACTTGCAATATGATTTCAGCTGAATGTCAGGTGTCTGCATTGTCTACGTGACGTATGGCAAGAATACGCTTCGAACGCTTGCCTATTCACGTGCGCCAAAATAATATTCACTTGGCTCATAAATTGTAGGTTCCTTCAAAGCTGCTGCTGCTGCTGCTGTTGCTCATTTTTACGCACTTTCACGTTTTGGGTAAAAATGGAATTGTGTCATGACTGGAGATGGCGTAACAGATCTCATGTCATAAACGTTTGTTTATAGATCTAACAAGCGTAACAAGTCGGTGTACATGCTCAAGGTGTTCAAACGAATGGCAATATCTTTTCACGTTTGTGGAAAAGTTAGTAATGAAACGAATGTGCAAACGAAACCGTACAACTATAAATAAGTAAAAACTGCGGTAGTATACGACAGAAATTGAAATAAATTTGAGACCTATTGTGAACGAGCGTTATGTATGTATGATGAACAATCCAAAGACCTAAAAAGAAAAGATTTTCAAGTTCCAAGTGTTCTGCGAAATTTTTGTTTTTTTAAATCTACATGAGAGCTGACTCTCCGATAACCGCAGCGTAATCAGCTCAAGCAGATTAATAATTAAAGAGCAAATAATGAAATCTTACAAAGAGAAGAGGCTTGTTTTGGCTGCCAATCACTGTGCATTTGCCTAATTGTAACTCTCGCGCTCATTTGTGCTCATGTTGACTGCACTGCTTGCTCTTATTAAAAATGTTTTCTTGCATTAATATTGAGTTAAACAATTATATACAAGAGCGATAGCCGACAATTTAATACACTCTTACTTTTTGCATTAAAAAATAAAGTTTCAGCCAAATTATTAAACGAATTATTGAAAGACTTTTGTCACTAACGATAGGTGCCACAATTACACTTTGTTGAGATTGGTTACCGAAATGAAATCGTGGTATAACTATAAGAGGTAGCAACAATAGCTTGTGAATGGAAAAAAAAATGGAATAATGCATAAACTAATTGGCATGTGAATAAGATAATGAGATCTAATGACAAGTATGAGTTAAAATATAAACATATTTATTTTATGTTAAGTTATAAGTAATGGGATTATTCGATTTGTTAATAAACTGAATATATTACTCACATGATTTGAACATATATTTCCATTTCGTTCCAATATAATGCAAATAAACCAGCTGAAGTACATTCTATAAATTTAAACCTATTATCACTTAATATGAAATTGACAGTTAATAAATAGTTAAATAATAGTGAAAGTATATATATATTCTTTTTATTTGTTATTTGTTAAGCAAAGAAACAGTTATCATAATTAACCATAACATTGCAAACATAATACTACTCCAAAAAAATTAAGATCTAATATTATATTTGCATATACACAAAAGTAGTAAATGGAAAAATAAGATGTTAGTTTAGTTTAAAAAGAAAGTACATTCCTTCGTACCGTTCGGGTCGTCGCCAGGGACGTAGCTTGAGTATTTGAATGCGCACACAGCCTGTTGTTGTATCGGCTGCTGGTTGATTTGCTTTTCGACCATTACTAGGATAAGGTCCCGATGTAGAGGTTCACCTCGAATATACCATTCGCATCCTGTTATGAATCTGATGAATTTGTTTTGGAAGGTTTCTATTTTCTTTCGGTTTGAGGCTTCCAGGAGGGCGCTATAAAGGTATTGTAAAGTGCGCGCTTGCACCTTAAAGGCAGTCTGCCGTTTTTGTTTAAGACCCAGTTGAGTCTGGCCACTTTATATCTGCAGACTTTAAGAATGTCCTGTATATGCGGCTTGAAGGTTAGCCGCTTGTCTAAGATGACTCCCAGATACTTAGCTTTTTGTGCGATTTCTAGCACTTTGCCATTTAGCCAAACGTTAGGTGGCACGCTTCTTATAAAAGTGTAGCAAACATTGATGTACTTCGCTTCGTTCAGCATAATATTCCATCTCCGAGCCCAGCTCTCAAGAAGATGGAAATATTCTTGCACAGCATCTGCAGCTTCACACTCACACGATATGGAGTAAAACATGCAGACGTCATCTGCATAGGAGGCAAGCAGAGACTTATTATTTGACATCCATGCTACTTGGCCGGGTAAAGGGATATCGGAATATAGGAGCGGGCCAAGCACGCTTCCTTGAGGCACACCTGCAGCTGCCCCGTGTGTATTGGAGATTGCAGAGCCAACTTGCACTTCAAATTGCCTGTTATTCAAATATGACTTGAGAATCGCTTAAATAGGGGCTGGAAGGCTTCTTTTTCTTCTTTCTCTTTTTTGACAAGCAGGCCAACATGCCACACTCGGTCAAAAGCTTGCTTGACATCAACAAATACTCCATTGCAGTATTCATTATTGTTAAATGCAGCCAGTATATGGTTGACAACTCTGTGGGTTTGCTCTATTGTGCCATGTCCACTTCTGAAGCCAAATTGGTGGTCTGGTATTAGGCTTGATTTGCCAAGATTTGCGATCCGAGCCACTAACAATTTTTCCAAACTTTAGATAAGGATGGCAACAAACTGATCGGCCGGTCGGAATCATAATAATCTTCCGCTACGCTGGAAAAAACTGTATCCTCAACATTGCCTTGAAGATCAAGATCTTGGGCAAGATCTTCAAAGTACGGTGGCAGATCCTATCATGACCTGGTGCTTTGTGTTGCGGTAGATCTTTTATGGCACTAGTTAGCTCTTCGAGACGCACGGACTTTATTGGAAGGCTCATCTGCAGTGGGGTATCGAGTTCCTTCAAGGTTTCTTCGACCTCCTGAGGATCAGCGATTTCAAAAGGCTTAAATCATTTTTCCAAATGTTTGGCGAAAGTTAACGATTGTTCCTCTTCAGATGTACAATATCCGCCTGAGCCATTAATAATCGGTACAATCCTTTTTGGCTGCCGTTTTATTGCCCTTGTAACCTTCCAGAGCGAGTATCCTGCGTACATTGTATAGTCCATATTTGCGACTTTATTTTCAAAGAAGGCGGTTCTCTGGCTATTGAGAGCTATTCTAAGCAACCGTTTCGTTGTCTGCCATGCTGCTTTATCTGCCGGGTCGTGCGTATTTATATACCGCCGTCTATGTCTTCTTTTAAGTATTATAAGGTCATTTGATGTATACTTCTTGCTGGTCTTTGCATGCGCTCCTCAAATTTGGACTGAGCTGCCGATAGTTAAAATATAAACGCTAATTTCTAAAAAAAAAAAAAAGAAACCAACACAATTCACATTCTCAAGTTGATTGATCCCGCACAACCTTTGAAATATGCAACAAATGCATAAGATCGGTATTTTCACAGTCGTTACCTTTAATAGTTATACCATGCACAAAACTATCTTGTGGTGTGGGATGAAACATAATTTTTATTTTATTTGTCTGATTTTGTTCATTATCGACACACTAATGTTGCCTTACTTCAAAACCAAACTCTTCTGCGGGAGAGTGCGGAGATGGTAATATTTGGTTCCAATGAGGTATCCTAGATCCTTTGTTGGGCGTTTTGTTTAGGGCGCGTAACGTTAGCTATGCGCGAAACATTGTTAAATTACCAAATTTATTTTGATGAATTGCTTAAAGAAAGAATTTGTGTGAATTTTAATGATCTATGAAGAGAAGCTCACATCCCAAAACGAACGCTTTGATACTAGGCCACTTGGTGACATAATTCTGTAAAGTCAAATATCGAAGTGTTGTAAATTTTAAACATAACATATTTGACTATAACTTCCGCTTTACTTGTCCGATTTTGTTTTGTTTTGACTCACATCGTTATGCTCTATAATATTGCCTCGCGAAACCCTGCAACGGGGGGAACAGAAAAAAATATCCACATGATAAAATATAATTCAAATCGAATAATCCCTTTCTATCTTACAGGTGCAGAGTACAATTAGCACAAAATTATATTTGCATCAATCCAGTAAAAAAAAACGCAGAAGACTCAAGGTGGTTTAGAATACCGCGAAACACTTTGCATAAAATTATTGACCTAGTTATCTTATAATTTGAATGATATATACCGGGAAGTACCCAAGAAATGAAGAGGAAATCAAAGCTGCTAAAAAATTTTATGCGTGAATTTAATAATTATTTAATTTTAAGAGTCTAGTTTAAAATTGATAAGCAACCAAAGAAGTTTTTAAAAAAACAATATAGTTATGCCAAAGATGAGTAGAAAAGGACGATGTGGGAAAAAGTAGAAAAGTGACTGTATTTGTTGCAATTAACTTGACAAATATTTCAATAAATTTTTTGTATGTAAAGAGTTCAAAGTTGCAACTAGTAACCCATAAACATTCAGGAATACGCTTTATTAAATTAAATACGCTTCAAGTCAAAATGTCGGAAGCGTTAGCACATATGCAGCCTAATCCGATCACCCCTACATGTCAGAGTCAGGTTTTGGTGGCCATCCGACTGGTGGCCATCAGTGATTGCGTTTCTAGTTCACGGCCTGCATTTGCTTATAATTTTACGATGAATATATTTAATTGGATTAGCTGCGGCGTCTTCTCTTCAATAGGCGCAATGCCGGGAAGTGAATTGGAATGCAACCCGATTTTAATTGCATAACAAGCTGGTAACGTCAGTTGGAAGCAGTACGATTGATGTGCTCTCCTGGTATCGTTTACTAAATAGTTTGACAATTCGTATTACACAAATGTCATATGTGTACCAACTAGGCGTCAATCAGCGGGTGTGGGAATACTATGTGTTGAACAAACATGATCCAAACACACAATCTGATATGAATATTATTATAGATAAATATGTAAATATGTAAACAGAGTTTTTATTATTGCCTTACAAAATGTTTTCCACAAGCAATTGAATTTATAAAATTCCAACAAGCGAATTGATGTAGGCAATTTTTGAAATTTTTTGCATAATTCTTAACTGAAGAGTGGAGTTTTGTTATTGTCAGGAAAAGTCGACGACTCCCAAGCTTGCCCAATATTTAATCAGGGCGACTAGAAAAGTCAAAATACTCTGTATAACCTTAATTTCCAAGATGGTAAGAACCAGTGCTATCAACTGGTCAGTAAAAATTTTTTGTGCTTTTCGAGGGAATAGAATATTAATTTTTTTATTATATTTGTTGTTTTTTTTTCGAAATCGGGGATATATGGTAAAGCTGCCAAGGTGTGAATTACATCAACTAAAAAAACAAACAAAACACAACGTCTAAAAAAATGATTCTATAAATCCAAGCTAGCATCCAAATAGGTGGTATGGCCTTTCCAACCGCGGTCGGTAAGCATTAAAAAGAAGGGAATAAAATGCGCACATATTATATTCTGAAATTGTCGCGGCAAGACAATAAATATTATCGATTTACAAAAAATAAAATAATAAAATAAATATATATATATTGTAGAGTATAGTACTATAGTATAGTATTTTAAGTTTGTATTGCAGATAAACGGATTATGTTTACCTTGGTAACCAGCAACAGACATCATGCCTTCCCGACTTTTATTCGTTGCAATAATTTGCTGTGCTTGCAATTTTAAGTACCCCAAGTTGTTCTACCGAATTTTGTCTGGCACATTTTGCAAAACAATACACATAGTTATACTTTTAAATAAGTACTTTATTTGGCTTAAATTATATCGTACTTATCTGGTGCAGTTGTTTTTGTCTACTTGTACATAACTCACATGGTGACTCATTAATTGTATAAAGTGTATTGGGCCCGAATTCCGCTGGTAAAACAAAACCCAGAACTTTCAACTCCAGTACAAGATCGGTTTTATTTTATGTAGCTAGTATCGGAAATATATTCCGAACACTTCAAACCATCGCCGAAAAAAGTAACAAAAATGCAGTTGGAAAATTCACACTTTAAGTAGAAATGACAATTGGTTTGGTGTTGGCCGGGAAACTTTGGTTGTACAGTTTCTAGATAGTACATCCAGTCAAAAAATTATCATAACGACTATTAGCAAATTTCAATTTTGAAACATTTTTGTAAAACTTTTAGAATTTAAGATATATACGTTGACGCAAATGTCTAAATAAAGGGGAAATGGTATAGCTAAGGTGGTGTAACCTTTTGGTATTAGAACTTTTTTAAAAGAATTGTGCAAAGATCAACCTTGTAATTCACCAAGAGAAAATGAGCTCTGTAAGCAAGAAACTCTGTATTGGATTTAATCCTTAATAAAATTTCTTTCATCATTCCTTGCAGATTAACTCGTAATTTTCGACCTCTAGCATTAACTTTTTGTAGAACTAATTATGCGTTACACGATCCTTTTCGTGTCCTATGCGCAAATTATAATAACCTCTATAATTTCGTCTCCTTTGAACGGTCTATCCAATCCATTTCTTTATCTACCCTATCTTATCTTGATTCCCCAAATCGAGCTTCTTTGACCAATCATGAACTATAAAAACCTATCTTGGTCAACGCTGTTCTTTGGCTTCTATTTGGAAAAAATGTTTAAATTTATATGCTACTTTCTGTTTTCATCTTTTACATTGTAAATCCAAGTTCCTGGCTAGCCCCATATGTGAGACGGTGCATATCTATAAAAAATTCACCCATCAGGCTAGGAATACGGATTAGTTTTATTATATTTTTTCCCTTTTTTCATTTATTATTGGACTTAGTTGTACCCTTACGTATTAATTAATAAATAAATAGATACAAGAAATTTCATATTCAAAAATGTTGCCGAGATAATGATTTGTCTAAGATAAAAAAGAATACAACTCAAAGTTATACCGAAAAGTAGCAATATCGCTCGGGTCTACGCCAAATCGAAAGCATTAAAAACAATCATAAAAACGTTAAAGATATTAGCTGATTATCAGTAAGCACGAATTCCATGATAAAATATTAATAATGAGTTTTTTCCTTGTTATTCCGCTTGGGAAGTAAGAGCCTCTATTAGAGTCTTTCAACGAACCCTAGTTTGTGGCGTCTGTTTAGCTCTGTCCTGTCTTGGAGGATGGATCTTCTCCAGGTTGCCTTGGGTCTTCCGATCCGTCTGCTGCCTTGGAGATTCCAGTTCAGTGCCATTTAATATTAAGATCGTAGAATTATTTTTTTTAACAATTGAAAAATAGCTCTTCTTTATTGAAAGTGATAAAAATAATATGGAATGATACTCAGCCTCATGGTTCAGATGATATTCACATTCAATTTATATTATAAAAAATTTATTATAAATTATTTTTTGTAATTTATAAAACAAAAGTCAATCCATTATTTTTATTTCTACAAGAACAAGATTTTCAGAAATTATTTAATAAAAATGTTCTTTAAATAAAATTATAACAAAAAAATGTAATAATTTTTATATTCATAATAAAAAAAATGGATGGTATTTTTATATAATAAAAAAAAACAATATTGTTGTATTGCTAAAAAATTTTGGAAAAAATATTGTTGTCTTGACTTGCATTTTGGTCCTAAACATATTTTCGCTTCCTAATTCTTTAACATTCAGTTGCGATCCCATACTAATATTTAGAAGGCCGCTACAAATTAGTAAGTTCGTTCATCCTAACTATGTTATGCAGAGATTTCATTACTTATTTTGAGGGCGAAAAATTACATTATTTAAAATGCAAAAACAAAAATATTAGGATAAAAATAAGCATCACAGTAAGCTCTGATCATGCGTAGACCACATCAAAGTGCTGCGCGCAATTACCGAACCGTAAGCAAAACACACCTGATCCTTTGGCCTTGTAACTAGGAACGAAACATAGAGTTCGCTACAAAGTTGTGGCATACCTGACAAAATAATGGAAATGATGTCTTGCACAAAAAGGAGCGCCGCTAAGGTAAAAAATTCAGCCATTGATTTTATTCATGGTTATTTTCTGCCTCCATCAAACCTGGATGCGTATAATTCACAATGAGAGTCATTGGATTGTCACCTGGAGCGACTAACCGCTGACATAGATTGTGGAAGAAATTTGTAACCGCTCTATAGTCATACTAGCAATGACATTTTTTTGTTATAAAATTAAGAATTATGTTAATGATTATATTAAATAAAATAGTATCTATATATACGTTTAAAAAATGATCTGTTTGGCCTAAGAGGTCCCTTAAAGAGAATTGGTTAGATGTAGGCCACCTTAATATCTTAAAGATCTTTCAAACATCGGTGTATGCGATTGGTTTTCGAATATGCGAACCAACCAAGTATATAATAAAACATGTCCATTTAAGAAGTGCCAAAAACTTGATTTTTTTCATATGGGTCTCAGCGATGACATGATTCAGTTTCGGGACTACCTACTAGGTTTCCGTGCAACAAAATGGCAAGATGCGGCACTTAGTTTGCTAAAGTAGCTACCGATGTATGGTATTAGCGGCTAATAGCAATTGTAGGACAACTCTTGTTTTTGCTCTATGTTATGGTTAGGGTTGTTATTAAGGAATAAAAAAATAACTAAATAAAATAGATATATATGGGTTTTGCGGCCTGTCATGTCTCCTTCCTGCAGTTTTAAATATTATTGTGGTGTACCCTTAGTATCACCTGCAACTAAAAGCTATAACAATTATTTATATATTTTTTAATCGCGAAATTAAATTTTAATAGTTAACTAAAAAAAATACCATGTACTTTAAGTGCAAATTATAAAAATCAATTATACATTTCATTTATTTATTGCCGAAATTAAATTTAAATACTTCGTTGCAAAAGTGAATAAATTAAAAGAAACAATAATAAATAATTATTAACGCAATTTTGTACCTATTAGTGCAGGTTATAAACATAATTTACATTTATTTGTAAATTGCAAAATAAAATTTAAAGAGTTAATTGAAAAAAAATAAACAATTGGCAAACACCGTTGGAGATGCGGGGCATCGATCCCCGTACCTCTCACATGCTAAGCGAGCGCTCTACCATCTGAGCTACATCCCCTACGTTGGTTCGCTTGGCTTAATATGTATGTTAAGCGTAAGCTCAATAAAGCCAAATAAGCTTTTTCTAGACAAAAAGCTTAAAGCTCTGCAAGTCTATTCTTATATTTACGAAAAACAAACAAAATTTATGAAACAAGTATGCAGCTTTGCAAAAGTTAAGTATTTTGAAATAATTTTTTTTAATTGACGTATTATCTTTGCAAACATTTAAAAAATATCGAACAATTTTTTGTATAAATGCCACAAAAATGGCTTCTACTACAAACAAACTTGTCACAACAATTTAAGCATGGATATTGTTGGGGAGCAGTCACTCAGACAATGTTATCCATTGAAGTGGATCGTAAAAAAGGCAAGAAATTCGCTCAAAAGTATCTACACACCCTAAAGATCGTAAAAACTTCTCATTTAAATCGCATAAAATGCTAAAAAGTTGCCTTAAAATGTTTTTGCCGATGCTGCTAAATTAAATTGCATTTAGCCCACACACAATCTGATGCTGAACTTGAAAGTTCAAAACGAATGTCGAATTTAAAACGATGTAGTAACGATTTGCATGCACCAATGCATATTATTATCATCATCAATGTAAGATATCGGGTATGCTGGAAATTCTACTAATACTTCGAATAGTATTGGTGCACTTAAACATGCCTAATGGAATGTACTGCGCCTGCGTGTGGAGTATCTTTTAAGATTTTTTTTCTGCTGCAATTAAACGAAACCCAATTTGCATAGTTGTTTCTTCTCTAAAATGTAAATGTCAACGTTGCCTTAATTAATGACTCTAATAGTAAGAACGTTAGTTTTATTTATCGTCGTGTTGATAAGCAAGTAAAAGTGTTTTATGTACGCCAAATAACTTAATTCATTAGTCATTCGTCTAGTGTGGAGTCGAGCGTCTTCTATGACCATTAGAATTGCACTATGAGTTGTATGTGTTGTTTGCAAGAAGTCGTCGTCTAGAATTTGGCATAAATGCAAAGCAATTAGTTTATTTCGAAAATTGTTTTTACCATTGCTAGATACCGCAGCTAGTTAGTTAACTGATAAGAATTAACCTTATGCGTTTGCCCAATCTTGCAAATGTCGCTGCAAAGAGACAATATAGCCAAGAAAAACCAAGTCTCCCGTAGTGCTCAAGTTCACAGATACAACACCCGCAATGCAAGAACCAAACGAGTTCGAGTACAACTAGCGATATAGTCAACAACTGACATCTGAACATGAAAAACTAATTTACCAGGCAGGCGCACATGCGACAGTTTCCAGCTGGACAGGAAGCGGCTGATGGCTGATTGTTAATGTTGGTGGCTGCTGGCTGGTTGTTGGATGTTGTTTGTTGGTATTCATCGTCGCGACGGGTAACTAGCGGTTTAACCCAATGAAAGTAACATGCTACAATGTTGGAATAACTTGTAGTACAAGTATAAATGCCACACTTGGAGGCACATCGGTGGAAGACCTTGACCGGGCTGCAACGGTAATTCAAAACCGCTAAAATACTAATAACTGATGTCCTGGCCGATTGTAAATGCTAACAACATTTTGCTCTTAGCCAAGCCATTTTCAAAAGGCTTGTTTCCTTATGATGATTACATGAGCCGGTTTCAACTGCTCTGGTTTGTGGAGCACAATTGCGCACCAAGTGTGAGTAATTCACGTCCAGCGATTTTAAGCCTTTTTGGCGATTTTGACATAACACAATTTTCACACCTTTCATTTGCTCCACTCGATCAACTCAATTCAAAATTCGCACGCTTTGGGCGCCAACGCAGTGCTGCAACATTCAACGCAAACGCAGTTTCTTTTGGAAACTTGGTCGGTCATATATTCTGCCTCTTAGATGGCCTATAGCTTGTTACTTGCATCTTCATCTTTATAAATTGGTACATTTTTTTTGTTGTTGATGATCTTTGCCTCGGCCTTTAAGGCTGCACCGCCAATGTAAGATTTATGCTACGCCCGTGTAATTTACGCTCTAATCATGCAACACTTTTCATTTTGACACGTTCAGACGCTTCTCAAAGTACCGCCAGCGATAATTATGTAAATTTTCATCAAGCCGCTTTGGACAAGGCCTGTGTATATGGGAGGGGGGAGGGAGGAGAGTGCTCACTTTATGATCTATGTGATCTGGGCATTGCTTAGAAGTTAACACAAATTGATAAAAGCAGCCAGACAAGAGGAGACTAGTTATTTTTATAGAGGTTCCAATCGGTTGCTCCTTGTTTTCACTAGCTAACACGTTGCTTCCATAAATTACTTGAGGCAAATGCTACGGCATCGAGTTAACCAGCAACAAGCACAAGCTGAGGAAAATTCTTTGGAAAAGTGTAGAGTTTGTGAGTGTTTTGACACCGCCTGCCCTAAGCTGTTTAGCATTAGTCACTCACTGATCCCAATGCGAGAACATGTACAAGGGCATGGGCACGGGCATGGGCACGGGCATGGGCATGGGCATGTACTCAGTATAAGGGTACGAGTTGCGACGAAGGTTGCCGCCACAATGTTGATCATGTTAAGCGTTCCTGTTCATCCGCTTGACTGCAATATAAGCGCCATAAATTTTCCTGAAACATTTTCCGGTTTTTGGTTTAGATTGCAATTGTGTCGTTGCGGGTGTTGTGTCTGTTGTTGAAATACTTAAGTTGTCAATAAGTATTAAGAATTTTCTACACAATTAATAACGCCAACAACTCAATGGGAGTGGAATCAGGCTTATTAGCTTCGATTAACAACGTACAGTTATTTACCATGCAAATGACATGTTGGTTGACAGTTGTTAATGAATTAATCAGAAAATCAGCGATTTGAAATCACTTCGTACGATCTAGTTTATGGATTGATATTTAAGGTAGCAAATCGCATAAAAGGCGTGGGTCTAGCTATAATTATTATTATAAGCGGCATTAGTGACAAATGATAATTGCTATTTACATGACAATTAGAATTGTGGTGCCTGTTGGCACTGCTGACCAGTACTTCAGTCGCACTTGTAGAACTATTTAATTTATTTTGATTTCTTGCGTGCGCACTCGGCGTCGTCGTCGTCGTCGTCGTTGTCGCTGACAGTTACTGCTAGATGGTAAGTTAGGAAATGGAAAACCAGAGAGACGTAGTGAGTTAGTTGATTGTCAGGCATGTGACGGAGCCAGGCGCCGTAAAGCTTGGAAATGTTGTTAGCTAATGCAATTGGCTACGCCTTGCACTTCCTGCATATTTGAGTGGTCTGAGCTGATCTGAGCTGGGTTTGATCAGTCGATTAGCAGAGGTATGCATTTCATTTGATCAATACGTTTTGATGCTTTGGTCTTTCCATTGGCCAAAGTGCTCTCACATTTCACGAACTTGGCATTGAAAAAATACATAAAAATACATCTGTCAATCAGTTGGCACTAAGAGATCTTTATCATCGCGCATCGCGATCAATTCTCCTTCTTAATGGTTTCAATTTAAGCAGCCCCAAATTATTTCGGGCTTAAGTGGGCTTAAGAAAACACAGGAATATAATAATACTCAATTATTGTGTTTTATTTTTGGTGATTGCGACCGAGTCACCGACCGACGGCAAACGTCGACGGCAAAGTATCGAATTGCAATGCTGACAAGATCACGCACAAAGTCAAACTTGGGGGTAGTCGCAGCCTGTCACTTTATACAAGGGATCACTGCATTCTTTTCGTCAAATGCCAAAGGGTTGCTACTCTGCCCTAAGCCATTTCAATTCTTTATAGATTTCTTGTATTCCGAATGGTGGCTAAATGCTTAGCATGCTTAGCAGACAACAATTGTTTGTTACTTTGATAAGAAACGTTGGCAGCATATGGCTGCTATCATGGTTAGTTGCCGCCAATCGTTCATTTTGGCTAGATAAGTGCCCGATAAAGCATGCAATACGCCCGGCTTTGTTACCAATTGTCGTGGATTCTTTTGTGCCGCTTTTTGGCTATCTTTTGTTAGCCGTGTGGAATGCCATGTGTGCGACTTGCTGCTCAATAACCAGCTAAAGTACTGTATTAATGAGTCATACGAACTTATGTGTACCATAAATAGTCTTAATATTTTAAATTAGCTTATTATAGTTGGTATTCTCAAAACTAATTGACATTTCCATTGCGGCAGTCGGACCATTTCTTGCCGAGTGCCAAATCCCTGGTTTGTTGTCGAAGCACTTTGCCACTGCCTGTTTTTGGTAACTCGGTTAAAAAGAAGACTCCACAATGCAGCTGCTTGTGGGTGACGACCAGTCGCTTGGCCACATATTCTACAATATCTTGTTCACTTAACTTGCTGCCAGGAATTTTGACAACAGCTGCTGCTGCTGGATCCCCATCAACTTCGTTCCATAAACCAAAGACGCAAGCCTCGATGACATCGGGTAGCTCGGCAATAACCTGTTCTATCTCATGTGGACAATACTGAGCGCCATGGAATCGCAGAAAATCCCGCTTGCGATCAACTATATGCAAATAATTTTCATTGTCAAAGTATCCCATGTCACCGGTATGGAACCAGCCTTGATAGTCCTGCATGCGTTTCGACTCGTTTGGATTGCCATAATAGCCGTTCCATACTTTTCCATTGTGCACAAGTATCTCACCGGTCTCGCCGTGTCCCAGACTTCGTCCGGCATCATCCAAAATTTTCACACGTACTCCGGGCACAATTCTGCCTACCGATGAGGGCTTGGCAACGCCCATATTGGCAGCAACGCCTCCGCTCTCAGTCAACGCATAGCCAAAAGAAATTTGACCTCTGATCAAATACTCTTGCATCTTGAGTAGATTGGCTACGTAGCAGTTACCACCACCGATGCTGACAAACCGCACGCTGGCTAATCGTTGCTTGCTCAGTGTTGGCGCTTTAATCAAAGCTGCCACCTGCTGTGGTGACAACGTCAGCAGGGTGATCTTATATTTTTCGACTAGTTGAAGCATGTATTCCGGTGAAAAGGGTCGATCGGTGATGATGCGAGTTGATCCATGGCAGCAACTGAATAGCATATGAAACATGCCGGCTGACCAATCGATGGTGCCAAAGGAGAGCATTACGTCCTGGCCGGTGACAAACCTTTAATATGAAAATCATAAAGTACCAAATCTCATAAATAATAAATAATGCCTACCCAAAGTCAAAGAGGCAAGCGGAATTGGAAATACATACGGCCTTGGGAAGACCTGTGGTACCTGATGTGCATAATATGGCCACAGTTTGATCGCCTCCCAGAGTTAGTGGCTCAGGTCTGTATTACAAATAGTGAAATTTTATTCGATTTCAAAATTTCATCCCATGCACCTTGATTCAGCTTACTCACACATAATATAATTCCATTTGTGTAGGCTCTAGTAAGTCCTCGACGCGCGACAGAGTTGGTCGGTGGTCTTTCAAGGTATAAACATAAGCTTTGAGCATTTTACTGATGGCACTGATTCGTTCATATACATGACCATCGCAGAAGATAATCTTCGGTCGTGTAATGCAAAACAAATGCTTCATGGTACATTCATCGTGCCAAGGGCTGACAGCATGAAATGGTGTTCCATTGAGCAAACAACCCAGTACTACTGGCATAAGGTAGGTGGTATTTGTACCGGCAATACCTACAACATCGTCCTGCTTTAGTCCCAATGCTCGAAGTTGTTGGGCAATTCGAATGGCAAAAGTAATGGCCTCACCATTGGTTAACGCTGTGCCATCCGTGTCGGAAATCTTGAAACAATGGAATGGATTTCGATATTAGGCCATAAAATGTAAGAGTTAATAAATACCCACCTGGCACAGGTTGCCCGGATGATTACGCATAAAGGCAAACAATATTTTACCTATGGAACAATCCACATCGAAAAAGTGCGACGGCCTTGGGCCACTCCAAATTTTGGTATATTTATCAAATTGTGTATTGGTACGTTCCATATTGGCGGCACTGATAAGCATAAAAAAATGCCGTGAGCTTGTCTAAACGTAGCCCAGGTTGTTCAACAACTGGCTATAAGCAAGTAAGGAAACTTTAGCCAAAGTGCTTATCACTTAACCGATTTCCATCGGTACGCTACGTCACGGTCAAGCTCAACACCAACAGAATATAATCACAAGAGAAAAGCTTTCTGATAAACAAGCCCAGTTGCTATCTTTGAAATATTATTTTATTAACATTTTAGAAGTGCAGCACATTGAAGAGAGAGAGAGAGAGAGAGAGAGAGAGAGAGAGAGAGAGAGAGAGAGAGAGAGAGGGAGTGAGCTTAAGGATAGCACCTACAATTATTGTTCAGTTGGTTTTCATAGATTTTAAAAAGTACTCTTTCGTCGCAACGGGATTAGTCTTGCCATTGGCGGTACGACAAAGATCTTTCATTATAATTGCTCCAGCATTAAGTTGCTTGTACTTGACTTCAACGTGACGCGCAACAAAGTCCACTACATCCTCTGCGCTAAAATTGGCGCCTTCAGTTGGAACAACCGCTGCGGCAGCCTCATCCCCGTAAAACGTATTCCAGACGCCAAAAACGCAAACATCCGCTACGCCCGGCATTTGTAATATGATTTTTTCAATATCGTTGGGATAGTACATTATGCTCATATACTTGAGCATACGCTTTTTACGTTCGAGTATGTAAAGGTAGCCATCGTTATCCATGTATCCTATGTCTCCGGTGTGAAACCACGCTTCAGCATCAAAAATCGCTTGCGTTTCCTTGGGATTATTATAGTAACCAGCCCAATACTGACCGCTTAAGATGCACACTTCCCCCACTTCCTTCGGTCCCAAGCATTCATTCTGCTCTCCAATTATTTTTAACTTAAAGCCAGGCAACAAGCGTCCAACCGAGTTGGGTTTTTCATCAAAATTGAAGTTGACATTGCACATGGTGCCCAGTTCGGTAAATCCATAGGCAAAATGCAGACAGTCCTGCCTAAGGCGCTTACGAATTTGCTGCTGAACCTCAAGGGAACAACGATCTCCGCCAAAAAGATAACAACGTATTGTGCTCAGATTGGCATGGGCAAACTCTGGGCTATTGGTCATCATGGACATATGTGAGGGTGGCTGTAACAACCAAGTAACACCGAACCCCTGAATTATACGTAGTGCACTAGTTGGATCAAAAAGACAATCGACTATAATGCGCTTGGTACTATAGACTGCGCTTGTTATTAGCGTGAACAAGCCCGTAATCCAATCAAGGCTACTGTGCGAATACTGTACATCATCGGTGGTTAGATTTCTGGAAATTGCAATAATTATTAGCATTGTGAGAAGTAACTAAGTTAACAGTGATTCACTTACGTGCCTGCCCTTAAAATTCTACGGCTATTTATAATTGTAACAGCTTTAGGTACTCCCGTCGTTCCCGAGGAACAAAGTATAGCCAGTGTTTGATTGTTTCCCTGCTCCAGCTTTGCAGGCTCAAAGTTATGTGGCACAGTTGTTTGTAGCACATCCAGTATGTTGGTAACATTTGCCTTATGATTCCGCATAGTTATTATTTCCGTGCTTAATTCGCAGGTGGCCTCACGTATTTTGGTATACTCATCACCATCGCAGAACAGCAGCTTAGGCTTGGTAATATTTACCAAATTCCGAATAGTTTCCTTTTCATAGGCGACATTAAGTGCATGAAAAGCGATGCCATTGAAAAAGCAAGCATAGGCCACGGCCGCTATATGTGTCGTATTTCGGGCTATAATACAGACTATATCCGATTGCTTTAAGTCCAATTGACGCATATATGTAGCTACACGCATAGCATTCATCAATAGTTCCTCCCGTATTAACACCGTGTGCTCTGTGGCTGATATCTGTTTTTTGCAAAAGATTATATTTTTATCATAAATTTTAAATATTCGTTTGATAGAGCGCCACAAAAATACATTTGAAATTGGAAGCAGAATAATCTAAATTCCGTGCGAAAATAAAGCTTGAAGGAGACGATTCCTGACAAATGTCGTTGCGCAAGACTCTATCATCGCTTACAGACAGAACAACTTACTTGTGCTACTTGTTTGGGATGGCGGCGCATCTCGTTGAATATTATTTCGCCTATGGACAAATCCGGTGCAAAATAAGGCCTTTCCTTCGGACCACTCCAAATTTTCTGATCCGCATCGTAACTACTTGTCGCCTCTTGAAGCATTGTAAACAACGCGTCTGCTTCCAGAAATTTACTATCACTGGAAAACTTTGCTACTGTCGGCTCTTATATATCTCGTGCTACAAAAGCTTTTTACTTTTTAAAGCAATTTATAGTTTTGTAGATTTCACGGGAAGATGGGGTGCAACGAGCGAAACTACTCGCATATTATTATTTAACAAGCAAACAAACACTTGTATCATGACGCTTTGTAAATGGTTGTGAGTCAGCACTTTACGTTCCTAAGACACGTTGACCCATATGCGTAGTGATAATAAATTTTAATTAAAGGTAACAAAGATCATTTTGCAATTAATACAGGAATTCACAAGTTGCACGAACCCGCTTACTGTACTCTACCGGCACTTGTAATCTCAGGATAGGTGTGCTGGACATCGAAATTCAAAAATATAGACTTCCTATATATAGTGCTCCCTGCTTCGTTTCTCCCAAAGTAAATAACAGTATTTATTAGTTCTGAATTCAGTTTTTGGCATGTTTTGTGTGAAAACAAATAAATAGAGGCGATTTCTGAAAAAAAAAACTGCCAAATCTTTGTAATAAGCGTCCGTAGGTCTGACATTATAAATAGTTAGACGTTGAACACTAGGAACACCAAATTTCATATCCCAAAACAAAATCAGAAATGTACGACGAAAGTTAAAGTTTATTATATTTTAATTTCATTACTCAATTGCCTCTAATCTGCTTCAATGCTTGACTTTACAGACTCTTGGCAGTAAGTAGCCTGGAATCAGACAATTTAGTAAAATGATTCATGGGGCTCGTCGAACGTACACTCAAATTTGAGCGATGTGAGCCCCCATGTCCCACGCCCCATGCTTTAATGTGAGCCATTAAAAATCGTCTAGAACATTTTTCAAGATTAAGTAATACAATTGTATAATTCTTGTTAGAAATAGGGAAAAATGTACTTTTTTTGCAAAAAGAAAGATATAAGAGGCGCACCGCCTTGACTGTCGTAGCTTTTTTTATCTGGAGGTGTTTGCTATTTGTGTGCAGAAGAATTTCCCTGAGTTTTTGGATTTAAGTAAATATAATAAAATATAATAAAACAATGATATGACATAACAAGTTGCCGAGTAAATGTAATATTTAAACTATTTTTTTTCTGGCAATGCCGGCAGCAGTGAAACACTACTCTTTCATTGGCTCTCTTTTTGCCGTTTTGCAGATTTTAAAATTAAGAGTCTATGCCAAAAGAGATACACCACACTACATTCTTTTAATTTAGTTAATACTTTCTCTCAAAAAAGTATTTTAATAAAATATATATACACTTTAAATTCTATAAGTCCTACAAAAAACAATTGGAAGGCATAAATATTTTAAAATTATATTAAAAAGTTTATTCGCAAAGAAATCTATATTCTTTAGTTTATATCTTGAACGCTAGAGGGTGAGTTGAGTTGCTAGAACATTTTGTAAGTATATATTAGAAACATTTTGAATATATTTCATAATAAACCAATGCATCAGATCCGGAAGAGTGCAACAAAGCTTCTAAGATATTTTACTAGTACTAAGTTATAAAATGACGAAACTAAATTAAAAAATCGTGTGTCCTGCTACTTCCATCACAACCAAACTATTTCATAAAGTTTGGATTATCCGAAAGGTAAAGTAATATTCTATAAAAATAATAAAATGTCTATTTTAATTTCTGTGTAAATGTTTTTTAAAAAATAATATTTGTTGGAAGCAAAGAGAGAAACATGTTTGTATTTTCGATTTTGTTCAGCCATTATTAAGTGGGCAACGGAAAGATAACCCGTAAGATACCATTTGGTTTTACTGATTTCTTCAAGGGAAGACAGCGAATTTGGTAAAATAAACAAAAAAATTGAAATTCACTTATGAATATTAGATATTTAGGATCAATCATTAATGCAAGGAAATAGTTTCCCTCTTCAAACATCGCATACCTCCATACTTCACTTGGTATGTTCATATGATACATTTAATCTCTCCAGCACTATGGGAACCACTACACCAAAGTTCATGTAAATGAGCAAATGGTGCAGAAGGGACGCTTACTCATTTCACATACTGATTCTCCAACCATTCCTTGGATGCCACCAATTTAAAGCCTTTCAGATTCGTGATTGGAAACTAAGAATAGCTTTCAGCTGTCAAATTTTAATGCTATATTATTATAATCTGACGAATAATACATATAAATTTTTGAATAATTTTAGAACGTTCCGCCTACACTACGCCCGTGCCTTACCTGGTCAGACGAATACTCTTCCGTCAGCTGAGCCGTCTGCTGTTTGTCAAGTAGCGCTCCAATATCGCACTAATTTGAACAATTTCCTGTGAGTCCATTTACGACTAGTGTTACGCGTTTTTCACCCATGAACTGCCTCCAAGGACAAAAACTTATTTATTGACAAATAATGTGAAGCAATCTCCAAATATGATGTCACGGAACGAAAGTCAAAACAATGAAATTACTGACCCACTGTCAAAGTCATTGACTGACCAACAATGATCCAGATTCGGCTGCTACAAGACAAGAGCACTATCAGCATTAAAACGGTACGCAGCTTATCCAGGCGATCATACAGAACCCATCGTATCCTAGACTGTTCCTGTCACATACCTCAGACGTCACCGAGCAATTTGCTTGGTATCTATGAGACCCGTATCCACCGTATCCCCAATAGCCTACCTTGGGAAAAGCGTTGTGAAATGGTAATTCGCCTTTTGTCAATAGGATATGGCATAAGTCAAGGTATATTTCAATTTTTGGCTTTGTGGTTAGAGATAACCCAGTACAGGTAATATGTTTTTATAATTAGATATTGTACCCAAAAATTTGGCATAGATAGTTTTTTCGAGTTAAATAGTTAATTGAAACTGCCCATATCACTAATGGCTCAAAAACAATTTCGAAATGTTAAATTTTTTTCAGTTCCCCAAGAACTGCACCATGGAACAAAACGAAATTAATTTCGCTTTTGCTCTTCTTCAAATGGATCAGTTATATCGGCACTTTCAATTATTTTATTATTTAAAACGCTCCTGTGAAGCATTTTGTGGAATAATGAAGGTATTCGAAGTTTGAAGACAACAACTTGTAATACAAACTTTCATCTGATCCATATATCTCAGAACCAAATAAAACTATTTCTTTGCATTAATTATTGAACCTAAACATCGAATATAAACTAATTTTTTCTTATGAACAATTTTAATTCCATAAAGAATGTACATTTTTTTGTTTATTTTACCAAATCCGCTGTCATAAATGCAAGTGATCTCCTAAATCAAGATTTACATCCCTAAAATAGTTCAGTAAATACCAAAATAATTTGAAAGAATCCATATTTTTTTCAGTAAGTTTTATAAATTTCCATACAGAAAGTTAATGGAATTAAAAAATGTGCGAAATGAGATTGTAAAAATAAGTACTTATAATTAATTTTCGATCTTTTATTTCTTCAACAACTCATACACGTGCAACAATTTGCCGCAATCATTTACAATTCGTTTTGCCACAGACTTGTGCAATGGTTTATGAATTTCATCGTAAGGAACAACCTCTAAACTTCTAGGTATACTTTTCATTACAAAATAGAGAAGCATTTTGTACGACTTCCCAAATTTGAGATAAATGGCTTAAACTGTCAAATAGAAATAAAACTAAAGACATAAAAGGGCAGGTCACCTTTGAAATTGAATAAGTTTCGGATAGTTTCGATAACATTAAGTAAAAAAGGAGTTTTTAGTATGCTTTTTTCATGCTCTGATTTGGTCTATTTTAATAAGAACAATTCGAGAATTGGTGCCATTTTTAGAGCAAAAAAGCCCAAATACATTGCAAAACTTGCAAGTTCCACATACCTGAAACCGATTGAAAGTAAGACGTTATGATTCGAAAATTTTAAATTTTTTTCCACGAACTAGGTATGGGTTTTCCTTAATGCCTTTAGAATTATTCGTAAAATGTACGATTATTTCCTTTGTGTTGCTTAAAAATTAATTGATTTGATAGGAGTACCTAGAACAGAAGTGAGTTTTCGTAACTCTGCTCTAGATCATATTGGCTTTTAATGCCAAGAGACACTTATTAAGCAGTCAGAAGACCACTATGTACCCCCTCTGTCTGAAAATAGCGTGCTTCACACTCGGATTCAAAACGTTTGTTGCCTCAATTTGCCGACTCTATAAATGCAAAAATAACGAATCTTTGTGTAATTTGTCATCGCGTGATGGGATTTCAGAAATGCAATTTTCTAAAAAGGTTAAGTTTCAGCTCATTCTATTCAGCTCATTGGCCTATATAAGGCACATCATGCACATCGTAAAAAAATAAACACTATTTACTGCAGCATACACAATATGTCGAAACTAAACTATAATCTATGTACCAGCTACGATCCAGATCAGAGAGTCTGGTACGGATCGACTGAGCAGAAGTGCTACAATGATGAGCTGACTATTGGGGAAATTATTTTTCAGCAGCTACAGAAAAACCCGGAGAGCATCTTTCAAATTTCTGACACGGAGAATACGAAACTTACTAAATTTGAAATGCTTGAGAATGCATCCAAAATCTGTAGCTTTTTACGTCGGCAGGATCTAAGTGAAAACGATATTGTCGGAGTAATGGGCCGCAATACGACACACTTGGCAGCCATGGCATATGGATGTATGTTCAATGGCACGCCCTTTCATGCCGTCAATCCGAATCTGGAGGCGCAGACTATAAGTTCACTGTACAATATCACCAAGCCTCGTTTAATCTGCTGCGATGCTGCGGATTACGTACGCATCAAAGGCATCGCAAGATGTTTGAACGCGAGTGTTGTAATTCTAAGCGGGGATCGCGTAGATGGTACCATGCATATTTTGCAGTTGTTGGAAACACCGCTAAGCAAAGATTACCGACCAACAAGGCTGCAGCATGGAATTGATAGAACCATGGCCATTTTATGCTCCTCGGGCACAACTGGTACACCAAAGGCTGTGACCATTTCAAATAGTCGCCTCATATTCGAGCATCATAGGTAAGAAAGAACTCCCAGACTGTTTGCGGACAGATCGCTTTTTAAGCATTCATGGTACATTTCAGCTATCTGCACGCTCAGGATGTGCAATACGCGCCCAGCACTCTGGATTGGCTCTCTGGCCTGATCACATTAGTAACGGCTGGCGTTTATGGTAGCCTACGGCTTATATCCATGCAGCCCTTCAATCCTAAGCACTTCCTTGAGCTGTGTGAAAAGTATAATATAAGTTGGACAATTCTCGCCGCCTCCCACATGGCTATGCTGGCTAATTGCTCATCAACAAATGCACACAGTTTGCAGAGTCTGCAGCATTTCTATTTTGCTGGAGGCCATGCGCTGGTGGCAACCATTCAGAAAATGCAATCGCATCTAGGCAGCAAAGGCATTCTTCGAAATGCCTATGGCTTTACCGAGCTGGGCACGTGTGCCACCTGTAACCACGACGCGCATGTGAAGCCAAAATCCGTAGGACGTCTTTTTGAAGGCATACGTATGCGCGTGGTCGACGATAAGGGTCAATCTTTGGCAGCCAATGAATTAGGTGAGCTATACTGTCACAATGGACATCATTGGAGCGGCTATTATGCAAATCCAACGGCCACAAAAGCTATGCAGGACTCAGCGGGCTGGTTTCATACTGGCGACATTGGTTACTTTGATGAAGACAATTATTTGCACATTGTTGAGCGGAAAAAGGATATGCTTAAATACCAAGGCATGATGTACTATCCACACGAGATTGAGGAGATAATAGCTCAAATGCCGCAGGTGGCCGAAGTCTGCGTCTTTGGCATTTGGAACGAGTTTGATGGAGACGCAGCTGCAGCCTCGGTGGTACCTAAGGATGGTTCCAAACTACAATCCGCTGAAGTGCTGCAATTCATACGTGAAAATATAAGTGTTCAATATAAGCACCTTCATGCAGGCGCCTTAATAGTTGAAAATTTGGCCAAAAACGCCAATGGTAAGGTAAATCGTCAGGCTGTTAAGGCCTCTTATATAAAGGCAATCGAGTCACAAAATGAATCACTGTGAAAAATGCATGCAGGCGGCATTAGTTTTTAATTGTAATTATGTAAAGTTTCCACAACTCGTAAATAAATTATAAACTATAAATGTATACAATGGTAGATGCCTAGTAACTCTTCAAACGTATTTTATATGAAATATTAGTATTATTCTTCAGTTTTCATAAATTACCAAACTACCAGAAACTATTGGAGAATCAGTAGCACATTGAGTGTGAAAAACTTAAGTGCGACTTCATACCTGGTAAGTCAACCATACACCAGGTCTTCACTCTACGCCAAATCCTGATAAAGACAAAAGACGAATTGACATAGATTGTCTCTTTCTCGTTTCTAAAGCTGCCTTCGATAAGGGAACGCCTATACGCCGTATTATCGAAGTTCGGTATTTCTAAGAAGTTGATTGGATTATACTGACTGACATTGAGCACCGCAATTTGCACTGACAAGTTAGAAAATGATCTCTCCAAAACTTTCAATAACGTTTGAGGCTTAAGACAAGGGGAGCCTTTACGGTGCAAGATCTACAAATTCATTATGGATTCAATACAAAAGTGTCCAGCTTACGTCGATGATACTGATATTATTGGGTAAGCTGCCGATGTCCCTGTAAACTCTGTCGCAGGAAATGTATTGACCAACTAAAGCAAAATAAACAATGCCTCGTAAGCTAAAATTTTCTATATTAGTTACAATTCAATTTCATTTAAAAATTTTGTTGTGATTCATAGCTTAATTTTTTGTTTTCATTCTCTACAACAGGGGCGGGTTTTGGCTTTCTCATCAATTCTTCTCCAGTCGTCTCTGTTGTGAGCAAGGGCGCGCTAGTTCCTTATTTCTATACACCATATTATTGTCCATTAGGTATTTTCTTGGTCGACCTCTGTTTCTTGTGGAGCGTGGCCAACACAAGCTTTTGTGCTCTGTTCGCGACCATTCGTAGGACATGATCCATCCATCTTAGCCTCTGGAATTTAATGAATTTAACTACATCTTCGCCATTGTTTAAGCTCAACATTTCGTCATTGTTCCTAGGAATGTAGTCACCGCCACCTTTTTTTTGGCCTAAACGTTTTACGCAGTATTCTTCTATCAAAGATTCTTAGGGATTCTTCGTCTGCTGCAGTCATGGTCCAAACCTCTGCTCCATATGTGACTTTTGGTCTTATGAATTATAAATTCATAGCTCGCATACCCTTGATAGCAGTTTTGACCTGAATATTTTGTTGTGCGCGTAGTAGGTTTTATTTGCCGCCGATACAATTCGGTCTTGTATGCAGTCCCTTGCGCTGTTGTCATTGCTTATCAACACACCCAAAGAATTTAAAGTTGTCAACTCCTTCGAAGTGATAATCACCTATGCTGAGATCCCGTTGCCTTCTTCTCTCGCCGTATCTAGATAATGTCATATATTTAGTCTTGGATTGATTGATCATCAAACCAACTTCCTCTGCCTTTTTGCAGCTATATTTTTGAGTATCTCTTCCAAATACCGCTGACTTCTCGCTAGGTTGGCAATGTCATCTGCATACCCTATTAACATACCAGAGCTGTTGAAGACATTTCCAGAGGATGTGTGTTCTCTTGTGTCAACTTGTCACCTTGTCTTACTCCTGCATTGATGTTGCCATTGCCAAGCGCGTCAATTTCCTGTTAATGCCGAACTGAGCAAAAATCTTCGTAATCCAGCAGCATCTTAGGCTGTCAAAAGCTTGCTTCAATTCGATGAACAGCATGTGAAGGTTCTTGTTAAATTCTTAACTTTTCTCTAGATTTTGCTTCAGCAAAAACACCTGATGGATCTTCCAGGTTCAAATTCGCATTGATATTCTCCAAGTACCCATCCTGCTATGCCGCTCAGCTTAAATACGCACAAAAATCGTCAGTTGGTATTTTTGATATGATTGAAATGTCGAATTCGGAGATCTTACCTTATGCATATTACACTATTTCGTGCTCTAAAAAAGTAAATTATTTATTTACCATTTTGAATTTGAAGCAGTACGAAAATCACGTGTAATTTTCATATTGTTTCCTAATCAAATTTAATTCCTATCAGTAGCCTAAATTGTGCTAATAATCGAATTTTGGCATATTATTCCTTGTATTTCGATGTTGGTTTAAAAGGTATTGTCACCACACCGACCTGTAAGTCTAAATGCCTAACATTACCGCAGAAGTTGTGACAATCGCCAAGTCACGTTCCATGTCGAATTTGCAGATTTGCATAAAATTGAAGCTTACAAAAATTGATTGCCAATACTTTTCAATCCTTTAGTCGTAGAAAATATTTTTATTTCGATTCTTATCAATTTATAAAGTTAAAGTTTTCATAGAAATTTGAAAATTAACGTTTTTTGGTATTTAATGTATTTAGTATATTTTATACCAATTTTTATGCCTTTTATGCGTGTACTGCACTGCTTTGCACAACATTGACTGTGCAGTAGATTACAGCACAAAGCAGTACACGGGTTTACTCTGCACTGCACTCGAAGCAGTCGAATGAACTGCTTGTTACGTCACAACGTAGCAGTCGCAGTACACACAAGCAGTGCGCACCCCGTAAGCAGTGCAATTGTAAGCAGTGTTTTTATTATTCAATTTTCCGTTTTATTCAAACATGCCACAGCTTGTATTTTCTCATATTTCTTATATTTTTCATTTTTTATTTCATATTTTTTTTTCTGTTAAATTTATAAACATTTCACAAACACGTTTTCTTTGGGTTTTACACATTATTATTATTATTATTATTTTTTTTTTTATTTTGTTCTCTTCGGGTGATGGCAATACAACAATTATTTCAACTATTTTTTTGTATAATTATGCTACTTTTATATATTCATTCCACTTATGCATTTGAACTCATTTGCAGCTTGAAGGAAGGTCTTGCGCCCAGTTTTCCAGTTAATGTTAATTTTATGCATCGCTTAGTTGATTAATTATTGTTGTTTTGGAACAACTGCAAATGGTCGCTGAAATATGCATTTCTAGTTATAATTTTTTTTGTTTTCTTTGATTTCTGTGTATTTTTGTATTTTATTTTTTTTTTCTTATTTTTTGCAATGAATGTACTTAAGATTAATCTCAGTGTGTATGTGTGTGTGTTGCTTTGTGTTATGTTATTTTATTTGTTTGTTTGTCTGTTTGTTTAATTTAACTATATTATTATTTGTTAATTGCTTGCTAAACTTTTCTTTTCATAATTGCGTTATTTCTTAGTTCTATAAAGTAAGATGATGCTCTCGGTTTATTGATTCGACATTTTGTATTTACATTTACATGTGTTGGTGTGTGTGTGTTAGTGTGTGTGTGATTTTTAATTTTTCTAGAAATTATGTATTTCTATGTTCTGCTTCTGCTGCTGCATTTTTGGTGTTTACTTGATTGTTAGGATTGGATGCCTTCTTAGGGGTATCCACTTGATTTGATTTTTGTTTGTTTTTTCTTTTGGAAGATATGTTATGATTTATTAATTTTGTTGGCTCGTGCAATTAATACATTAATTAGTTGCCATAAAGCAGGACTGAAACACTAAGATTAAGTGGAATGTTTTGCGCTGTTGGTACTGGTCTGAGCTTGTGTGTGTGTGTGTCGGTCGGTGTGGGTGAAGTGTAATTATTATTTGAATTTGCAAAAATGCTACTAAACTATGTTAGTTTTTATTTGATTTATTATATTTTTCTCTTTTAACTTATTCAACACATTTGCTTAAGAGCTACACGTATATGTTATTCACTTATAAGCTAAGCAAGTACGGTTTATGCATTCGGTTTGTTTTGTTTTCTTGCTAATACAATTATACTTTTTGTGTCTTCTTTTATTTTTGTAAGTCTTTTTAACGCATCTAGAAATTGTGCACTTTAAACCTAACCGCCATAAGACCTTAACGTTTCGCTAAAATAAATGAGACCTTTTGTGTTGTGTGGTACAAATCGTGTGAAATTTTACAATCATAAGTGGACTTGCGCTGTACTACAATAATACTGAGCTACTTCTGATTTATTGCAAAAATCTTATTTCAAAAGTGCAAATTATAATTGACCCAATCGACGAGCTGTTGTTGTGGTATTTCCTCAAAGGTTCAGGAGTTGTTTTTGAAATTGAATATAAAATGAATTTATAATGAATTGCTTACAATTTATAATAATTTTTAGTACTAATTATGCTAAATGCACTCTGTTTTCTTATATAAATAAAACAAACACATGCACATACGCACGCACGCACGCACACACACACACGCACTCAATCACTCACACACACACACATCACTAACAGCAACTGCAACGGGGAATATCCGAATTGGAATGGCTTATCGATCGAACGATCGACCCACCCACTATCTGACTGATCGACTGACTGACTGACTGACTGACTGACTATTTGCTCACATTTAAAAACCCTGTATGTTCAATAGCTTTATCTTTAATTATAGTATTTATTTAATCGACAATACCTACTAACTACACAGTATATGTAACTTTTGTTGTGTTTTTGTCTCATTCATTTTTTTTTGCTTTATTATTTATTTTATACTTTTTATATATAGTATTTTTTGTTTTCAATTTCCGACTAATCCTACGTACGCAAACAAGAGTATTCGCTTGGCACGATTTTTACAACATTTATATTTACGTTTTCGAATTCGTTAAGCAATTCGGCTACGATTTCGTACCATTCTAATGGCGTGCACTTTAGTGTGGTGCCCAACATTTATTAATTTTGTAAACTTATAAAAGTGCTTGATTTGTTTTTGTTTTTATTTAATTATATTATAGCTAAATTAATTATTTATATGTAGAGGTATAGTTAGCTTACCTTTAATGAATAAACGAAAGCAAAAAAGCAGCTCATAGAGTCGTTAAGTTTATATAATTATTGATAAGTTAATAAAATTAATAAAAAATAAAAAAGAAAAG
The DNA here is from genome assembly GCA_035046065.1 of Chymomyza procnemis. Taxonomy (NCBI): domain Eukaryota; kingdom Metazoa; phylum Arthropoda; class Insecta; order Diptera; family Drosophilidae; genus Chymomyza; species Chymomyza procnemis. The sequence continues at coordinate 62,775,937 of JAWNOJ010000026.1, forward strand.
ATTTTCCTATAAATCAAGCTGAAATAAGTTTAGCAAGGAACCAAAAGGCAGCGACTACAAAATGTTAATTGTTAGTGAAGAGTAGTAGAATATTTCATTTCATTTCATTTTTTTTTTGCTATGTAGACAAACAACAACAGTTTCAATACATATTTTGATTTTTTAGTAAAAATTATTAATAATAGTAAAAATAGACTAAGTGTAGTTAGTTATAATATAAGTAGATATATTGGTAAAGTAAAGTGAAACCAAAGTTGCGTGGTTGCACAAGGACTCGTACGAAATGGCAAAGTAAGTAATAGTATTTGTTGTAATGTTGTGAGTAACGTTGAGTGAACAAGTGAGTGAGAGCCAGCCCCTACTATTGAGAGTTAGTTAGTTAGTTGGTAAGTGTATATCAAAGTCGTATATATATAATGGGGAATGTTCGTTGGCCAGCAGTTAAAATGGCGGCGGCTGCGCTGCTTGTACAAAAAGGCACTTAACAAAAATTTATTGAATCAACGTTGGAAATTATATATACATATATGCTTTGGTATATATACACACACACACATACATGTGCATATGTAGCTGTATATATACCCGCTATTTACGCACACACACGCACATAATTATGTACTTATGTATTTGTTTGGTTTACAGGGCTTGCGCTACTTGATAAACTATTTATTTTGTATTGTCTGTTATTTGTAATTATTTAAACTACTTAATTAAAATGAACTAACTATAGGAAAATAATAATAATATTTTATTTAAAAGTAAAATAATTTGGATTATTGCAGGCACAGCGGCAGCATTTTTTGCACAAAGATCTTTGAGATCTTTTGTCTACAAATGCCACCTAACTACAGCTACTTTATTATTAATAATAATAATCTTTTAATTTATATAATAATAATAATTAATGCGCTACATTAACAAATTTGTTATTCTTTCTATAATTTTTTATTTCTGTTTTTGTAGAAAAGAAAACAAGCCAAAAAGACTAAGTAATAGCATTTCATAAAGTTATCTGAAGTTAAGATAATTGTTAGTGAGAAAATTAAAAATAAATAATTAAAATAAAAACTATGCTTGCTATACCCACCAGATCCTCTTTTGGACACTGCCAATTATGACGTTTGGAACGTTTTTTTGCTTTTTTTTTTGTTATAACAAATGCTAACAAATGTAAAAAATAAAACATAATTTTTGTTTGTTTTTTTTGTTGTTTTTTTTGTGCTTTAGATTTGATTGCTCAAAACATTTGCATATGTTTTGTTAAATTTATTTATATTTGTTTTGTCTTTTACTTTTGAACATAATTCGATTTGCCTAGTTTTTAGTTTAAATGGAATTCTCTCTTTTTTTTGTTATACTTTTTATTACTAAACTTAAATTTAACTAGACGCTTTTTACAAATACATAGTATATTTTTTAAACTATTTTTTATGCGTTTAGTTTAGTCTTAAAACTGATGACATATTTACAGTATTGAGCGCCAGCCAATGCGCCCACTCGAGCAGCATTTGTTTAAAACAAGCTACAACTTTTTACAAACTAACTTAGCGTTCTTTAAGTACACAAATTAATTTTGATAATTAATAACGAATTACAACTAAACAAAATGTATTAACTCGTTGAATTTCGAGAGAATTTCGAGTTAAAAATATTAAAAAAAATAAACTCAAGCAGGCCCAGGCGTACGCGTACCAATTGAGACATTAACTAAATCTTAAAAATTTAATTTATTTTTCAATAACTTTCCAATTTTAACTACTACACAGTCCCACTTGTCGAGCTAAACTTAGTTTCATATATATTTTGTTTTTATCAATACAATTATTATTATAATTATTATTATTATAGCTGCTATAAATATAATTATTTTACTTTTTGCTATGGAAGTGCCTTGACGTTTGCAAACATAGAGTAAAAAGTAAGACAGATTGAGGGATATATATCCTCGATCTTGTACACACATGCTAGTATACGTTGTTCTTTTGTTTTTTGTTTTTTTTTTTTAATTATTTATGTATTGTTATTATTATGTTGAATTCTACATAGCCTTTGCAGAGCGAGTGATAGAGAGACGCACTTTAGAAGGTCCTTTTGGTTGTTATCGATCGATCGATCAATCAATCAATCAAATTAATCAATCGAAATGAAACGTAAATGAGACCAAAGCCAAGAACAAAGCGTTACGTAACGTAAATTTCGTAAAGGAACAAAGCATGAAAGAAACATAATAAAAGAAATCGAAAGAAATCGGTTAGTACATTATTTTTGGTATGGGGGGTTTTTTTTTTTGCAACATTATTATTTGTTTTGTTGTTGTTGTTATTTGATTTGTTATGTTTTTGTGTATTTTCTAATATAAATTAAGTTAATAGGTAACGGCATTTACTCATCCTCCTCCTCCCTGAAGAGATATGTGCTCCAGTAGACCAAATTGAAGAGTGCAAAGACCAGCGGGAACGTGATGCGTGATATAACATCGATTCTCTTCGATCTAGAACATTGTCTTGGATAAATATTCAACAAGTACGAAACACATTAATTGATCATCTAGAGATTGGCTTTTTGATTTGTGAGTTGTTTTTTTTTTGGGTTTTTGTTTAATTCTCAAATTGATTAAGTTTGAAAAATCCTTTGGTTTATTGCAACATTTAATTACGCAGCAAATGAATTTGTTTGTTTTAAAATTTGTTTTTTTGTTTTATTGTACTCTACGTGCCGGGAAAACAGGAAATTCAAAATGGAAAGCAAAAAACAGGATATAAAAGCAAAGCAGCTACTAAGGTTTACAATTTTTCGAAATTGAAAACTTGGAGAGTTGTGGCTGGTGGCTGGTGGTTGGTGTGTGGTGGGTGGGAGTGGTTACTTTTGTTCAGATCGGGCTATACGACTACAACATAAGATACTTTAAAACAAACAATTCAATAAGATGATAAGCTCGCGTAGAGGCAACCAACTTATAATTGAAGCATTTAACAAAATTATATATATTTAATTATTTACTTGAATTTGCAGCGTTTGAAAACATTTGGCAAGCAACATTTTTGTAATCATAAATTAAAGGATAACGAGCAATAAACGAAATAACGTTGAACACGGCAAGCATCAAAAGCAGAGGCAGAGGCAACAATTCGGGTTGGTAATTTTTTGTCTTGATGATTATTCTCATTTTTTATGCATATATTATCCATAATAGTATATATGTACTTGGATATATGGTTGGATATTTCGAGTATAACCATATACTTCGTACGGCATATACTATATGTATGGTTTTGCATCAATATCGGGATTTCAATTACTGTACTGTATGTAGCAAAAAGTGAACAAGTATTAGAGACAGAGTTAGAAAGATATTCACAACATCAAAAAGGAAATCCATCAACTACAACAATTAACACACAAAACTAAATAAAATAATTCAGCTAGTGTATAATACACACAAAGTTGGCTAGTGGGTGACTGAAAGGGTGTGGTTTACCTTGTGGGAAACTTTGAGAGCCAGGTTTTACAGCAGTTTGGACGTTTGGGCGCTTGCATGTGCACCTCGCATTGGCGCAGCTTTTCCAGTGCCAGCGGATCGCCGGGATGACGCACCAGCGGTTTCTGTAGGCACCCGCGAGAATATTGCGATGCCGTTTGATATGGAAGTTGGTTTTATGCCGATGCAAATGAGAGCGCACAATATGTTTGGCAACAGCCGCCATCGGAGCGAGAGAGAGAGCATAGTGACGTGGATGGATGTTGAGTGTGTTGAATGAATGGATGTGAATGAATGTGCATGAATGTGAATGAATTGTGGCGTTCATATTGTGTATTGAATGGAGCACGTTTGAAAAAATTGTTCAATTTGAGTTTTGCATACGTGTTCGGTGTTGTGTTTATAGAGATGTACATTTTTTTTTAAAAAAAAAAGAGGTAAATATAAAAGGAAATATATGTTTTAATAGTTTTATCATAAAAATTGCTCAAGTTTGCCAATTTCAAAAGATTTGTAAAAACAACTGACTATACTTAATACACTTGCTGCCAACTATCACCATTGTTTTAGCGTAAAAATCAAAAAACAGAAACCAAAAAGTGCGTTCACACCTTGCACAGCGCACATCGTGTGCAACTTTGCAACACCCCAATCACAACGAAACTTCAACAAAATAAAAATAAAATCCCCACAAACTGCCCGCGTATACTAATTAAATAGTTCAGAAGTAAGTACCATTGCGAACGTTGCATTGCTATCTGTATCGAGCAAATCTGAAGCGGCATCTAAGCTGGCCTGCTCCAAATCGCGACGTTTCTTTTTCATATTCTCCTTATGCATGTCTGCGGCCCGATCCGTATATGTTGCATGTGATGCATGTGGTAGAAAATGTTGACAAGAATTTATTTGTTCCACAAAAAAGGCGTTGGATAGTTAAGTTTCGTATTTCATAATTTACAGTTGATTTCGGTTAGATGGATGCATAGCACACAGTTACATAGTTACAGACAGAGATACAGTTAGATTGATAGACAGAGAAACAGAAAGAGATAGCCACACACACAGAAACGTTAAACAATTTGAAATGGTTTTGTGTACAAACATTAAATTAGTAGTATTTTTTATTTTGGATTTTGTATTTTAATTTATTTACGATTAAATAGCGAGTAGAAAATTAAAAATATTTGAGTATTGCACGATAGTTGTTTGTTTTTTGTTTTTATATATTTACAAGCAAATGAAATGTAGATAAAAATTAAAATATAATAAGTTGAGAAATTGTTTTAATTGTTTGTTAATAATTAGTTAAGAGATTTTTTATTATTTTTTTTCAAACGCGTTTGTTGTTATTGTTGTTTGTATGGTTTAGTTAGATAAGGTAAGGTTCGATTGTTGTTGTTTGGTTGTTTGGTTGGTCGAGTGTCAAGATGGTGGTGGTGATTGAAGGTGTTGAGTTGGTTTATGTGGGCGCACAATGAAATAAGAGAGTAAAATAAAAATGGATTAGTAAAAATATAAACGCAGCTTTTCGATATTTTAGTAATAATACAAAAAAAGGTCTAATCTAAAATCGTTTGCATATATACTAATTTTCAAAATAGAAAAATAAAAATACAAAATGATTTAGTTGATCAAAAGATATATATATATCTATAGCCCAAAGAGTGTTCGCCGAAGTGTAGAGCCTGCCTGGCCTGGTGTGCTGCCATGTGTGTGTGTGTGTGTGTCCAAGTCTGGTTGTGTGTGTGTGCGTGTGGCAGTCAGTCCCCGTACGAAATGATTAACAACGAATGCGTTTTTCATTTTGGAAAAATTATTTGAGCCAATCTTGAATGAATGACATTTATTCAAAAAGCGTACGTCTGTTGTGTTTGTTAACTTTATTATAATTATTTTTTCTGTTTGGTAGTTATTGTTGTTATTGTTCTTGTTGTTGTGGCTTGTTGCATGTCATTTACATTATATATACACACAATATATTCAAAAATATTATTTGTTTTTTTTTGGTATTTTGTTTAAAAAAAATAAACAACAGTAAAAAAGAAAAACACCATCGATTAATACATTTATATAAGTTAGTTAAAGCATATCAAATCTCAATTACTAGCTTTATTCAAACCTGAACGGGAGGCATAGTTTACGAGCGCGAATTCAAGCAGTGCTCCAAAGACAAACGTCAAACAGACTCCTGTCCAAACGTCAATGGCTTTGGTATAGGACACCGGCGGCAGTGAGGCATTTATGCCGGATGTTTGTGTGGCCATTGTGAGCAGTGTGGTGACACCTGTAAGTTATGTGTATATTAGTAACTCAACTTTATCAGAAGGCACTGCTCTACATAGCACAAGAAGTTCTCGACTAAAATTAGTCTCAGTCGTAAAATAAGTGACATATGGTACTATTTTTTTTTCTATTTATAAGTAGAGCGCGTTCCTTTAAGCGTTGTAGCTTGCTTCTTAGATTAGGTTATAGTTAAAGTAACGATTATTGCTGTTTGTTTGTAGGTTACTCTTCCATTTTAGGAGACACATACATTTTGTGTGTATTTTGTGTTGCTACTTACCCAAGGAGACACGCGCTGGTACGGCGCCTTGATCGAGCCAGAATGACACCCATGAGACAATGACCAACATACAGCATGGTATATAAATTTGTATTAAGTAATATGAGAATTCTCGCTTGAATAGTAGATCGACTTTGAGGCAACTGTATTCACCTATGAGTATACAAGGTATATAAATTGTGTCAAACTCAAAATGTACGGGAGGATGTTCCAAAAGATAGTTTTGGTAGTTAGTTAGTTTTTTTTTCTTTTCGCTTTGGATCAGCATTTGACGTAAACATCGATATAAACGCTCACGCACGCACGCACGCACGCACACACACAATAAGTATATACATCGAAACACATAGTATCAGAAAATTATGTATACAGACAGACAATAATATTTTGTAATACCAATTAATAAGAAATAATAATGAAATAATTAATAATAATATTTTTATGTACAAAATGTAAATAAAATTGAAGAAAAATTGGTAGTTCATTGGAATTTTTGGAGCGGGTTCTAGAGCAAAAATGTATTTACAGAGGTACAAAAACGGAAATAAAAACGAAAACCGAAAATCAGGTAGAAAATGTGAATTCAGTTGTCAGCTACTGGTGGTCAACACACGCACACACATAGAGACAAAGTAAAATGACAGAGAGAGAGAGAGATAGCGAGTGAGAGACAATTCAAAAGGTACAGTTGTAAAAAGAAATTCAAAAAATATATATATAAAGATAGAGATAGTGTGAGAGGTAGAGAGAAGAGAGTATGAAATAATAATGAAATTATAAAATTGCATCATAGGCAAAAGGTATCAACATCAATTCAATTTCTGACTTTTGCAACAAAAATCTTAACGGAAATGAAGTCTGGCCGAGAGAGGTTGTTGGTGTTGTTGTTGTTCTTGTTGTTGTTGCTGTTGTACATATGTACAGTCTATGTTATCCTGCGGCCCGTTGCCCACGACCATTTTGTGCTTCATTTCCGTTAATTTGTTAGCAAAGCGTTCTATACTCTTCAAGACAAAGTTGTTTATTATTTTACATTCTCATATTTTTTTTTCGTTTGTGTTCTTTGTATTGTTGTTTCTTGTTCCTTTAGGTAGAAATTAATGTGCGGTAGTCCTGTTTATTAAATTTGCTCAACGTCTGTATGCAAATATTTTCGTTGTTTCTTTTTCTTTTCATTTTTTATATATATATATATTTTTTTTTTCTTGGCTCAATTTGGTCGCTTTAAGTCTTTGTGGTGCATATAGCCCCCCTGGCTGAATGAACGACTCCGTAAAACAATTCGCTTTACTTCATCTCCAACTGCTGCACCCGCCCCACCAACAGGCTTATCTTCATCTTGGCTGGTTTGCTGTTTGAAGGCGAGTTTTACATTTTGTTGTCTTTGCGCATCTCGCACTTATCGATTATTTTACGTACGCGTATTATTTGCTTAAAGGGCGCGCCGTTAATTAATACTCCGTACAACGCTCATAGAAGATATAAAATTAATAAACTTTATGTGAGCAACTAAGTTAAAGGCGTACTATATGCAAAAAACACTACGCAACATCTAAATGAAAGCTATTAAGTATATAGTAGTAGTAGTAGTAGTAGTATTTATATTTATATTATTCGTTATAATTTTTGATATTGATACAATAATAAAGTGTTGGGAAATGAACTCATGCTGAAAATGCTGCTAACTTTGGTTGCTGGCTGCCGGAATGTAGGCAACTCTTTTTTTTTTGAACACATTTCCAACTGAGAGCAAGAGGATACAAACGAGCATATGGAAATAGTTAAGCAGTTAAGCCAATTAATGGTTATTGCTTGATTCGCGATGAAATCGAATGACCTACTTATAAGGGAGCTAAAATGTAAGTAATCGATAGATATATTTATAATTATCCTTATTGCTACCATAGTCATCATTATTGGCAACACCTTTTGGTATTTGTGCAAACAATTTCCTTGATTAATTTACTTTCCTTACCGGTTCGCAATTTTTCTTCTTATTTTTGCTCTTTCTTGATACACACACACACACACACATTATCACTCTATCTCTTTTGTTGGCATTCTTTGTTCCGTTTTGTATTGCCGCCATAGTGTGCACAAGATGATAGTATTTGTAATTCTTCCGGTTGAAGCAATTCATGTTGTTGTTGTTGTTAGTACTTGGTTGGCTTGGTTTTCCCGCCCGCCCAAGGAAAACATTTACCTAAAGGCCGCGCCGATTTTAAAATGCTCATAAAACTGGCATTTGTGAGCAGACGTCGCGACGACAACGACAATGCGGAAGTGTTCAAAGTTTATGTGTTTGTGTGTGTGTGAGTACATCGTAAATTGTTGGGACTTTGTATGAGAGATGATTTTGTTATCGATAACTCGAACAGATGATACGCTCATTGTAATGTGTGTCAAGTGTTACGGTAATTGGGTATATGAAGTATGAAGGAATCATGTGCCTTTTTTATCACTTAAACTTTTAGCTGATACTGAGACGATAGTTAAGTTAAATAAAAATAGATAGACTAATTAAGGAAAATTAGTTACTCTTGAGGAAAGGCATGCAGCAGCGTTTCGGATTTTTACAAGTTGCTTCAATTTAGATTGTATTTTTTTTTTCTCGAGAGAGAGAGAGAGAGAGAACGAAATCTTTTGAGGGAGTTGAAACTATATAAAAAATATAACTAGAAAACAAGCAAAGTAACAATGTCAAAGTTAACTATAAGTATTAACGTAATAACAAAAGTACTAAACTAAATGTTTTGCTTGAGTAAATAAGTAAGATCACAATATATTACGATACGGAATCACATAAGTAGTACACCCGTAAAAATAAAATGTATACTAAAAAACAAAAAGAGAAAACAACAGCGCAACTACATACCCGTGTTGGTTTTACTGTTACAGTAATCAGTCAAAAACTTCTCCAATGTAAAGCGAGGTAGGTGTAAGTTTTTAACCACTTGTACTGGATCGCCTTCCTTCCAAAGGAACACCAGATCGTTAGTCGTCCAGCCATCTGAGAAACGAAAATACATGTACACTATTGTGAATGAGATTATTACAGAGCGCTTACAGCTCGCCATGCGTAGTGAACAGATTTGCCTATCCAAAGGATACAGTTTGAGATTCATTGGGCAGGCCAATGTTAATGAGATGCGTATACTGTAAAGCACTGAGCCATTTGGAAATATTCGTATATAGACATTTGGCATGATAATGTTATGAAAATGACCCTCTTTCTCGTTTGAGAAGAAAAGATCCGGCATCCACACTCGATTCGCCTCCGTCAATGTTAGATACTTGAGACGACCTAAAAAAATATTTATTTACTTTCTACTCCTACGAAATTTGCATAGTCCTCTGACGACTCACCCTGTATGTCATCGAATTTGAGACGTTCATCCGTCCATTGCTCACGGAACGTCAGCTGTACGCTGTACTCCTGCAGATCATCAGCGTAGACGGGTTGGTGGAGCATTTAAAGGATTTAATTAGTGAATTTCAGGCAACAACGATTTGTATAAATTTTTTAATTGATTCAAATTTTAACTACAATGCAAATTTTGCTTTGCCGGATTGAAATTATATTGGTTTTTAGACTGCGTGTAAAGGGTCTTCTTTTTAATTGATCTTGTACTTATTTGTTTGTTTTTTAATTTTATTAAGCGAATATGTTTCAAGTAATTTAAGGGTTCTTTAAGCAAAAGCTCATTGACGAATGTTTTGTTTTCAATTTATTTCAATTTTGAATATGAAAGAGCGAGCAAGACATGAAGGACGAAGCGAGCGTTTTAGTTTTTTAGTTTTTGAGTATATACTTTTTGGCATGTAATTGAGTTAAATATATAATAGGTAATATATATGTATATATTTAATTATATTGAAACTGTTTGGTATTTGTAATAAAGATCGAAGCGATTGCATTTTGGGTATGTTTTTTGGATAGTCGAAAATTCTCTGCATAGAATTCTTAGGTCATGGCTAGTAAAAATAGCAAATTTTATTTTTCCCATCAAAATGCGTTCAGCATGCAACCCAGACACATGCAACAAACAAAATTCAAGTCACATTCAAAACAACAAAAACTGTTTACAATATGAAATATAAGCAAAAAGCGTATAATTTACATTTCAAAACTCGAAAAAAAGCAGCAAGCATGCAAGCAAAAAGCCAAAGCAGGCAGGGTAGCATCATAGAACTTTTATATTTTGTATAAATTTATCTTATTTGTACGGCGTAGTTCATGTCATTATATACATACTTAGAACTTACTGCATACCTTAAGAATAACATGCGATTTAATAAAATTTAAAAATAAAAAATAAAATATACAAATTATGCATTGAATTGGTTTGTGAGTTTTGCATCTCATCCTCTATTAATTAGGGTCACTGCCTTTTGTAAATCTAATTAGACTTTTGCACATTCCAACTATAAAATTCTTTACAATATCCACTCTTATGAACTGTATATTCAATACACCATCTTCTTTTTTTATATCAACCCATCATGACGTGGCCCTGGAGCATCCTCACCAGCAGTGGTGCATTTGGTCAACGGTGTTCTTTTGATTACCTTCGTTCACTAACGTTAAAATGTTTATATTATCTCCTGTCTCCAAATTTCTTATCTTAAATACAAGAGTCTAGATAGATCCAGATTAAAATTAAAAGTTCGCCCACCTAGGGATACGGATATTCGCTCTTTTTCTTCCTTTATTCCTAATAATATATTTATTTGGGCCTCGGTGGCGTTGTGGTAAGGTACTCGCTTCCAAACATGAGGGTCGGGGGTTTGTTGGCACCTCATAGTACTGATGCATACTTCCTAGCTTTGGCATAGATAGCAAATGTACAGTATTTTCTTAAGAAAATCAACTGGACTTAGCTGTATCTCTTTAGTCAAAAAATAAACGCATTATATTCGAACAAAGCTAAGTTCTGACTAATGCAGACGTAAAATGTCAAAATTTGTCCAAAAAAAAGTCCCAGTTATTATGGGACGGCTTCATGATTGGCCTGATTTTTTCACTTCTTTGCGTCAAACTTTTATTGGTTCAAATCTAATAGCTCTTAAGAGTGATAAGATGATGCCACACGCCAAACTGCATATCGTGTTTGGTGAACAGATTCTTTCATGTTTTGGCCAGTTAATTGGCTCTTGTAATTGAATGCCCGTAGAGTCTTGACTACTTTTTGAGAGGGCTGACTTTATTCACATCCATAGTGAAATATCTGCAACGATTAATACATTGGAAGCTAATATTAAAGAACATGTTCGTCAGATAACGGCCGATAACTTGGAGAGAGTATGCGGTATGCCAAAAGTAGGTCCAGCGTATAAATTATGTTGATCATTCTATCGGCTCGAAAAGATCTCAAACGTTTTTCTGGTTCATTTATTTTTTTTAAATAAAATTAAAAAGCACTTAAAAAATCACCCTTTATTTACAAATCGGCCATGTCGTAAAGTTTTATTATTGCATTTATCCAGTTAATGCTAGTTAATTAATACAAAATCAGTATCAAGCGCATAAGTTCTGAATTTTTTGACGTTCCTTTCACAACACGAAAAAAGATTTCTTGCATTGAAACAAAATTCAATTTTCTTTCAAATCTAAGAAATTTTCTTGCTGTATTTTCGTTATTGCAAAACTCACACTTTTGACGTAACATAAATAATTAAAAATTGCATTGAACCTTAAACCTTGCTTTAATATTAATTTTTGTGGCACAATGACACTGAAAGAATATTTAATTAAGACACACCCAACATTAATTAATTTGTTAACAAAATGTTATTTCAATATGGTGAACTTTTTTGTTAAATGATTTTTAAGAAATTCAAGTTTTTCGATCGAAATTTAATGTTTGATTATATTAATACCATTGGATTCCATTCAGCTCAAAGTTTGAACCACTGCGATACGATGTAAATACATATTACTATATTTTTCTTTTTCACTGAAATGTCAGGTAAAACATTTTGAGCTGATTTTTGAAATTTTTTCTATAATTAGCCGATTATTTGCTTTCTTTCTCCTACTGCAATCTTAAGTGTGCATACAAAGTGAACAATGCACAAAGGGAAATTCAAGCAACTCATTCAGTTAAGTTCAATACATTGTATTTGTACGACATTAAAAATTGTTTTTCGTACCCAATTCGAAACCCACTTTGGATTTTTACAAAATTAACTTTTAGAACATGCAAACAATAATGACATTCAAATCATAAAGGAATAAAAAAATGTTCAATATAAACATTAAATATTGAGAAAGTTATATTACAATTTAGACAAGAGTGCATGCGTATACTTAATTTCATGCCGAGTAGCTTTGTATCGATCGTACTTATTCGAAATTAAAGCTGGGACTTAATTCAAACACTCAACAGAAGATGAAATAAAAAAATAAAATCCAAATTAAAAGTAATACTTTAGAATTATTCAAACTGAAATGATGAATTAAGCCTTGCGGTGTGTGGTTTTATAGACTATGTATTTCGTTATGGCAATCAAACTTAGTATGAACATTTATATAGATTGATTTTTTTTTGCAATCTGTAATTTCATTTATTTTAGGCTTATGTACTTGTTTCGACATGGCTTTTAACTTGCGCTTTGTATTTAAGTATATTTGAATTAATCGTAATGTAATTGTTGTGAGAATTTTATTAATATTCAATTCCAATAAATTTAAACTAAATGGTATATGTATTTTTCCTTTTCCTTTGTGCAAATCCAAATCGGTTGCCTTATAGAGTTGACAATGACCAGAAGTGAAGAGAGACGCTTAATTTGTGCAGTCAACACACGCACAACTCTCTCACACACACGTTGGCTTGATTCTCGCTCTCGCGCTCATAGGCGCTCTCGCACATCTCGGCTTCAAATGAAAGTGTCTCCAGTACATCCAGAATTTTTGCGATATTTTCGATAAGATATGAAATAATTTCCTTGAGCGCTTTTATAATAATTATTGTTAATTTTGGCAAGTGTGGTAAGCTTTTTGTTTTTGAGTTTTTAATTTTATTTGCAAGTGTAGAATGTTATATAGCAGTAAGGTGTTGGCGGTGGGGAAAAAAAACCCAAAGTATTATGTTGAGAGATTGATATTGTTTGAATTAATCTAAAACATAATTTGAAGAATACATATGAGTCGATGTGGTTGGTGAATTTACGTGGCAGTGATTGGATTTAGGTGAACTTAGCAATAACTTATTGTATTAAACTATGTAGATTTCTGACACTTCTTTCTGCTGTTACTTATTAGACTATCTTAAGCAGTTTATTTTGTTTATTTTTGTTTCATTTTATGTATAAATATTTCTCCCCGGCTTATTATAAACTTACACATGTATATATAGCTATGTTTTAGAGTTTCTTTTAGAAGCGAAAAGCGCGTTTAAAGCTGGCAGATTTGGAAGCGCATTAAAATTGTTTTTGTTGTCTTTTGAAAATACAAATTATTAATTTAAGTAAATAATAATTATTGCTTTTTGTACAAGATAATTTAATTGAATTAAATGAACACGCAAACTTTCAGCTGAATTGTGAAACAAAAGTAAAGGTCATACTTTATTTATGTTACAATAGGAGATATTTTGTTTTTTTTTTTTTTTGTATAATACAGTTAAATATTATAGAGTACGTATACGTAATATTTATGCTTTTGTGGCATATAAAGCACATATTGTAGTGGGAAATATAAAGAGTACGTTGCATGTAACTACAATAATAATTGTTTGGCATATTGAAAAAAAAAATAACACGATATCTGATCGATTTTAATGACACTCAATCCCATTGTACGAAAGTGTACAAGTCTTGTAGAAAAGAGTTTTCAAAATCGTAAGCACAAATGCTACGATATAAAATTTACATATTTAAAAAATCACAATGAATGCACAAACGTTCAATTAAAATTTGTATTCGGAATTTCATAAATATGACAAAATTTATCGCTTATTTGGTTTTCACATAGAAAAAAAATTAGTTTTTATTTTAGCTTTTTGCATACTATATACATACACACACACACACGGACATCCATCACTCATAGATACAATATATATATATATATCTGTATATATAAAGTACCTTTGATTAAATTGAAGTAGATGATTATTTTAGACACACATTGGGAGCAAAAGTGATAAGCGTTTGGGATTGTTTTTGTTATTGTGTTCGATTAGCCCTTACAAACGTACAGACAAGCATTATATATAAATATATATATATATATATATGTAGATCTTGCTGTCGATGTATTATTTGAACCGCACTCACCATTTTATAGTCATCGATTTTCGATATAGACCGCAGAAACATGTTGACGGACACATTCGTGGGCGGATTCCCTAAAATATCCATATTAGAATCGCAGCTCACATTTGTACATTTTTTTGGTTTATTTTTACATAAAGTCTTGCCATTTTGCTTTGATCTCTTAATAATAATATAATATTTTCTTAAATTGTGAAGCAGCTTAAATATGGCTTAAAGATTAACATAAGTCTAACTTAGTTTTTTTTTTTAATGCATAAATTTCTTATTGTCTAGCAATTTCATGATGAATTTTATGTAAAATGCACGAAAAACAAATTAAGTTTAATAAAAAATAAAAAATTAAAAACTTAAAAAAGCATATAATTTTAAATTTATAAGAAGAAAAAAAATGTCAAATTGGATCTCACTGAAAATACAGGGTGGAGTGTGGTGATATGTATGCTATACGAATGTGCCATAAAAATGAGTGATTTGGGGTATTTATTTTTAAATAATTTCATTTTGTTTAATAAATGCATGCCACACAGTGTTGTCTTCCCATCAAATGTTGATTGTATTTATTCTTAAAATTAGCATTTCGAAAATAAATTCACATAAAATGTGTCATTGGAAAAAAAATAATATTAAAGTATAACTGAGAATGGGGGAAAAGTATAAAACACATGTACAAAGCACATAAATATATTTTATATATCAGTAAATAGATTATTTTATAGCTAAGCGAGTTTATTATACATAAAAATCGATAGTCTTAAAAATTTGTAATTTTCTTTTTTTTTACTGAAATACACGACATCGACATGGCATAGTTGCGGCTCAGCAATTGTCATATTTAGATCAAGATAATAATAAGTTATATTGTTTTCATAAATAGTTAGTAGTAGTAGTAGTAGTAGTTAGAGGTTTATAGAAAAAAAAAGATATATTGTTTAAAGTTCGGAGCTGTAAAACTAGATAAGCTTAGTTTTGGAACAAATTTAAAAAAATGAAAAAATAAAAAACAGTCGTAGATGTAGAAAGTTAGATAACTTTAGAAAAGTTTCACAGCTGGAGTATAGCAAAGGAAAGAGATCCAAAAGACATTTTTTTTTGTATTATATTTTTAGTTTGTTAAATTAAATTTATACTTACAAAACAATTAAAATTAATGAAAATTCATTCAAGTAGTATTTTACATTATTAATTTTGTTATGTTGTTTTTTTTTTTAGTAGTTAAATTAATAAAAGCAAAAGAAAAAAGTTTCCAATGCAATTGAATGCCAAATTGTAAACAAAAAATAAATTTTACAAATTTAACACTAAGTTAGGAAAATCAAAATCAAATTAAATAAAGCTAGTCAATTTGCAAATGTTAATGCATTAAGTAAAAAGAATTGAACTAAATTGTTAGAATTAATAACCAATTGTATTATTTTATCGTTTTCACTAATTATTGAAAGCAAATCATCGAATTACATTGAAAAATGAAATTAAAATACATCGATAGTCAAACACATGTATTCAAATATAAATATTTCAATAATATTATTATGTATACAGCATTATCATATTTATTTGTAAGATAGTTATTTTTAAATATTAGCTGATTAAAATAAACTTGACTCCAGTGGCTCTGAACTCTAGTTCTCTAGGCCTGTCATTACGAAATACGAGAACAATACATTACAGAAACAAATACGAATAATCTAACATCAGAGAGAGTAGTAGACAACCTCAACAAAAATAGTACAAAGAATTGGCAAATATCGCGAGGGAGCAAGAGAGAGAGAGCAATGGAAAGGTTGTTTTGAAGTAAGAATAAAGTTATTCGGCATTCAGCACTTGAGTTCTTGAGAGTCCCAGAAACGGTGGAGCACATGCCATGAGTAGAGTATGTGGTTCACATTTACAGAGAACTTTTGTTCTAAGACAAGACTACTTGTGGTAGTTGCAGACTCCGGCTTACTTTTTTTTATTTTTGCATTTTTTGTTTTTGGTTTTTTGTCTTGTTTTAACTTTTGAAGTACGAACACGCACTTACCATTGTTACATCATCGATTTTCGATATACTTCTAACGAATATGTTGACGCGCACAATAGCGGGACCATCTGTAGAGTGATAGCAGTTTGAACAGAGTATTGAGATAGTGTGACCGTATTCTCTGCATAGAGTTAGACATAATAAGAAAATACTGAACGCCTACGTTTCGCAGCCCATTTGCGCCCCTTGCGGTTAGCCACGATTTTTTTTTGTATTTTTTGCGGTTTACGCGCTGCTGAAACCTTAGCATTAGCACTTAAAATATATATATATATGTAAAATAAACTAAAATCTGCACTACTTACACTAATTTAAGGTAATATATTAAACTAAAAGTTGGCATTAAAATAATCAAGAGTTGCGTTGTTGCTGTTGTTGTTGTTGTCGTTAACTTTATGTTACTTTTTGGCCTAAGACTAAGACGTAAATTATTTTCCATAAACTATATATGTATATACGTAAAATTGCATGTATTATTATTATCGGGAAAGTTGTTGCCTGGCCTGCTCGATTATGGACAAAATGCATTGACAAATGGAATTTTAATGAGGCAGCAAATGCGTAACTCAAATTTGTATACAAAATGTATGGAAAATGTATTATGGAAGTTTTGTTGCCGCAAGTTGCAAGCAACAGCCATTTTTGTTTGTTGTGCGTACAATAGATATTGATACGTTAATTGATAATAGTTTAGCTTTAATAGTTGTTAACATTCTTCGATTTGGCAGTACATACTAAGTATTGGATATGCCTTTAATTAAATAAATATATATATGTGTGTATTATGTATACGCAGTGTGTGCTTAGTATTTTTGTGTGTATGCATGTGGGGCAGCTATAGAGTATAGAGAGTGTGTGTGTGTTTGATATGTGGCCTATTACCTGCAGCAAAAGTCAATTTAATGTTAATGTATATTCATTAAAATGATAATATTATTATATTAATTACTTAATGACAAAATAAAAGCCAAAAAAAGAATTGTTTTCAAGTGCTATTTTTTTAATATTAAATAAAAATGGCTGACTGTCTATAAAAATGCCTTAAGTTAGGCTATGATTTTTTGCAAAAAATATGCTTTTTAGCGGAAATAACTTAATTTAAATTTAAATAAAAATATATATATATATATAAAAATCAACTAACTAATATTTACTGCGCATATGTTAGTATTATTTAGTGTATATTTTGTAGTAAAAGTTTATATATAACCATACCGAAAGTAAATGCAACTAACTCTTGCTAAATTGCATAAACCAAACTCAAATTAAAGATTATAATGTATGTCAAGTGTTGTTTAATTCAATTAATCGAAAAAAAAAGCAAACAAATGTATTTTCCAAAATAAAATGTAAAACCAAAAACGAAAAGTTGCAAAAAGCCATTAGAGAGCCAGAGAAAGTATATGGATAGTTAAGTTATATAGAAAGAGTAGTATAGTTTCGAACTTGAACGAAAAAATTAAAATCAGTATTCAAATCAGTTACAGGTATAAGGATATATATATATAGTTTGTTGTAAAGCTATGTATTTTGTGTTTATGGAATAGTAGTGTTGGATTGTTGTTATAACTGCAAGCTACTTAAATCTGCATGGTTTTGTGCAATTGTTAAAGAACAAGAGACCGAAAGATAGAGTTAGATTGTGGGAAACTTTACTTTTACGAATTATGTTTTAAATTTTGAGGGTTTCAGTGTCCTTGTGTGTTTGGATGTGTGTGCGAGTGTGTGTGTGGTAAATAACTTACCATTTTTATATCACTAATCGTCATAATACTGCGTACGAATAGATTGATTCTGACTATGGCGGGCCCATCTGGCATATAGTTTGGTTTGTTGTTGTTGGTTGTTGTTATTGTTGTTGTTAACATTAAACATGAGTTGGTTTTAATGATTATTTCTTATATCAAACTAAGCATAAATGAGTCTGCCCTAGGCTTAACAACGCAATGAATGATTTTTGACACTAACCTAATCGCTAAACTAAATTAATGAGCATTTTTGTTTAAAATTTATTTCGGGCTTTTTTGCATTTTAAGAGTTTGCAACTCTGTATGTACTTAATAAAAACTTACAAATTTATAGCTACAATAATGACCAATATTTGTTGCATAATATTTGAAGTTATTTTGCATATTTTTCCATAATAGTATTGAAAATCAAATTTAAATAATAATAACAAATGTAACAAATTAATCAAATAAATGAAAATGAACAAAACCAAACTTATCAAACTTTTACTGGTTACAAAAGTTAGTTTATTTTGATATAAAGTTACTTTGCAGCTTACCTGTGCCATTGACTCCTGATGGTCGAATTCTTGCATCGTATTTGCCTGCACCTAAAATTTGATCTAAGACTTTTTTCTCCTTTTCTCGGAAATTTATTTTGGCATTATTTGCTCTGAAATCAGGATATGGATACGGTACGCACGTATAATTTTAATTATCGTTTCAATTGCTTGACAAATTTTTTTTAGTTTTTATTTTTTTGAAATATTTATGAAAGTTTGCACTTTCAAAATTTTTTTTTTTAAATTGTTTAGGTGTAAAAAAGAAAACGAATATGTAAAGTCTGCTGACACAAATAAAAAAATTTTGAATAGTAGTATATTTCAAGTTTTAATTTTGATTTTCTTTGGCTTAAAAATAAAAAGGAAACACTTAAAAAAGTTTATTTTGATTCTTGCAGGGCAAAAGGATAAAGCAAATCATTATACTGTCGCACATATCACAAGCCAAGGCAAAGCCAGAGAGGTGGATTGTTTCTGACCCTGTCCTCGACTTGAGCGTAAATAATTCCAAAATTTATGCTCCGACAAAAATTACACAATTTTAATTACATTTTAATTACATGTTGTCAAGTGATATTGTTAATATGCAGAAAAACATGATATATATGTAAGTATACGAGTTCTCGAGTTCTTCTGACTTCTGTACGAGTGAAGTGCTGAAGTGGGCGCAAAACGATAAACAATTTCTACATATGTATGCACTATAATACTATATAAACTTATATATATATATATACACATACATATAGAACGTATGCAAATGCATTGCATGTCTGTAGGACATATATATAGATATATATGCATATATGTATATTGTATATATGTAGTATGTATGCAACTACAGCTGACTACAGCGCTACTTGAAATATGCGAAATGAAACTGCCAACTTGTTGTTGGGCTCCAAATTAATGGCAATTGTATGTAAATCGCCTTGTACAGTGCGTTCACTTAACGTAAACGTTCTTACGGCCGTACAAAATAAATATAAATAATAAAATTGGAAAAAATAAAATGGAAACAATATGAAAAGTATAAAATTTATGAGAAAACTAAAGCAGCAAACTTTTTGAAGCTACTGTGTTAAACGTTTTTTTTTTAAAGAATATTTTCTTTTTTTTTTTTTTAGTTTGTTAAGAGAAATATTACGAGATAAAGTGAGAGAGATAGAGAGAGAGAGAGTGTGAGAATGATTGACGGCTACTTACAGTGAAGCGCTGCAAAGGGTGGCAAAGTAGAAGATCGCCCAGAAATAGTGACCGGTGCCCATGGCTACAATGCTGAGTGCACGCTGTGAGTTGCTTGTTGTCTATGTTCCACACTGAAATTAAGGAATGATAATTTTAAAATAAGTTTGTGACCAAATTTCGTATGAAACAATAAAAGTGGTTTGGTTCAATTTTATCAACCCTTCAGATACGCAAACAGTTTTTAAGTAATTATAAAAAATGTACACCATTGTGTGAAGGTCGGGTATAAAATGTTAATACTTTAGCACAAAAATTGCATTCAATACTCTATTCTACAAATCGTAGTAAGTATCACATAGAGCAAGTAATAAACTCATAAAAATGAAGATTAGAATGCATTAATTTAGAACAATAAAATCGTCAAAGTTTCCGACTTTCAAGCCAATGGCAAATATGCGAGACAACCAATACAACGGGTCTAGATTTACAAGAATAAAATCTAGGAAAATACATATGTAAATTTTTTTTTTTTTTGAAATATCGATTATTTTAAAAACTTTCAATATTTCACGTTTTACAACTATCAAAACAAAATTGTTGATTGAAGAACGCCAAGACAGAGCTTAATGCATACTTGTAGCTTTTGTATTCTGTTACCTCTATTATTAAAATTTTGCCAAGATGATGTTTTGTGATTCGGATTCGGTGGAATACGAAATAACGATGTGTTGCTGCTTAAATTAAAATAGCCAAGGCGGTGTGTAGAAACTGGAAGTCAAATTCTATACATAGAAATGCTATATATTTCATGCATTCTAAGGTGCATAACACATTCGATAAAGCTTCTGGGGAAAAGCTTTTAGTGCCTTCTTTGGTTCAGCATTTCTTCTATCGTAGCCATAAAATTGTGTTTTCGAAATCATCGTTTCAGTTTTCTGTTTCAATTTCTATTTTATACTGTGCGCAAAAAATTGCATCTCGAAGACTTATAGAAAATCGATTTCCTACAGCAGCACGACTGCATTAGCCTAGCACTGGCACATGCGACTTGCTTAAGTTATTCTCTGTGAGTTAACTTAACTAAACAATGACTTTTGAATGTGGCTTAGAACTATAGGTCTCTTTACTATTTAATCAGCTATTCTCATTGCCCGCTTTTGGAACGATAAAAGAATAGTCGAAAGGAAGAAGTTCATTATTTTATTTTATTATTATTTATTATTTATAATCAAAATCGTCAATCTTTCATACGCTACTTGTACCAAAGATCTATAGCATCTGATGCTACTTGTCAGAATAAGTTATTAAAAAGCTACCATCCTTACCATCTCATACATTTAACATATCGCTTCGGTAAAAAAAAATAAAAACAAGATGAACACACAAAGTTTGCCCTGTCATATTAATATCGCTATCATTCCTCAGTAATATGTGGAACATAAAAAATTCAGACTGCAAGTGACAGTGGCACAAAATGCATTTTAATTATAAATAGACTTCACTGTGAGAGATACTCTTCGGGTGGAAATTATTCGAAAAACATTTTGCATAAAATGCAAAAGTTTTACAATGTCCTGGCCCAACATACTGACGGCTGTCATTGGTCATGAAAAATGCAATCGGCCGTCCAGCTGGCAACCAACATGTAAACTGCCTTCATTTATTGCGCAATCAACGCGTAAGACAAAAAAATCATTATGCGATGGTCTGATGTCTGACGTCCTTCCTGGCTCACTCCTGTTGGGAGGACAGGACTTTCAGGCGAGATGTTTAAAACAATGCCCGAATTCATTTTGGCATGCAAATGTGGAAAGTTTGCAATTAAATTAATCCTTTATAAGCATTTTTGTGCACATCAATGGCTGACGTGCTCTGTATGAGTGCTTTTTGCTATTGTATGCGTGTGCGAGCGTGTGCGTGCGTGTGAGTGTGTGAAGTCTCTCAGTGTGATTGCGTGTACGACCACGCCCAGATTTGTGGTACGCCATTGTTAATGTTGCCAGAGCAGCTGCCGCCATTGTTATTGCTGCTGGCAATGGTGTTTTGGGCATTTGGCTATGGGTTTTTGTACATATCATGCAGTCGGCAGTAGTGGCCATGACCGAGTCATGTGGCTTATAGATACTTAGTGTGTGTGTGTGTGTGTCTGCTTTGCATGCAAATAATCAATTTGTCGCCCATTCCAGAATCCAAAGCGGCTTCTGTTGTTATTGCCATTGTTACCAACTGTTATCATGACTGCAACAGGCTGGCAATCTCTCCACACGTTGTCCCTTTGATTTCTCTCATATTTTGCATGCTTTTTTGACCAGTGACCAGTGGACCAATGGACCTGTGTCCCCATACACAAAAGCACATCCATCCACTATACAAATCGAGCTACGTGTGTCATGCTGTGTTAATTTGTTGCTGTGCCTGCAATTTTGTACCACAAATGCGATGGGCCTGTATAAGGGGCGACGGTGGCATCCATTGGATGCTGCTGTTGTTGTTGCAGCTGAATATCGTCTCTGTAAAGTTGAGTCTTTCATTTTGTTTTTTTTTTTTGCCTCCTAGGGGTTTTTATTTCTTTTTTTTTTTTGTTGCACAAATGCTGAAAATGAAATCTGTAGTAAGGCACGCATGTAATATGAAATATTAAGAGAGGGGGCGGCATATACAGTAGGAAAAACGAGGAGCTGAGTGGAGAAGAATAAACTGGGTGTTAGTGCCGAGTTGGCACAGCAGTTGGCCCCTTTAGGACGACTAGAGCAAGCAGCAGCAGCTGTCAAAGAAAGTTAACAAAGCGACTGCCAAATGCCCCACATTTTATGCCAACAGCTTCCCAACTGCTCTAGATTTCCAGCACTTTTGTCCACATTCTCGCAGTAAATGGTGTAAATATGTTTACTCTTATTTCATTTGATTTTTGTCGCTGTTGTTTTATTTATATTTTTCTTTTTCTTTTTGTTTTATTTTCGTATTTGCACAAAGTCGACATACTTTTCGATTACAACTTTTGCATTATATTTTATGCTTTTCTGTTTACATGAACGCTCTGGGTACAGAAAATATATTATGTCAGTTTTAAAATAGAATTTGAGGAATAGTTTGTATTGGTTATTATTTGTGGATATCGATATCGATTTATAATTAAAAAATTCAAATATGAGAATGAAAAGGGCATTTTGTTTGACAAGGTGTATGGATTATGTGTCAGCCGTAAGCGTACCAAGCCAAAAATTGGTAGTTCGATTTGGCACAAAAGCATTGGTGATTTTACACTTTTTTTATTGCTTTCCTGGGGATTTTTCTTTTTAATAAGAAAAGACTTCGAAAAAGGCTAAACAATGGCATATTAGATTGTAGCAGACTCTCGCTGTCATAATTTTTTGGCTCAACTTTAATCGCCACAATGGTCTATTCGATCTTCTTTGGAACATTTACGTTAACCACCTCTTCAATCGTCACTATACTCTTATATCCTTATGTGTTTCGATTTGATAAATGTCTTAGTAATTTTACAATGGAGCTTTATACATTCACTTGGTTTGAAATTAGTTTTTCAACCGATCCCATAGGGCACATCACGCAGTGCCGGAAAGCTAAAGATATTCGACATCAACTCTACTCTATAGCTGCGGGACGTAGAATGCAACAAGGACTGATATGAATGAAGAAAGTATTCTGGCCAGACACCATCTATAATACTGACGTGTGGAGTAAACGCAACGGACTCCAGTGCTCCAAAAAATCCGAAGTAGGAAATGAAATACTATAGAGACATTGTAAGGATCAAACAAGAAACGCCATCTACTGGAATTATCCCCAAGGTAGCCGAAAAATGAAAGACCAGAATCTGAAAAGCGCGCTATGATACTAAGCTAGAGCAAGGTTTAGAGACCAGCGCAAGAAAGATTCGTCTGGAGAAACACGACGAACTGCAAAACTGTACGTATCATGTGTGGGAAAACCAGCCGAAACTAGCCAAACGCATCTTGCAATTTTTATGCAGGGTTATGCTGGGCATACTAACGGGCCACTGCATGACCGCTGTCCATGCCAAAAGGCTGGGCATCACCGACGACGATGCATGCAAGAAATGCAGGGAACCAGGAGGCAAAGAAACTCTGCCCGGCCCTCTGTACCTCGAGAGCTAGATTTTTAGGGAGACCAACGTTTGACTCGCCGGCAGAGGCAGCTCGAAACCCACCCCAGCCGACAAACTCCGGTTCCACTAAGGATCACACTGATCTATGTGAGAATGACAATTTTGCTTGTGGAGGTCCGATTGTTTAAATTTTTGCAAGTTGTGTATGCAGTATATACCTTCTCCCACATAATTTAAAGATTTACAAAGACATTGCTGGGGTTCGTGTATTTTCATAGGAATCTTCTTTTTTAATTCGATTCATTTATTATTTATTATTATATATTTTTAAGCAATCCGGCTTTTAATAATTTGTATTCCTAAATATTAATGTAAGGATAAAATAAGGAATAAGATTTAAATTTCGAATTAAAAAGAATATACATGTATCACATGTTATGACGAAAAAATTTTTTATAAAAATCACATTGAAAAAAAAAGTTTATTATCCAGAAGTGGAATAAGATCCCGAGTCATAGGCCGAAAATGATTCGCAAAACAGGGGAATATCAACCCGTATGCATCCGATTGTTGGAGAGAACAAGAAATTGCTAAGAATGGTGGCTCTGGAAAAGCTGGACAACAATTAAGATCATATATATTCAAGGACCCATTATTGAGGCATTTCAACAAAGGCCACATTTAGAGAGTTTCCTCAAGCAACAGTAGAGCTGACTAATAAATAGCGATCTATTCGGACAGATAAAAAAGTGCCACAAAGAAATGAGGTCTCAGCAATGACATGGTCCAAATCCTGAAAGCCTATGCCTAAGATTGTTGAGTTCGCATAACCAAACCTTGTGTGGCGCATAAACGGCTCAGTAAATGTTCCTGGAGGAGGAGGAATTGTTTTTCCAATTATATAGTTGTTGGTTTTTTAAATTTTACTACTGAATCAAATCTCGCCTAATATATGAATTTTTCTTCTATTTTTTTGCCAAATAGCATGTTGAGCATTTTATATGCAATATTTGCAAACACACACTTTCACATACAAATCACACACACACACACGTACAGCATACTTATGTACACACACACATACACACACACACACAAACGAGTGTTGCGTTTATGGCGCTCAGCGCCGCTTGTAGCTCGTTATGTTGATTGGATTTTGCGCTCCGCTCAGCGAGGAGCAAAGTAGTCCACACGGTAGAGCGTTCTCCTACCCCCACACATGCCCACTCGCCTCACGCACGCACACTATTAAGGTACTTGCCTCAAAAGCTTCAGTGGCAACAACAACAACAACAACGGCAGTAATGGCGGCACTGCCAGCAACGGAATAAAGTCAAGTACTGTGTGCGTGTGTGAGTGTGTGTATGTGTGTGTGTGCTAGTATGGCTGCCATAAAGCTGGAATCATTTTTGCTTTTTTGCTATTTTGTTCCTTATAGAGTATATATGTTTTTCTTCTCTTTTTTGTATTTTTTTTTACTTTATTTTTTGTTTTATGTATGAACAAAATTTTACACTCTTGTTTTCGGAGTCGCTTTCGTTTTTCCCCAGCCTTAGCTTGTTTTTTTTTTGCGTTTACGCCCTCGCCGGCGCCCCTTGGCACATCATACAGATAAATTGTAAGTAAGTGGGCTTAGTAGCGCTTAGAATGTGTGTGAACACTTTATATTATATGCTGGCATAAGATTTTCATAGCGCCCTCCACCAAGCGCCAACCACCAAGCATGAGCTCAGTTCAGTTTAACTTTAACATTTTAACGATGCTATTTAGAAAAAATAAATAAGGTGTATATATTGTCTTAAAGGAATACCTCCTCCTGCCATTACTGGCACCAATAGGCTTGCTAGCTTTTACATTTTCAATTTGGGGTCTGACATTTATGCAGACGGCAGCATTTTGCTATCCATCAGGCACTTAGGCAAAGGTCAAAGGATAACTATACATGTATGCGTCAATATATGGTACACGCATTTGTTTATGTTTTCTCTTGGTGCGTTAGTGGTGTGTGCGGTGTGTGTGTGTGTGTGTGAGTGCAACTCAAAATAGCTTTCATATCATGAAGAGCAAAAGGTCAAAGTTTAGCCATCGCCAAACTCTGCTTTTAGCTTATAATTAATTGAAATGTCACTACATTGTTTGGCCGCCCAACAGACCGTACAGGTTTCTGCTACTGGCATCGCCCAGCTGTCAGGGACAACCTTGCAAAGCAACTTCCTAGTTGTTCACAATTTTTCGTTGTTATGAAGGAAATTGCTTTTAACTGCAAAGAGGGCCATGGCAATGCTGCATACTTCTACCGCAGTCAATCGGTTGCAATTTTTTGGGTCCGGCGCGCCTTATAGTTTCTTTCTCTAGTTTGAATTCGGTTTTGTTATAAAATAAGCTCACCATATTGACTTGTTTGATAAAATTTTCTTATATCAAAAAGTTAAGTTATATCAAATAATTAAGGAATAATGCAAGCTTATATCTCATACGACTCACTATGGTTTCTCCGACAAGAGGAATCAGAATCAACTTAATCTAGTCAAAAGCAAAAATGGCAGTCTACCAATTATCACTTTTTTGCGAACTGCACTATCAGTTCTACATAGACACATCTATGGTTTTTTTCATAACCAGTGTGGAGTATGATTCAACCAATGGTCAATAATTATCATTTGGAATTAACTTTTAGTCAGCCAAAAATGGTTTTTATTAACTTATTTTAAATTTTCTGTTTCAACAAGCCTATTATTCACTATACTATTCATTGTCTAACTCTTTACTATCTACTGCTCCGAATCGACGGAGGATATCGAAATCGTTTTCTTAAGTTTGGTAGTTATGGTAACTTGATAATGTCGTATGGAAATATATGCAGATTTTAGATGTCTTCCATACTAAAAAATCACATTAACATAATTTCAAATTATATTTTTAGTTATGACCACCCATTGACTTAAAAGTTTATTTTAAAACTGACAGAGAATTGGGTCAATGAGGTAAAGTAGCGCTGCGGACCCGATGCTTAGTGCTGCCAAATGTTTTTAAATGGCTATAAAAATTATGAACAGCCTGTTTGGTTTGGCTATAGATAAGAGCACGATAAGAAGTGCTTGTTGTCTGTCATGCACGTTGTAAATGGAGCAACAAGACTAGAGGCATAACATAAAACCGGGCACTCTGGTTCTGGTAAGTTCAAAGTACCCATCCAAAACATAAATCACATATCCGAGCGCTTTGTGGCCATTAAATGGTTGTCACGATAAGCTGGGTAGCAAATAATTGCCTTAAAATAGTAGGCCCTCTCTCCCCAACAACTGCTCCATTTATGTGTTGACTTGTCCTTTGGCCATAACATATATACATACCCCACAAAATATATATAAAAAATACATTGAGTGGTCAGAAGTAAGTGCATTTTTATGTTATCAGTGCTAAATGAGTCAGTTGCATGACAGTTACAACTAATTGCGTCCGTAAGGCGCATATGACAATGTTGGCTTACCCTAGTTAAGACTGGGAAATGGCTTTGTACCGGAACAAAAAAAATGTTTTTAAAAGGTAGTAGTAACGACGGTGGGTAAGTGATTAATGAATCGAATGCTGTCAACTTTTTGGCCTAAACAAGTAAGTTTATTTTTGGCTTGCACCTGCGGCCCCTCAAATTTTGCTTGTTCTTGTATTATTCATTAATCAACAAACTCATTAAGTAGAGCATTGGACGGATTCTCGGTATATACAAAAAATGTTGTATACCAACGTCGTCACACCAAATCGACATTACTCGTCGTCCTGAAGAAAGTGTAACAATTTCACTTAACTGTCTCTCTCTATAAACAAAAAGCTGCTAAAATAAACTGAGTGTCGCCATCATTGAAATAAACCGAAAGCAATAAGCAGTTGCCCCTGCAACCCAATCAGCCAGCACTTGCTATAAACCGAAAACAGCGCGCAGGATTCAGGGACATGCAACAGCAACGGACAGTGTGTGAAAATGCAATCATGGCATTGTAGCACTGGAAAACCGTGCCACGGCGATTTAGCTGAAAAACAGAACACTCTTTGTCTCCTCGTCTTTCCTTAGTTGCAGAACATTGAGAAGTAGCTGTGAAAGTAGTAGCAGACTGTCAGATAGACATCCGGACATCCGGATAGCCGGCCATTCCGCAGCCATTTTAGTGGCTGACTGCAACAAAAAGTGTCAATTGACAATGAAACCGAAATGTGATGCGACAGCAAATGCATCCAACAACTCTCGAGCTCATCTCCCAGTTAGCCAGATAGTTGCTCCGTAAGTCAGATAGTTTCTCAGTTTCTCACTTTTATTTATTTTGTGTGGGTACTGGTTGCTAAAGTGCACACATAGATTAACGAAATGCTTAAGAGTTGTAGAAGTTTTCCATTTGATTTGGAATTGTAATGATAATTTGGATAAATAGCTTAACATTTAGTGCCAAAACTATAGTTTGACTATTTTGTTTACCTAAGATGTGTTTGGAACACTGCGTTTACATTCTTCATGAATTGTGTGTATTCTAAAATTTAGTAAAGTATAATTGCATTTTTTTTTTAAGATTTTCCCTCTCTCTGGTAGTCATACTAAGTCAGCAATCAATTTTAGTAACGTTTGCCTTGGATTCTGTCGTACAAAGGACCAGACGTAAGTTAATGAATATTCCCATATTTTGTAAGACTTGTGAAACGATGTAGACATTTCTAAAAAATTATCTCAAAAATGTTGTACTAAGACTGTGCATTACCCATCAACCCATCAGTAGTCTTTTTATTTCGATACATTCTATATCCAGGCAGTTAGTCTTTGGTTGCCTTATCTTGGCTATATTTGTCATAATTTTAAATTTTGGTCATATAGATCGTCTCTCATGCATTAGTTCAAGGAACTTCATTTATTTGAAATCTCGAAGTAGCTTATGAATTTTGATGATCCTTGCAAGGTACTATGAATTTCTACTGAAAATATTTTGTAGTAGTTTTAAACTAAAGTGTTCAAATTTTAATTTTGAAGTCATCACGAAAGTCATAAACCAAATAAAGGGTGTTTTTTTTCGAGATATAGAACTTTAAGTTGGCATTACTATTCAAAATGGACACCGATTTAACAGCTGTCAAATGATTTATTTTCAGTTTGGTTTGGCAATTCATGAGCAACGCTTGCAAGTAGTGCAATTTTATTTCGAAAATTTTAGTTCTGTGTGGAATACGTATCGCGCACTACGTCCATTTTATAGTCGATAAAATAGTCCATCAGAGCAGTAAATTCGATTAGTCATCGACCGTTTTCTCTTATTGATAACTCGCATCCCCAGAGACGTGGTAGAAGAAGCTATTCGCTACTTAGCTTAGAATTGGGAAAGACCCGAATGAGTCCATCCATCATCGAGCGCAGTAATTGGATCTATGTCCATTCACTTTATGGAAAATTTCGCAGAAGAATCTTCGTTTGCGTGCTTACAAAATCCAACTCGTGTAAGATATGAAGCCCAACGATCATTAAGCAAGGCATCGATTCGTCGAATGGGCCCAAAACAAGTCTGCCGTTTCTCCCGATTTTCAAAAGGGAATTTTGTTTAGCGATAAAGCGCACTTCCGGTTGAATAGCTACGTCCAGAAACAAAACTTTGGAGTGAAGCTTATTCTGAAGTGTCTGTCGAAACTGTTGGGGCTAGTTGAATTGTTAGTCCGTACTTCTTCAAAAACGATGATGGCCAGATGCTGATGATCCCTATCATTACTAACTTTTTCATTCCTGATTTGAACAACCATGATGACACGCACACAACAAGTCCTTTGGCTCCAACAACACGGCGCTACATGTCACACAGCCCCTGCCACAATCGATTTATTGAAAGACACGCTTGACTACTTTCTGTGGGGCTTCGAAAAGTCATTAGTTTATGCGGATAAGCCACCAGCGCATAACCATTTGAAAGACAACATTTGACATTCCACAAATGTTGGAAAAAGCCATCGAAAATTTGGACGTCCAGAGTGGACTACATCCGGGCAATCCAGGCGGAAATCATATTTAAAATGTCACATGTCGCAGATTATCTTTCGGAGTAATAAAATTCGAGTCAATCGAATAATCCACTGTTGTTTTATTGCAATTTAAAGTTCTATACCTCCAAAAAAACCAGGAACATGGGACTCTTGAACCATTCTTTCCATAGCACCTGATTTTTCATTGGTATTAGTCCCTTCAATGAAAAATTAAATTCATTGGACTTCGTGTATTTCAGTATGGCGGAGATTTCTACATAAATCACTCCCCTTTTTAAGTCCGTATAGAAGTACCAAAAACCCAGCTTCTCCAAATGGGTCTCAGTCATGTCCTTATTTAAAATCAGAATACCTGCCGAAAATCGTTGAGATCGCATAAAAGTGCCTATACCTAAGTGTGAGCAAAGGAACCCAATAGGGGTAAATATAGGTTCGAATTATTAAAATACTTTTTTTGTTTTATGACAGAAAATGTTTATTTTTAGTAGGTAAAGAGTTATCGTAATTGGATTTTCCATCTGGCCCCTTTTATGAAGTTTACGTATATAACTTTTGACTCAAAGTAAATGAAATATTATCATAGTTTCGTTGAACCAACGATGGAACAAAAAAGTGCATGTCAACAACAGGTTTGAGTCGACTGCCACATGGCAAGGGTTTGAAAAAAAGAGAATGAAACTCCCTATGTCCATCTTGGATTTTATAGGTGTTTACATTGGGTGTGTGTGTGTCATTCATTGTCTTTTGTAGTCGATGCAAGTTTACTTTATGTGGAAACCCTTATAGGTGGGGGCATTTCGGTTGCTTTTGAAGATGCAAACAATAGCAACGATAATTTATTCATATTTGGCTATGAAAGTGCTACAGTATGCAATGCCGTGTGAGTGTGTTTTGCGGTGAACTATAAATTTCTAAATCTACGAACGAGTCTTTGCATAACCAAGAGAAACACCCATTCACACACAAGCACACACACAATATATTTGCATATACGAGATGTGTTCGAGAAGAATGAGATTTTTATGATTTTTTAAGAGAAATTTGTACATAAAATGAAAGCGAAGAAATTTAACGCAGTCAGGCCACATTGCGTATACTTCATTTTTACTTTAAAATTAATAGTTAATTCATAAATTATTGTATAAGTAGCTTTTGTATGCGCAGTACATTTAAAGAAAGAATATAAAAATATACAGCCGAGTCGGCGCTCAACAGTAAATTATAACATAAATTATCAATTTGCATTATTTTATGTTTCGTTTATATTGTTAAATTGTAATCAATGTTGACAAAATTCAAGATAGGCTTGAATATACATCTATTTGTAGGGCTTGCACATTTCAAACTTATATATGAAATTATTTATTGGGGATAATATTAACATTATCTTGCCAATTTAAATGATTGTTGCTTCCGCAATTAATAAGAGTCAAGTTTAAATCGAAAGTCTGTGGTTCGATTCCCCCAGTAGAAGTAATACTTAACATTTGTCTAAGTAATTCTTCATTAATAAAAGCCATCATCGTTTGGATTCGGCTATAAACTTTAGGTACCTGTTCTTGTCGAACAGCTATTTATAGAGATATCCCCACGCTCCGATTTTGAAGCAATGCAAGACTAGACAAGCAGTTTACCTCTCCCAACTACTTTGAGAACACATCTCGGTACGTGCAATTTTGTATGCGATTCTTGATTTTAAAGCAACTTGACCGTGCCAAATATTGTAGAAAATGGGCAACAAGCAAACAATGAACATTTTAAAATATATATTTCGAATTCAACCCAGCCAACCTTTTGGCACAACAAGTGTTAATAATTATATCATAAATTATCCGTGCCATAGAAAAGACAAGAAAATCTTTGTTGTGCAGACTAAAAGTTGGCAAGCGGCAACCAAATATTTGCAGAAATATTTATAAAATCATAAAACATTCAATTAAATTGAATGCTGCAATCAAGCTGCATACACACAGATGTAGCAAATACATATATTTACACACCCACACACACACACACACACACACAGCTACACCCAAATGCTTAGAGACTGTGTAAATATGTCAACAAGGTCATATACGATGACTATAAATATTAAATATTATAAATATCATTAGATCGAGTATGTTTGTATACACATCAATTGCATTACGTATACGCCGCGTATGCACTAGCAGACGACACCAAAGCCAATGGCACGACGCTTTTCTCCTCGCAGACATGACTCTTTCCTCTGTAGACGAGATTTTTCCTACGTTTTTCGTTGACAATACTGGCGGCAGCGCAACGCTTGCATCGTTTGCGAACACTTCTCACTCTTCCCCTTTCGTCTTCGGTTTTGGCATTGGTGCCAAGAAATTTTGTACAAACAGGAAGCACGAGAGAGCAAGAGAGAGGGTTTAGTGCAGGAGGCTAAAGCGCAACTAATTGCGGCGACATAACTTGTTGCTCTGCTCTGCTCACCCAACCCATCCATCCATCCATTCCTTCGTACACATTGGCATCCAGATTGTCTCAGACCTATTGCCTCCGCAGTCAGAGTACAAACAAGAGCGAATAGCATTAGGAGACGACTAGTAGTGCCCTGCCCACGTCTGAGCCAACATCCACAACTGCTAATGGTAAACAAAGTCAAAGTGGCTGCTCAGGCATTTTTGTTTGATTGCCAACAACATGGTCGTCCTCCTGCGCCGTAACGGCGGAAAATGTTGTGCATAGCACGTAGTGTGGCTAATAAAATAAATATGCAAATAGGCAAGCAAGAAGGGCATAGAGACCAGCTGAAACTGCTCTAAATTTAAGACAACATTTAAAAGTACATTGCAGCAAGTCTTGGGGATCATCAATGGCGCCTAAGTGAAGAATAAAAAAAAAAAAATCAAGAGAATAAAGAATATAATTTGATGCCTGCTCCTGCTTCTGGGAGTGCAGTAAACTGATTGCAAATAGCAAAGCCCAGTCCGACGTCTGCTAATGGCTGACAGTAGCTTTGTCGTTGGCTTTGAGTAGCGCTTGATAAAATTATGTGACGATGAATGCACAACCAAGCCGGAGCAGGTCAAACCATATCCAGTGGCAGCTGGACGACGAGTGACGGCGAGGGCTGCTTGAAAAACGCATTAAAACTGCAGCTTTCCTTTTACATAAAAGCACATGTACATGTACATATGTAATGTGTGTAGGTACAGTATGTACCAACTTATATAAGGTGTCGTTGTGTGTGTGTGTGTGCGGTAGCATATATATTTTATACTTGGCTGACAGCTTATGTATTTTAGAGTGGTTTGTTGATTGCATGTTAAAAGGCAGCAACTGCAGCCTACATCCCTCTGCAGTAGTCCTGAACTCTTTGAATGCTGCAACTGCGGCACGGTTCTATGAAATTTAATTAAAATCTTGTGTGGCATGAAATTACATTTCGACGTGCGCTTACGTGCGTGCCCCACTCTCTCTCTCTCGCTCTCTCTTTCTCTCTTATTCTGTCTCTGCTTTGCTCCTGCTCCTTACTCTCATCATTTTTGTGCCAGTGGCCCCCCTTGTGTGTATGTGTGGCTTTTTCATGCCCCAAAGATGGCCCTGTACACACTCGTACACATATTTGGCCGCCCAACCAACCTTGGTGCACGAGTTTGTTCAAAATTGCTCAAAATTGTTCGAAATTGTATATGAAAGTTGCAGATGAAATTAAAATACTTTCAAATCACTTATGATTCTATTGAATCGGTTTTTTATTCTAAGCTGATAGTCCTTAATTGAAAACTGCAACGTTCCTTCAAGAACAATAATCACAATAAGGTACAACCCGATGAGTATAAGCTCATAATTGCTCAAGTAGTAGACGGTTTAAAACAGTTAGTTTCACTAATTAATGATTCATAGTGTTCGCTGGAAATTGCAAAACTCAAGAACCATCAAAATGCCATTTTAAGTTAAAAATCCAGTTTCACAACAAAAACGCAAAAAATGCATCTACTCTTATGTTAACAGATATTGTTGAAACTACTCTCTGAGCATTGAATTCAAGAAATCGAATGCCAACGCGCTAGCCATAACTTCGACTAAAAAAAAATGTTGGTATCTATTTCTCCTTTTATTTTGCAACGAAGTGTAGATGCCACACGATAGGCAGGCTATAAAAGTGGTAAACGCAAACAGATAAACATAAAACAGGTAGTAAAGATGAACCAATAAATCACAAGAATGTTATCGTTTGGATTTGCCTAAAATTTATCCCAATAAATTGTGCTATGTGTTTCCAGTGAGCCGCTCCAGCACATACATACACATATAATGTCAAACTGCTTTAAAACATAAGGAAATAAATTATTGTTAAATAATAAATAAACTACCGACGTATATACGTTTATAATACGCAACTTTTTCTATGACATAAAAATGTGTATCAAAACTTATAGAATTTAAGCCTGGCCAATAGGTACGATATATAGGTGAACAATTATTATTATACCAAACAATCTAATACATAAAAGAAAACTAAATACTTTTAAAAAGTTTCTATTGTAACTCAGGCAACATTTGGCATAAGCTACCAGAAGCGCTTTGACATTAGTTTATCTTATTTTTTAAATTTTTGATAACGATTATCTTTTTAACCATTTTCAAGGTTTTTTTGTGCACTAAAATCTAACGAACTCTTGAATAAACGAAATCAGACAACTTAATTTGAATTTTAGGACCATCAAGTCAAACAAATGCAGTATTAATTGAAAATATCACAACATTTGAAGATCTTCTTTTTCAAAAATACTGCAAGTGAAACACATCAAAATCGGGCAACCAAATCAACAAGACCATTAAAGGGAAATTGCCAGCAAATTCATGTTACTAGCGATGAAGTAGACAAAAGTATTAAAAATCAACTGACAACGTTTTCAGCGCTTAATCAATGCAAGAATTCGATAAGAATCCTCTATTCGGCCATAGTCGACCTTTTGCTCTACAAAATAAGCACTACGAGAAAAACTCAAGTATTTCAAAGTTGAAACTAAAAAATATTTAATATTTCTGATTTAAAGATGATTATTGTTTTAATTAATGTATTATATTAAACACAAGTATTATATTTTTGGAAATTATCAGTGTTATATACAAAACTTTCCAAAACGAAATGTGGCTTCAAGACTAAATATATTAGTCTTCATGGGGTAGCCCATATAAAAAAATGTAAATAAAATAAAATGTTATAATCAAATATAAAAGTAAAATCAACAATTGTATTTTAACAACTTTAAATAATAAATAAATTTTAATTTAAACACATTTTATAGTTGTAAGATTTTTTTTTGTAACGTAAGTGTTTCTAGCATTCATTTTGTTTTGAGTTTTTTTTTTATTTACAAAAACTTGGCCACAAATGCCACAACAAAGCAACTTTTTATATTATAGGTATTTCTGTGTACATGTGCGAGTGGGAGATAAAGAACACGAGAGCTAGAGCTATGCCAAGCCATGGCTGCCGGAAACGTGACTTATTCCAAATTTATGTAGTTTTTAGTCAACAAACGGCAAACGAACTAAAACCCTAAAACCGCGGCCAAGTTGCCTCTTTTGCCACCATCATGTCACGGCATCTCCCCCTTCCCTGCATCCCCATCGACGCTGGAGGGTTTTGTTTGTAAAATATAAAGCACTGGGAATTTATGGACTAGCATTTAGGGACAGACGACACGGGTTTTGTTATTTTTGGACTATATTTTTTGGTTTGGCTTTAGTTGCCTTTGGAGAGGCTTGGCTGGCCTGAAATTTTAATGCAAACGGGCGCTTAATTAGAAAAACTCTTTTTGTTGCTTGCATACATCTATATGTGTGAGGGAAGACCGTAGAGTAAGCAGTTTGGAAGAGAATGTATAATTTTGGTAGTATTATTATGGGAATAATAAACAATTTAACTTGATTGTGCTGTATCAATTTTGTATAAGAATAATTTAACAAAATACAATGGTATTTTGTAGCTATTTATATTTGCAGTTTTTTAAATAAAGTTTTTCATGCAAATGTAAGTTATCGCTAGTAAAATGTTAAAGAATTGCATAAGAAAAGTATTAAAAAAAAACTTTCGTGGGAATATTAAAACCAGCCCTCGCTGACATATACAACGCCATTGCCAACTTGGCGTATACGTAATATGGAAATGCGCTTGCATTCACAAATAGAAATCAACGAGCTTACAAGTTGATAGGCTTTCATTTTTTTTCTTTTTTCTTGTTGGTTAGTTTTGTTTCGTTTTTCACATATGTGCACACTTGTCACACTCTCTGGGTCTGGTATCCGCTTATATTAGTGGCTCTTGTTCGTCGTCATATGTCGATTACATAAGCAGAGCAGCGGGCCCAACCCACTGCTATGTTTTGGAAATTTGCACATTTCGTACCCTGTCAATAGATATGATCTTGCTCTAAATGATTTGGGTGGGGATAAGGCTGCGATTGTTTTTTTGCAATTACCTAAATGAGTGTAGAGTAAAATTGCAACGAGTGCCTCGAGGCTGTGATTAAAAAAAGCAACATTTTGGGTTAAAAAATAATCGGAAAAAAAGAATTGTTTATTTGGAAATTTGTTATAAACAAACATTGTAACTACGACGAATAGTGTATCATATCAGTATTAGTTGTTGAAATGTAAAGAATTAAAATTGATAAAGAGTGTAAAAAATTACAGGTATACAATTAGAAAGAAAGCAATTTATCAGTGCTGTTCCAGAGGCAATCGTATTTACATAGGCAAAAAAACGAATATTCGCTGACGGCATCTACTGGTAGACCCTTTAACAATTAACTATATTATATTTGAATTATACGAAGTGTAAAGCCCACAATACACATTTTTTTTGCAGCTGCTAAAAATTCTAAAAGTTTGCAGGTTTTCAAGAGTATGTGCTGAGGCCAACTGAAGGAAACAATGGAAATCTGAAATCGCTCGAATTAAGTTTAGGATTTGGTTATTGAATATAATAAAATTAAATTAAATCACTCGATTTCAGATTGAATTATTATAACAATTTAGTTTATAGACAAAGTTAGTTTAGTTTTCTTAAGTAGACTAAAACCAATATTCGTAAAACTAATATGAATAGTAAGTAAGTGCATTACCAATAATAAGTGTCGATATTTTTGCAGACAATGTTTTGAGTACAGAACTATGCTGAAGGAACATATGCTAAATATCAATTTGCAACAGTTTGCTACAGTTTGCAACACTATGGGGCGTTCACTGGCAAACACGCAACTATGATGCTACCTACCTAACTACACCAATGGCAACAATATTAACACTAAACATAAACCGAGTAAGTGTGTTAACATTTGACTCTTGATAAATGTGCAGCCAATAAATCCATTTATGCTAAGCACTTGGTTATTATTATAATCCGCCGTAGTGTGCACGGCCTCACACACACACACACGCAAACACATATGGATGTGGTAAAACATTTAACCCTAATTTGCATTTACGTGCACGTTTTAGCTGTCAGTTTTATGAGGATGCTTTTGTTAGATGGGCTCAGGATGCTGGGCAGGCATAATGTATGGCACAGGATATGTGTTTGTTGGTTTATATGGTACAGGTAAGTGTATGGACTGGGCGGGCTTGTAATAAAACAAATCAACAGAAAAAATAGTTCGTATGTAATTGTAGTAGTTAGATACTACACGCACACATGCCAAAAACACTCACATGTATACTAAGTTCACCTTAATTAAACGTGATTAAGTAGATTTCCTCATTTTTCTGCTCGATGAGAGACTGTCTATGACGATGATGATTATGTTTATGATGTTTCGAGCTACACTATATACATATATGAATGCCCCAAATTTACTTCTAACAAACATTGTAATTATGAAGTTCTCTATGTGCATGTGTGTCTGTGTGCGAGCAAACAGCGATTATAGGCGTCTTTGTTGTTATTGTAGCTGTTGTTGCTGTTGTAGTTGTTGTAATTTAGTTACATTTGCGAAACGAAAATGAATTTGTATTATTGTTTGCATTAATTTGCCTTATTAATTACATTTATGTCCATTGGGCCAGTCGGTCTGTCGGTCGGTCTGTCGGTCTGTCGCTCTCCCTTCTCTATTCGCCGTACTATCTGCTATCTGCGCAATCAAATAATGACACGACTGCTCTGGGGACAGTAATGATGAGTAGCGGCTGCCCGGAGATACATACGCCGCTGATGTTCCTCGGCGGCGTAGACGTTGGCCTCGAACATCAGCAACTTTGTTTAATATGCACAAAATGTCTCAAAACTTTTGCTTGCCAGTACTTATTCTTGTCCTCGTCGTCGTCGCCGTCGTCGTCATCATCATCGCAGTTGCTGCTCTTATTCTTCCTTTTATCGTTGTATTATCTCTTTTGCTATTGCTTTTATTGTTCTTGTTATTTGTGTTGTTGTAGGTGGCAACTTAGTTTTATTTCTTTGGTGTTGTTGTTACGTCTCTAGCAATTTCTATAATTGCCCGCCGTCTACCAGCCTGCCCGAATGTCTTTATCAGTAAGCGTCTGTATGGATGTGTGTGTTTGTGAGGCAGTACGATTTTGTTGCAAATAGTCGGAAAATTCCTTTTAAGGGCAGGGAAAAGACTCTTAACAGCATTAAAATCTATTGAAACACTTCGCATACCGTTTATGTGTCTGATAGTTATTGTTACCAAAGAAAGCCGTAGGTCATTTCTGCACTAAGAATTTGATGAAGATACAAAAAGATATCGAAACTAGTTTTTGTTATATTACAAATTATTTATTTTAATTAATAAAATCAATACAATCTATTACTCCGATTTCAGAATATAAATGTTATATAGTCTAAGCGTTACCCGATAGAAGAATAGCACGATTCTTCCATTATAAAAAATAGTTACAAAATGCCATTTAAATCTTAAGATGTAGCTAAAAGTTTGACAAAAGTTAACTGATTTTTATAAACACTCGTCAATTAAATCGTTAATGTGGAATTTGTTTAAATTAAAGTACTGCAAATCATCAAACCGGAATGTTAGATTCTAGACGACGTATTTGAATATAACTTTCCATATATATGGAAATACATATATATCAATAATAATTACAATTGGATCGATATATGCCGGTAAGCACATAACTGAACTAGATCTATAGTAAACTATGCGAAGAACATAGAAAAACAAAGTAATGCAACTTATATAACTATTTTGTTGGGAACATAAGTTGAAGATATATAATTACAACAATAAAACTAGTAAGTTGCTCTCTCATGCTGTTAAAACTTACAATTATAAACATTTAAATAATTTATCTATTATTACCTTTTACCGATATCTTTATAAATAATCTGCAAAAAAAATGCTGGAGTACGAAATGTTGGAGCCATATCATCGAAAGCAAACTTATTTGGATTTTAAATCATTTTCGAGAACAAATAAAAAAGATAATTTTTTTGGTATTCCCTAAAAAAGGATCTCCAAGAGTACACCTACTGTACCATACATAGAGGCTTCGATATTAAATCGATATTGAATTCAATGCGAACTTAATCGGTGACAGTGCCAGCCATAAGAATTTTATG
This sequence comes from Chymomyza procnemis, assembly GCA_035046065.1. NCBI lineage: Eukaryota > Metazoa > Arthropoda > Insecta > Diptera > Drosophilidae > Chymomyza > Chymomyza procnemis. The sequence continues at coordinate 62,815,417 of JAWNOJ010000026.1, forward strand.
CAACTACTTTTAAATCCAAATAAACACAATCAACCACTAATAACAATATATTGTAAAATACATTCGAATTTCTTCCTTTGGTGTGTGTTATTTCTTAAACAATCTGTTTTTCTTAATTACGTCAATATCTTCCGTCATTAACGCTAAAATTTATGCTTTGGGCCTTTTAAATTATATTGAATTTAATTGCAATGTCCAACGACTGTTGAGTGTTTAAAATATTTGAAATCGATATATTAACTGCAATTATTTTATTATTTTGTGGTAAATATGTTAATTTGACGAAATATAAACAAAATTATATTTTATTCGATTTAAATTTTTTGCGAATTTTGATCTTTTATTTGACTACACTTATTTTAATCAATAAAACACGGTCAAGTTAAATATATTCCATATTGAACTAGAGAACATTCAGTAGGTTCAAGCTTAAAAGCAAGAGCATTTGCATAAATAAAGAGACATGAAATCTTCATTTACCGGACAAATTTGGGTCATCAATCAATCTCTTGATTCCTGGAGAAAATATGAATTTAAAGTTATGTTTTCTTAAACAGTTTTTTTCAAAGTTGACTGAAATTCGAATTTAGCATGCATATGATTGGAATAAAAAGCTACAACAACACAGACTTGCTTTATAAGCAACGCAAAGAAGGATTGCTTGAAGGCTAATAAAAGCAAAAGCAGAAAAAATTGAAATTTAAAATTCCTTTTGAAAGCTGTTGTTATCCCTTAAAGCAAACGAAAAAATCATGGATGCAGATCGTCATGCCCTTAGGAAATATTAAATCTTTGCAGATAGCAGAAGCATTGCCAATAGGCTTATTACGGACTATTTAAATAAAATAATTTTTTACAAGATCCGCGATTTTTTATGTTCCGTCAATAGCTAACTTTAAAATTTTTGAATTAAAAAAAGGTAACAAAAAAAAAATTGTGCAATCTTCTGTTGAAAAAGGTGTTTCTATCACGTGAAATGTCAAATCTACCAAATAATTCGGAATTATAAAAAAAAGGTTTTTAGTCCAGCTTCTTTCGGAAATCTTATTAAGCACACAAAATTACCTTCTAAAATATTGGGATAGCATGCAAAATACACAAATTAAATGGCTTCTAATTTTCCAGATAATTATTTGTCTATTTGGTACAGCTTAATAACAAAACTTGCAAAAATGATCAAATTTTCAAGAAAGTTCGTTTATCTCTAATAATTGCGTCGGCACAGAGTATAACGTATAACGAGTATAATTCCAAGCTGAATCTAACGAGTTGTTTATCAAACAACTTTAAGAACTTATAAGTGTTTGTTGAAAAAAATAGAAATACTACCTAAAGTTGAGATTTTCGGTATAAGCTAAATAATAATTTCTAATAAATTATATTCAAATTTTGTAAGATTAATAAGAAGACGGTAGTCAGACGATAAGACAATAATGCTAAAAGCCAGGATTATTTTAATCAGCAGTTTATTCAACAAAAATTACTGCTAAGCTCGAGTTTAAATAAAAAATAAGATTAGTTGCCTTCAAGTCTGAAATACTTTTGTGGCACTTCCACCTAAACTTCTTTGTAACTTTTTTTTCATACAATTGTGTGTAAGGGATCCACTAGATACTAATCCACACGTCATATACCAATATAGAAAAATGTTTGTTTTAAAAAAATACTAAGAGAGGAAACAAAATAAACTCACTTTTTTAAAGAACTAAATTTGGCAAAAATTTACTGCTTAAGTAAAAACGTTTTGAAACTATCAAGCAAAATCACGAAAAAATTGTCTAGGACTTCATGACAGCCAACAGCTCTCTTGGCCAAACAGATTTATATAGACAACAGAAAACAGGGGACAAAAAAGAGAAGAGACAAATAAATAAAAGACTTCCGTGTTGATTGTTTTGTTTTGCTTGTGCAGCGCCATAAAAACTGATGGAGCCCGACACACACAGGCACGAAGCAAAGGACCTTAAAGGTGGCACAACTACGCCCGTAAAAATGATGGCTATGAAAATCACTTTAAAAGCAGCTAGAAGTACAATGCTGCAGATGCGAGAAATGGTAAGCTGGTGAAGCAATGGGCGAAATCGTCTATGTTTGCGAAAAACCAAACCAGCCCGTCAGTAAAACTATTGCAACAATAAACAAGAACAATTTGACAATTGAAGTGCTTCCTTTTGAGGCAACATACAGACAAATACACTTACACATAGAAGCTGACACACATACAACATCGTAGACACACGCACACACACAGCATGCGGTTACAAGCAAAGTAAAAACTAAATAAAAAAACAAAAAAAAGTAAAAGCAAAGCTGTAATAAAAGAAATGCCGGGCTGACTGGCTCGGCAAGTGGCATCATCAGCAGAAGAGTCAGCAGCAGTTTGGGGACGAGGGCGGCACTTGAGCACAGTTTCCGGTCATTTACACGTACGATATGTGTGTGGCCCAGTGTGTGTGTGTGTGTGCGTGCGTTCCAAAGAAGTGCGCCTTATTCTTGTTGTCTGACATAGTATCCTACTTTTTTATTGGCTTCCATGGCACTCTCAAAGACAATAACTGTCGAGTTGGACAGTTAGGACTCTGTAGCCGATTAAAAGCTGCACGCCGGCGATGACACTTGGTTAATATAAACCATTCCGTTCTTTTCCAATTGATAGAAATTTGCCAAAACTTTCTGTTTGTACAAAAGTATCATATTGAAAACCAAACATAAACAAATTTGTTACAAATTCAATTTACTAGCCATGAGTATATACCCAAATATTTCTTATATGTAATTTTATAGTTTTGTTTACATATTGGATCAATTTTCATTTTTGGCCCAAACCCTCAACCAAATTCACATTTTCTTTTTTTTATTTAAATTTATATTTCTATACAATTAGTAGAAATCAACACTGGCGCTCAATCTAGGGCAATTCCCACAGGAATCGCTCAACCAATGAAAAAAAGTTAAAAAAAATAATAATTCGGACAATTGTGGGTGGACGCGTAAAAAGGATGGGGGACCGTATTGAAAACAACAACAATAAAATACAAAAAAAATAATGACAAAGAACAACAACAGTTTTCATAATTTCGTAGCAGGGACATGATTTGCAGCGAGCACAGGCTCCACAAGAGAGCAAAACGACCATAGGGCCAGCCAGCCACGTGCAACACATAGAGACAGTGAGAGAGGAACAGCAAGAGAGAGCGTCTGCACAGATTCCTTTGCTGCGCAGCTGACATTAGTGCTGCTGCTCCCTGCTTACAAACAGGATCAGGGTGTGGTGAGTATGCTGTCACCAACAGCAGTGGCGGCAGCGCCAACAAGAACGGGAGCAACAACAAACACAAGCATCAGCGTTTGCTGTTACAACAATTTTTGCACTGCTACCGCTGTCGCTGCCGCTGCCGCTGCCGCTGCCAACAACGGTATTTTGCACTCCCTTTTCTGCGGTATGTACATTACCTGCTCTCTGCTGCTGTGTTTCTTTCCGTTCCGTTCTGCTCGGCTGCTGCTGCTACGCCGTGTGGCTTGTGGCTTCTCGCAAAAATTTCCTCACACTTTTCCACAAAAACCTTTATGCTGTGATATGTGGCACAAACACACACGCACACCCTCACACTTCGCACTCACTAGCGCGCGCACACACACCACGCTCACTAACACACTCGTCTTATCACACACACACACACACTCCAACAACAACCGCGCGAGCGCTCCTTCTTTATGATTAGCGTCCAACACTTAATTATACACAATTCGTTTTACATATTTACATTAAAAATCATTGCAAAAATTTATGATTTGCACATTTGCATGCTCCTTTGCATTTCCGTGTTGCCGTGGACCTTTGGTGCTGCTTACTACTACACCGTTAGTTGTGTGTGTGTTTGTGTGCGAGTGCGCGTGGAATATATTTTCTATTGCTATTTTTTTTTTTGTATTTTTTTTTTAATATTTTTGCAAGCAACTTTTTGGACTGCAGTAGACAATTTCGCGCTTCCGTTTAACTAACAACCGTACACGTCAACTGTCTGCAACTGACTGGCTGAGCGAATAACTGAACGATTATACGAGAGACATGAATTGAGCGCAAAATCAATGCAAGCTCCGAGCGAGTGCTACATTCCAACACACTCGCTGAGACGCCACACACACACATACGCACGCACGCATAGACGCAGTCTCTTCGCATCACGGCTAACGGCAATGTTGTTGTCGACGCCATTGTCGTGTCTGTGGATGCTGCAAAGCAACACTACTTCGTCGCCATCTTGTGCTCTTCGTGTGCGCTTGGACGTCGCCGTTAGTCTCTCTCTCTCTCTCCATTCTCTCTGTTTGTTCCATCTTTATAGGCAAACGAGTGTGTGCGTGTGTGCATTTGTTGGACAACTTGGCTAGCACTTTGTTGCTGCTTTGTTTTGATTTATATTTTTGTGGTAGGTTTTCCGCGCGCCTGCCGAGATTTGAGCGAGCTTATCGGAGAGCAACCTTAGTGCTTGCCGTTTCTAGATTAAAGAGCATATTGCGAATACTTTTTAAATTATGTTAACTAAAACTAAGTAAACTATATATAAAAAAATAAATTTTTAGCAATAAATAGTGCCCAGTTAAATGTGCATCAGCATCCAAGGGTCAGTCAGTCCATCGTCTAAGGTCAATCTTATCTTCGTGCCGCTGACCCATAAAATCGCAAAGGAAAAGCAGACGCATGTTGACAGGCTGCCCCCCGAGCAGGCGAGCATGCCAAACTAAAAATAAACCAACGCCAAGTCAAACACACATAGACGCACACACACACACACACAACAGCAGCGCCATTACACTCTGCATCCTTTCAAAATACTTTTGGCCCCGCCTTTGCCAAATCCTTTACATCTGCGATACCACAGTAACACGATAGAAAAAAATGAACAACTTAAATTTCAACCATTTTTCCACTTTTGTATAAATATCTGCTTAAACAAATATCATAAAAAATATAGACAAGCATATATACAAACCCAACAACAACAAAAAAAATGTATACACATATTTATGCCACAAATGAACAAGTGGATACGAGTAGGCATTTATAAATATTTGACCGTATAAAGTTACGCACGACCTATGAAAAATGAAAATGGAAATAAAATACTTGAAAGGAGTGTTTAAAAACTGACGTTCTACTCACGGCTCCCTTTATGCAAACTAACAGCGTTTCGCTTCGTTTCGCCTTTGTGTGCGTTGGCTCATGAATATGTAAATTGTTATTATTGCATATTGTTAGGCGCAAGAGACAACAGAAGCAGTGTATCCCTTGCCCAAACCCAGCCACCCAACCATCGTAGTAACGGAGGGTCTTGTCTTTCGAGTGTGTTCTTACCAAGTAAAATGCAGCGAAAGGTAATAGTTTAAGATGTGACGCGTACAAATAGAGTTGTGTATACTTTGGCATGTTCCTTTGGTGACAGCTTACCAGCAACTGAACATATATACAACAAGACAACACGAACGTGTGCTATACGCGGGGCATAGTTGCCTGAAAACGTAGCACCGCAAGCACCATGGGGAATAACTCAAGTGGCAACGATGTCTACAGATGTCGACGTTATCACATCCGTTATGAACTATGTATCCGTGTGCCCTAGTGGAAATCATCACTTATTGTGATGTCATTAACAGCATAATGATGTCAACGAAGGGACGACCAGTCTGTACCAATCTCTGTTATCTCAAAAAGTAACAGGTCTGTTTTAATTTCTTTGAATGTCTTCTTGATTTATTCTCTTTTTTTCTTTTAAATTTTCAAACATAGACTATGTTGTCAAATTGAATAATAAAATACGCCAAGCAGTGTAGTACCCGACAGTGCGATACCCTGTAACTACTTTTTAAAGCTGAGACTTATTAAAGTGAACATGGGGTAGAGGAGGGACTCGAAGGGACTCGAAGGGACTTTAATACACTTGACCATATAGCTATAGGGTATAAAAATAAAAGCACTTAAATCAACCGTGTACGCAGGCGAAAATTGTTGTTGGTAGGCGTGGCACAAACGTTCAGCTCATCTTCATGTACATACACACATACACGAGCGCGCACATACAAATACATTCTCATATATATAAATATATATATATGTGTGTGTGTGTGTGTGTCGAAAGCGCCGGCAACGACTGCTGGATGAATGCGCGTTTAGTTTCAAGTGTTATTTTTATACTAGAAGCTTGTTCTTGTCCTGCTTGTTCTGCTTCGTTTTTCATCAGCATCCTTCTCATAGTCATCGTCTTTCTCGACGACGCGTCGTCTTTCACATCGTCATTCTCGTCGCTCGCCGCCTCATCGTCGTCTATTTTGGTTGAAGTGCGTAATTGATGTGAAAAGTGGCAACAAACTGTTTTTTATTTGCGTTTGCTTTCTATTTGTTTAAATTGCTGGGCGCTGTCATTAATGGTTGGTTGGATTCCGGCTGGTGGTGGGTTCCTCTTCAATATGCAACGACAACGGGTAGTTGGTGTGACGACGCATGGCCACATAGACCATAAACAATAGTAATTTTTTCAGGCATGATTAAAATTGTATTAAATTTTAAATTGCATAACAAAGTATACGTTGTCAATGCTATTTGCCACTCAACGTTTCAATTAAGACCACAATAAACGCTTTATGCCAATGGCTGGCCAGGTGTTGGCATCAATCAATTTTAGTAGCATAATTATCGGCGCATATTTCCTTGTCGAAGACTGTGCATCATTTTGTTCTCTCAAGAGACGGTGGTCATTTTGCTTTGTTTATTGCCCATAAATACATGATACTTTCATGCAGCTGCTACAAGTCAAATAAAACATATTACAATGGTCCAGCACAGAGCAAAGCTTTGGAGATACACAAAGTAAGATACGGGGGCACCTCCTGGCGCTATTACTCAAGCTTAAGTGGCCAAAAGATGTACGCAATCTGACAAATTTCGCACAAATTATGCGCTTCAGACATGGCTTCAATCGTTTGGAGAGCATGACGTTTACTATCATGATGATTACGTTGACTTGGAGTGAAGCTTGCCGTCCGGCAACAAAAGAAGAAAAGGCGACGAAATTATTATTGCATTAAGTGGAATTATTAAATTTCATCGCTGGCGATTCGCTAGAAATAAAAATAAATAAATCTAATCAAAAATAAGAACACAAATAAAATCACAAATGTTTGAGGGGGCAAAAAAGCAGACAAAAACAGAAACGAAAACGAGGCAGTAATACGGCGAATGACAATGATGAGTGCTAAATAAATCAATAATAAAAAAAAGAGACAATGACACATAATGCGGGACCCGATCCCATGATTCCCTGTGCCCATCGAAGTAAAGTTTTTGGCGCGCCACTCAAATCAACATAAAGTTTGATATATTGCGACACAGCAGTGTTCGCCATCCAGCCGGTCGGTCGGCCATGTTATGCATTGATTTAATGGCCTGGTCTCCTGGAGTGGGATTCCCATTGTTGTAAGCGTCGTGTCTTTGACAGCGCAGAAGTTGTGTAGCTGAGACTGGTGCAGAAATGCAGAGGCGAAGGAGCTGGTCAGTTGGTTTGTGTCACATTCCAATTATTGTATAGTTCGACTAGCATCGTCTTTATTGTTATTGTGATTTTGAAATTAATTGCATCGCGTGCTTGCTCAGTAGGTGGCGCCAGCGTATTAAATATCATTCATGAGATGAATGCCAATGGAAGGCAATAAAAGTGTAAGACGGTGTATTGACCTGACTTGCCTATTTTGTGGGGTTTTTTTTTTAAGTTTCCTTTTACAATGTCCAGTAACGTTCATGTAACAATATTTCGTTATCTTTAGAGATATGGGTAACTTATTCGAACGCCGCAGTAGCTTATGAAATCTTCTGATAATGAGCTACGATACTCTGCACCATAGAACTTATAATAGACACTCGGATGCGAATAGGGAAATGTTTGCAGGGTATATTTAGTACAATAAATGCAATCCAAGAATAATACCATAAATAATACATTGTTTGTCTTATAAGTTTCGATTTTTTTATAATTATTTTGGCGCTGCAAGAACGAAATTTGACTTGGTGAATGTTTTAAGAATTCGGATTTCTTTCTATTAAATTTACTTACAAAGTTCAGCATTGCTTGCATTGTCCCCGATGCCTACTACATCCTCAAACGCACATAAGAAGGACTCTGGTGAAATTTGTGGGCTAACTCTGAGACTGCGTATTGCTGAAAGTGTAACAGTTGCCTATTCTCAAGCTCTCCCACTCATCGCAGTTGGAAATATTCATAAACTATTTTACATTAATTTTAAAAATAAATAAAAAAATGTAATACTTAGATCAAGTGTATGCAATTTTAAGCTTAATTTTTGAAGAAAATGATTCCTAGATGTATATTGCTTATCGCAGTTCCTCAGTACGGTAACTTAACGATTAAATATGCAAGACATTTGGTTAAAAAAAATAAATTAATAAGATAGGCATGCATGGTAGATATTTTCAAGAACTCATATTTGTAATGACTATGGATTTCAAAAAGGCAGAGAAGAATACATTGATAAATAGTTAAGAAATCCCACTTTCTCTCTCTCGTTCCCTTAAATCATATTTACAAAGTATCTGTCTGCATTTGTCTGTCCAAAACCGGCTGCCTTTTTCACGCTTCTTGGCACTGTCCCTTCATTTTGGCCGCATGGGTACTATTATAGCCAAGGGCCAGACGACTTCATATCGGCCTGTTTACATGCTCAGTTTGTTGGCAAACATATGCAGCAGACACGGACACATGTTTAGGTGCATGTTTGAATGGTATCGTTTGTGTGAGGCTGGGAAGGTAACTCGGAAGAATTTAATTATAACTTCTGTAACTAATTTCCGTTTTTGCCAATTTGGCAAACGGATGTGTGCGCATATGCAAAGTAGCCAAAAAGGCTGCATATGACTCCGGTCCCTGTGAGGTAACGGATTGTTTGGAATACGTAGACGATGCACAAGTTGTCAGTTGATTTTCTGTTACATAAACATGAGCTTCGGTTGGGACACTCTCATAGTTACAGTAAAATCTAATATTCAAGCTACAAACTTTCGGCATTCTTCGTTAATAATTTAATAAGTTATAATTTTAAAATCAAGCTAATCCCAAATTTGGCTACGTAGACTCATTCAGTTAGTATTTAAAGATTTTCAATAGCAATTTATTAGAAAATCGAAATACGTCGACGAATTAGACTACCATTCCGGTTCTACATTGCGGTAAGATTGTTTCATGAAAAAAATTGATGACGTATAGTTTCACCGCCTAATGCAGACATAAGATATTATAAGATCAAAGGAAATAACAAGTCGCCGATGAAAGGGCTTAAATAGATAAAATTAGTCTTAGTAAGCACAGGACCGAATCCCTATCTTTTGAAAGTTTATGTCTTAAACAATATACAAGTTTGATGCTATGAGAACTACGTTTTGCACATTTTAACTTTGCGAGCGATTTATATAAAACAAAAAATTATATCAAGCTGATTACTTTTGGTTTACAACAAAAAGTGAATAAGTATAGAGATTTATGATTGGAATTTCTTCACAAAGGATAATGAACTAATATCAAAAATTTGTTAACTGATTTTTAGTTTTTACGATAATGATTTTAACTGCTGTCGAAATAAAATGTTCTAAAATTTGCAAAACACAGTCAAAAAATAAAAATAAAATAATATAAAAACAACAAAAAATGTTCAGACTACAAAAATAAATATATTATTTAGAAAAAATTGGTGTTAATTGGGATTAGTTTATCTAAGCTTCATGAAAATTTGCTACCTAATTTTGTTGCTGTTATCATAGTCAGGGTTACTTTCCTTAGATAATGAAGTGTTAAAAAGTAGACACCTCCTAAACATAAAATGGCGACTTGTTCCCTGATAACGAAATCATTAAATTGCATATCGATTTCCAGTGTTTCTGAATGAGTCTTAGATCGGTTCAGAATGTTCTGTTCCTCAAAGAAAATTTAAAGTCCGGAGGTTTCCCTTTTTTGATATTGTCCTTCTGCGTAGACTTACACAGGTGACTGCATGAGTGTTCGATTAATTTGGCAAAGGTCTATATAAATTTCCTCATTATACATTATATACTTTATGTTGACGTGAGTAAAATGACATGAGATTGCGAATATTCATTTTTAATTTTCTTATATTTCACAGTACCTTTTTCCCAAAAAAAACATTAAAGGTTTGCAATCAATATCTTGGTGTATTAACATCTGATCACGTTCATGAGTCATGTTCTAGAGTTGTTATACAGATAACTAGAGAATTTTCTTTTGCATATTTATTCTAGCCTCGACTTCGCTGTCTTAGGATTACTCCGAGTATTCACAATTGCCCTTTATTACAAAATAATGTTCTATACTTTAAGTAGTACAAACAAGACTTATAAAAAGTATTTATGTTATTATTATTATTGGAAAAAATCCGAAGGTGCCACAGAAAGTGATATCAGTTTTTATTTCGAAAAAAAAGGTCTTAATGTTGGAGTTTCGGTAAGAATACAGGTACTCAGTTGATGCTTTCCAAGAACTATTTTGCAAAAAAAGACCCTTATTTTTTTGAAATAAGAAGAGGGAGTAGGGGCTTAGTCATTGCATATTGCTTTCTCTTTTTGTGCGAACAACTTTCGGTATAAATGTCCATCAATACGAATAAATTAACTATGATAAAAGAGACGTCAATTTCATCAATAAAACCGACAGTGCAGCAGATTTAAATTGTTTTGAAGTCGGAACTTATCAAACAGCTGTTGGAAATGGTAAAGATACAACCGTCTCTAGGCAAGCTGCAGATAAAATATTCTAGGGATCTAGGTCTTTTCTTATGGACGGACAGACCCATATCGCTCAATCGTTAGCCGAGATTATTGTACGTTTTTAAGTTTAAAGGACCATCATCTTGCCCTTGCATACACTGCACAAATCTAGTATACCCTTCTTGCATTAGAGGTATACAGCACTAATAGTCAAAAAAAAAAATAATAATAGGCAAAAAAATTAATAAGCTTTACAAAAAATACAATTTTTGTATTTTATAGTCTTATTGATGAATTTGACGAATTTTGCCTGTGGTATCTCGAATATTTTTTGAAGAAATGAATAATAATTAGACTTAAACTTAAAATTAACTCCTCCAATATTATTGTACTTTATTATAGCTTTATTATGGAGCTACTCAAGTAAAAAAAAACATTCTTTATAAACGAATTAAACAGGTACCATTTGTTATAATAGACGCATATTTTGAGTTTATTCATATTTCGTCACTGTTTGGTATTTGAAAAACTTTTGTTTTTTAGTGAGACATCAGTGAGTTGAATTTTGTAATTAGAATTTATACACAAATTTTTATTAAATGGCCCAAACCAACCCAAGTAGTTACAAGTGAGAATATTTGCACCAATTGAATATTACGCATACGCCATGAGTGCAAAAAAAGTTGTGGCAGTTTTTCGGAGCTGTTAGTAGTTACGCAGATATTAACACGTAGACACATAAACATCAAGCGACATCCTCATAATCATCGGGCTCATTTACGTGACTTGGTATGTCCATTAGCTGGCCAACCAGCACACATTAACAACATCAAAAGTATTTAACAGCCAAAGGCAACAAGCCGGTGATGATATAAAGCCCAAAGGAAAACAGCGGTCCTTGTCGTTACTAGAGGTAGTTGAAGCCGGAGAGCAGGAAATGTTTGCGCAACAAAATTGAAAGAAGAGAAGGATTTGGCCCGAACAACAACGTTGCACTTTAGTCGCTTAACCTCACTCAAGTGGGGGGAGCCATGAAGTTGGAGACTATGAAGTGGCCGGGTAGGTTTCAGCTATTTTATTTAAAAATATGTTTGAAATAAAAAACGTCCCTGGTCAAAAGCAATTTTGAATTTGCACTTTTGATAAATTAATTAAAAGCGAAAAGTCAACTGAACGGTCGTCCGCCCTGCCTGCCTTTTTTTATGTATAAACATGAAGGGTCCAGAATCTTTAAAGTAATTAATTAAATAAAAGGCGAGAATGAAAGCCTTGTCCCAAATCAAAATGCAGGAAAAAAATATATACGATCCGAAACCGTTTTAAAGAGCAAAAGCAGTTGTGCCAAAGAAATAACTCTTCAATTTCAAAGAATGAATGCCGGGACTGTCAAGACAAACTACCGAGACTTACTGAGTTGAAATTATGGCAACCACTGACACAGAAATCTATTTTTCATTTTTTCACAAAACAAAAATAAAACAAAACTCAAGTTAAGCAACGCAAAAGAAAAAGAGATAAAGTCCAAGTCGATGCTGGGATTGCGGACAGTGTCTGTTGTGGTTCTGCTACTTGGACAAACGGGCGAAAAGCCTTTAACAATAAGCAGCAACTAACTACAGGAAAAAGCCTCCTTAGCTTGAAGAAGAAAAACACAAAAATTATGAAAAAAAGACAAGTCCGCAACAAAAAAGGGCTAAAAACAACAGACGAAAAATAAATAAAAACAAACAGCCAAGCAACACGCTTATCTATGTTTCACTTGTTGTTTCGTCTAAAGTTTAGCAATAGTAGCATTTTATCAAAATTTGTTTATTATTTATTTTGGGACTATACAAAATTTGAAATATATTGAAAATTCAGTCAACGACGACGGCATTGTCTGTTCAGAATACGTATATATACGTATATATATGTGTATGCCTGTCATGCCACAGTGTGGGTGTCTAGTGAACTTGAGAAGTTTGTTGAATGCGGTTTGTCTTAGCTTCAGCTAGAATTAACGCCAATAGCTATGGGCATGTTAAAAAGCCACATACAGACGTTTGTATACACTTTCAGCATTTTAAGGGTAACTGCAGTGAAATTGTACAATTCACTGGTAAATATCAAACTTCGTTTGAAATGGCACCAACAATTTTCAATGCCAATAATATCTGCAAAGCTACTCAATCTGAAATACAAGTACGTATACGCAATAATTTACACCCTAGACAATTTGTACCCTATACCAGTATATATTTTTTATGTGCTGGAGAAGATGTTGCTGTTGCTGTTGCTACTGGCGCTGCTTGGCTTCGCTTCGCTTTTGAGTTGTCATAACAACATCTCGTCGTGTGTGTGGGTCTTTGTGTGGCCATGTTTGTGTGTTTTGCCTATAAGCAGCTGTCAGTGATTTCTGACAAATTGATTTGACAGTCGACAGGCGAGCTGTGACGGCAGTCACACGATGACTAGAACATGAGCAGGAGCATGAGTTTAGGGGTACGGGCATAAGGATGCTGGGTCTCAGCTTTGTCTAAAAAAAGATGAAAGGAAAATCAACCAGCATCAGCCAGCAAAAAGCAAGACACAAGCAAGCACTGGGTTTCTGTTGCTATGTCTATGTGAAAGTGCTTTTTATCTAGTTTTGGCTTTATAGACACACATATACTTATACATATACATATATACACCTACATACATGTATACGTTAGTATCTGTGTAAATCTTGATGTTGCCAAAGAGAAGAACGCGCAAAGAGTTGTGCAAAGAGCAACGGGCAACTGGCAATTGGAGCAACGAAAACATCGTCAATGTGGTGGAATTACTCATGGAATTTGTGTGGACTGTAAGTACGTACGAATGAATTTAGAATGTATTCCATGTAGTAAGCTCATGCTTGTAGCTTGTACTAGTTATATTTAGTTGCCTTTTAGTGCTTATAGCTTATCTCTTATCGTGCGCCAGTTTACCTTGCAAATAGTTTGTCGTCCCTTTTTTGGTTAGTGATTGACTGACTGCCTAGCTGACATTTGCGTTTTGATGTTACTTATATTTCTGTTGTTGTTTAGTTGATGTCCCTTTGGACAGCTTGCCATTTGCAGACACGATTAAATAACAGCAAGTTGCAAGCCACCCAAACCACGCCCAACGCGACGCTAGATTGACCAAGTGTTGGCCATTGCCATTAGGGTGGGTTACCAGCCAAGCTTCATGCGAAGCACTTGACAGTTTTATTTATAAACTGTGTAAATAAAACTGTAAATCACCAGAGAGCTGAAGCGGTGGGAATGTGTCCAACACAATCCAGCGCTGTAAATATATCAAATGGTCAACACAGACACACACACACACACACACACACTTGTCGCTCCCTTGCAAATATTCTCAGAGCAACCCAGGCATACACAAACGCTGGAGGTTAGCCATGTTGAACGTTAGTGGGCCACAAATCAAACAATTAATTTTGTTGGCTGAAATTCCAGCATATAAAGAACAAAGTCAACACTAAATCAACAGTCAAACAATTGAACCATTTAACTATGTAAATAAAATTAATACGCTAATAACAACAATCACTCCCACGCAACTAAAAATGCAAGTTGGATTAATGGACAAAGTTTTCGACATTGGAATACTCTCAGAACTGCACATTTTAGTAAGAAAAAGTTATTCCGTAGGCCAAATGATGTTGGGCTCTATAAATAATGTATGACTTCAAGCTAAGGAACATCCTTTTCATGGTAACAGAAAAAATTCTGAGCAGTATCAATGTGCTACTCTGTCTTGTCTTGGGATTACTCTAATGGGAGAGTGATAGAAAGTGCCTAGAGTCAATTAAATGAAATTATAGAACTGTAGAATTTGTGCCTCGAGTAGCGCAACTTACAAGATCTACGCATGCCTAGTACTCTTGTCTTACAAAACTTCCATGGAGTAAACAATGAAATAAATGAAAGTCAAATTCAAATGCGTTCACTGAGTATTCCTAACAGTTATAAAGATAATGATCACTTTTGAAGCAGAGATGCAGCAAAGGAAAAGAACACTTGTAAGGGTCTTCAGCGATATTAACTCGTGCAATCGCTACTACAACTTGAAGAAAACTGAAATATTTTCTCTTCGGCTATGGATAACCAAGATATTGATAAGGTTACGACAAGTGTAAGAAAATCGATTTAAGATTTCCCAAAGAATACTGCGAGGCTAAATTAAAATTTTCTTAAAAATTGCGACTGGAAGAATAATGTCGTGTTGAAATGATCACTGTAAGAATAAAAATTATTTTTGTACATTTTCCCATAAATTACATGAGTCAAATAGTCTACAAAATTTTTTGACTTTCAAAACGAGCAAAATCTATTTTTCTGATATGGTCATTTAGCTGGCCTTGTCGAGAGATTGTTGAACCTCATTGGTATCTTTTTAATATTTAAAGTAAAAGAAATAAGAAAGTGTATTCGTAAATTAATAAGTGGTGAATGTGTGGAGATCAACTATGAACTGTTGCAACCAGGCGAACCGTAATAGCATTACCGGGGTACTCCATTGGAAGCAATTAATACTTCATAATCGAGTCTGAAAAGAAAATCGCCCGTAATACATGTGTTAAATTTGGTGACACCGAACAAGAAACTTTGCAATGGGACATCTAGGGTCTTCTGATTTCTACTCTTTCCGATTGGTGATATATGATCTGGCAAATCAGCGCGTTCAAGTTTTCGACAATAATCTCGTGAAAAGACAAAAAGAATAATTTCGACAAACCATTTAGAAGCTATCGCAAAGATGATTAAAAGTTGTGTAGACCTAACATATTT
The DNA here is from genome assembly GCA_035046065.1 of Chymomyza procnemis. Classification (NCBI taxonomy): domain Eukaryota; kingdom Metazoa; phylum Arthropoda; class Insecta; order Diptera; family Drosophilidae; genus Chymomyza; species Chymomyza procnemis. The sequence goes on from JAWNOJ010000026.1 coordinate 62,830,996, forward strand.
TGTAGAATTATTATGAAACGAATGTTTTAGAACTAAGCTTTGAAGTAGGTGAAAAATATAACGTTTATCATTTTAAGACTGGCGTATATTTTTGAACTGACATAACACAAATTAAACCACATAATTGAGAGCTTCACACATTGAATAGCAAGTGTTCATCAACATAAAAGTGATACAATTTCATTAACTAGACATTCAACCCGTTGTTTGTAGTCCCCAATTCAATCGTACCAATTCCAAAAATACATTCGGCCAGGACCTTCGCCTTTTCGGTAGACGCATTTGCTGAGCCCAGAAAAATCCATTAAAAAGCAATCAATATATGGATATTGTATTAACTGTACACAAAACGTATACATACATACTCGTGCGCCGCATATATAGTACAAAAGTACAGATTTTCAACCTCATCCAATGAGCAGTCTCTCGTCGTTAGGGGCACAATGAATTTGCCCAACGTTAGCAACAACGACAGCAAGGAGAACTCGAATCGACTTTGGTGTTGTTGTCGTCCTTGGTGTGGGTGTTTCTACAGCCGCAGCATGACGGGCAACTTCGTTTTCACAACGTCATCATCAACGCCATATACCGACGCCATTGCCCTACTCATTTTCGTTTTGTGCTCATCTAGTTAAGAGCCGGTCCTAGTTCCACAACCAGTAGCCATTCCCTATCGTTGGGGGCACTTCCGCGTAATCTGAATTTAATTTACCATACGAAGCGCCAAGCAACCAACCTACAGCCAACAGCAAGAAGCTAAAAGCAACAGACGAGCCAACCGAAGAGAATGAAAATTGAAAAATGTCAAAAACGCAACCTAACGAAAATGAACTTTGAGCTAGCGGGCGGTCAAAATTTGTGTCCAAATGGGCACTGGAACTGAATTCACTTGTGCCCCAGAAAATCTCCCAAAATACGCAATAGCCTGAAAATGAATGGCCATTAAGTACCAGCAGTCAAGTCATATCCAAACGAACCAAAGTGGACCGTTGCCTCAAGATGAGCACAGCTGGAACAGCATCGAAAGGTGTGGCTGTTTTTGTGTACCTTGGCCAAAACATACCTTCGATGAGTGGCCGTTTTTTCTACTCGCTGATTTGGTTGCTGCCCACCGGGGTCCTCCCCCAATTTCGCCCACTGCCAATTGACTGCTGAGTGCCATAATTTTTATGCCTTGCTCTATGGGTTGACCTGATTTTTGTGACGTCATTTGTTGCGCACGAATTCAATTTGGGGGTTCTTGAATGTAACTGTGTGTTCAGTGGAGAAACGCCTTGCTGGGTTGGCGGCAGAATGATGACTTAGAGACCTCTATGAGTAGAAGTAGCTCAAAATTATGTAACTTTTTTTTAAACTTACTTCCAGCTGCTACTTAATAAAATAAATGAAAGCAACAATCATAAATAGCATGGTTGTTCACATGAAAATTACTAGCAGCTTTTCATTCAAGTTTTGAGTTGTCGAACCGTCTAAGGGCTACCTACATCTAGATATTGCAAATTACTATGATAATGCGCCAAATAATAAAAAAGATTTAAAGTTTTGTGTGTTTATTAATTAAAAACTCGTGGTGTAGTAAAAGGGAAAATGGATGAAAGAAAAGTGCATGAAATACCAAAGTAAGAAAAAATGCAAGCATGGCAGACACGTTATTTAGACACCACACCTTCCATAAAGAGCCAAAAAGTAATATAAACTTTGTGAGTTCTGACTGTTTAGACGAATTGGAGGACCTTATCTTAATACTTTTAACAAGCTGGCAAAAAATAAGCTCTCATCCCAAACAGAGTGATGCTCCCACTGGCATCGTATTATAGAAACTTATGCGTATACGTGTGCGCATCTGAGCTTTATAAAGGGTAATTTTTTAGTAGCTTGAGAATTTATAATTTAATTGAAATAGATGCAGATAAATGCATCAACGATCTTTTTCGTTGGCTTTTAAAGTAAATAAAACGAATTAAAATTTAATTTAATAATTAACACTTTTTAGAACTAATTTCAGCGACTTAAACTTCGTTCGTTCGCAAGGCCGATTGACTGGGCGGGCTTGTTTAAATTGTGATTATCGTTCATAACGGCTAGTTCTTCAATATTCGTTTTCAATATTGAGCATGCAAATATGAGACATGAGCCGTAAAATAGCCCACAAAACGGTTACCAATGTTAAATCACTTGATCTAGGAGTCCATTTGACTGACTTTTTTCGTGAACTCGTCTCTCTACTGAACCTTCACTTCGCGTTCTGTGTGGCTTTGGCAGCATCTTTATGATGACGAGCTCTATCGTTTTGCCATCTTTAAAAAAGTACGAAACAGTAATGCCGCCGTAATATAATATAATGCACACAAAACCAGAACTTTTTCGAGTCACAATGGTAATTCTGGCGATTCTTGTAATTACTCTTCAGTCAAAATTCATTGCAATAAAAGCATTAATTAATTTGCAAATCAATTTATGATTTAATTCTATATGACAGTGACCCAAGTTACATCAGCCACTGACATGGCTGTTACAAAAAGAGATTTCAAAAAATAAGTAACCAAAAAATCACCCTTTACAATAAGTGCTAGTCGGAAATGCTTGGTATACCACTGGCCACTGCGCCATTTGACCACAAAAAAAAAAACAAGAAGTAACTGGAGACTAAAATCAATTAAAAGCAACGGCACGTAACTGAAACTTTTCGTTCACTTTTTGTACTTCACTCTGCTGCCTCGTAAATTTTTTGTTGCATACTTTGCGACACAGCTGCGTAGTTATTGCCACTAAGCGTTGACAACTTTGCAGCGATTTCACAATCTATTCCGGATTAGCAATAAGAACTGCTTACTTCTACCACTACTATCGAACGAATGGCATTTTTGCACGTTTTCTGTTTTGCCAAGTATAAACAATTTGAGCTAATTTAAGTTGCATCACACCAATCGCTATGCCTGTGGTCTCTGCCACTCAAGAACAAACATAACCACACACACACTAACCACATCCTTCGTCTATTGCTCTTCCGTTTGCCTAATTTATCCCTCATCCTTTACTCGAGCTTAAACGTTGGCATAAAAATTTAATTTAGTTTCTAGACCAACAAACACTCTCTATATGCAATATTCATGCCGTTCATATCCCACACGCAGGATCACAAACATATGGAGACATGCTCGCATTATGCATTAATACATGCCACTGTCTTACATAAAATGATTGTCCAAATGTTTATGCAGCATGCGATGCACGCGTGTTTACCTTCTAATGTGTGCGTGACACAGACCCTTGGGTTATGTGCGTCACGCACACGCCACTGAACGGCAGCATCATATATTTGCCACAAATTACGTATACTCCTTTTGCCAATGCTGCCGCAGCCTCTTCTCAGGCTACTCCGGCTCCAACTGCTGCTGCCGCTGTAGCTGCTGTTGTGCCACAAAAATAATAAACGATGCCACGTACAGGTATTAAAAACAAAGCAAGCGAAATACAAGAAACAACAAGAACAAAAGGGGGGAAAAATGAAAATAAAGCATACAACAATATGAAACGCTGACGGGAGCAGCTTGCATTAAGGACTAGAGCCTTTAAAAGCTGTGCTGCCATCCAAGGTCTTAGTCCAGAGGGAGCATGGGTTGCCAATAACCCCATAACATACATAATAGATTCCTGTACTACTTGAAATACTCCTTGGCAACTTTCGGTTAAATTTAAAATAGAATTTCACCAAACCATCGCTTTACCCTTTGTAGAAAGCTAACCGCGCCCTTGCAATCGGTGTTGACAGCGCAGCTAACCTAGTCCGGTCACAAAGCAAAGCTAACAAACTGCACGAGCATCGACCGGAATAAAGCGAAACACCATTTAATGCTCCTGGCTCGTGGCCCATGGCTCATGGCTCGTTGGCAACATTTTATGTTTGTACAGCCGTACAGCTGGAAAAACTTACAACAACAACAATGGCATCATCAGACGCATGTCCTGCGACACGGCTCTGCTTTGACATTGTGCCTGCCGGAGTGTGTGTGTGTGGGTCTGTGCAATGCTTGTTTACGGCATTGTTTGCACTTTTGTTTATAGGTGAACATTTTAAATGTTATGCGCTTTACCTGAACATCTGTATGCGATCATGAAAAGCGACACAGGACGGACGCATACCAACTTCTATTCAATTGCAGTTTGCCCAATCTTGTCCAGGTTTACCACAAATTCCGTCACCTGATTGTAACAGCAAATTTTTAGCATTCCGTAAAAAAGCTGTTCGACCCTTAATTGTTGCTACGTGCCAACGTTCTTTTGCTCGAATGCCACATGGAATATACATTCGTTATATATAAACTTAAGCGATTGTGGTTAGGGTGATAATAGATTCCTGACCCCTGACTGTTCATTCATACATAACATTCCGGTGCTAAGTCTGCTACATAATTCAATTTACGTACTTGAATAGTATATTCTTGCAGAACTCCAAATATAACCTCTGTAACCGAAGTATCCAGAATTTGTATATTTACCCAGCAAAAGCTTTCTAAGCAAAACCAGAATCTAACTAACCAACTTTGTGATGTCTCATTAATTCTGTTATCGATTATGCAGGAAAAACAATCGTTTTTATGGATTAGAGATAGAGAGATATGTTTGTTGGCTTCTAAGTCCGTATTCTGAGCAGAGTCTGCATACATATGCAATGAAATGTCGCGAAACAGCAAGTACTCTTATAATCGAACAATTCTAAAAATCGAAAACAACTAGAAGCATAGTTGAGACACTGTAGTTTGTTAGAAATTGTGAAATTCATAACGATTTCAGTATTCCACTAGTTAAAAATAAAATATAAAATCGAACTGAAAAATATATCAATCGATTGAACTGTAATAAAAATGGATAATCTATCCAATAGAAATCTGATTTCAAATGATTTCATCGAACATTTTCGATCTGTTGCAAAGTTATTTAAAATAATATAACAAATAGTATGTAACAATTAAGGTCAAATGTAAGAATGTATGCATTCTTTTGACTATTAGCTCAGTGAATAGTCGCATTCTCGATAAAATATCTTTTAATTATCATATCACAATGTTGCTTTCTCTCCCTGCATTTCGTATAATTAAATTTTAATAAACGTCATTAGACAGCAAACCATAAACCATATAAAATAGTTCTTGTAATTAAACTAGTTATACCCTGTACCATATTGAATAAAGAGAATATTAAGTTTATACAAATCTAAAATGTAACACCTACAAAAGAATTCGGAAATCCTTCAAAATTAGGGTGATTCGGGAATTTGGTAACAGGTAAGACTGCCAACTTTTTGAAAAAGCCTCTTGCTTTCCGAGGTTACGTATAACTATTTTAATTCTTTAATATCGGTAGTATATGATATAGCTCCTATAGGAATTACGCCAAAATTAAAATTTGTTTGTTCATAAAATTGTATTTCGTAAGTTCGCTGATATATGAGTATGTCAGCCTACACAATCAATTACGTTCGCAGAAATGGTGATGTTCCCTTGGCTGAATTGGTTGATCCGCATTGACTTTGCTTGCTACCCTGGCAATGTCAACAGTTTTACTCTGTCGTCTGCGTGATCCAAGTCCTCAAGTTGCCTGGTGATGCTACACGTGATTACATGCTCGGTATTGCACAGTTCTTTCATTAGCTCGTCAACCAAGTTGTTGAAGAGTAACGACGATAATAGATATCCTCGCCGAGTTCCAGTATTCGTCTTGTTTTCCGTTGTGCAGAACCGTCAAATTGGCATCGTCGTACATGAACTTTATGATACTTATGATAATGATTGGTACTCCTTTCCTTGCAAGTGCTTTCCAAATTTCCGCTCTGTCGCACGCCGTCTTGAAGTCTATGAACAGGAGGTATAGTAGGGCTCTCCACACTTTGTAGCTAGTGTTGAGTGAGCTAGTGTGATTTCTCTCTAATTTTTGCACCCACTAATGTTCCCTTTCTTGGCAAGCTTTACAATGATTCCGCACTTCCAAGAGTCTGGTATCGTCTCGCTGTCCCATATGCGGGTGCAACGTTTCAGTCATCAGTCAGATATCAAGGCGATATCCTGATGCCCCTACTTGATGGAGCAATGTTCCTGCATTCCACAGCTTCTTCTGTGATTATGCGTTGTGTGTTTGCCTGATTTACGAAACTCCTGTGTAGTGTGAATCCTGCCTGTTCACTTGAAATTGTTGGCTCGATCTTTTCTTGAAGGCGCTCATTCAGTAGACTGGCCCACACTTTGTAGCTAGTGTTGAGAAGTGTGATTTCTCTCTAATTTTTGCACCCACTAATGTTCCCTTTCTTGGCAAGCTTTACAATGATTCCGCACTTCCAAGAGTCTGGTACAGTCTCGCTTCCCCATATGCGGGACAATGCAAATTGCAAATTTGCTTAAATCGTTTGATTGGGCAAATCGGTCAAAAGTCGGCTTTTGTTAGCTAATAAGTGCATAATCGATATAACTGAATTATTTCACGAGAAGTAGTTCAGGATATCCCAATAATCTACGCGGGCTCGACTTTGACTTACGCTTTTTGTTACGTTCACTCGTTTTTTATAAAATTGGTTGATTATAATGATAACAATCTAGTCATTTATTATGCCCTCCATTCTATTAAAATATATCATATATCAGTAGAGTATTTCACATTGGCCTTATTCCAGCAGAGGCTGTATATAATATAATCAAATATTTTGAATATCGGTTTTTAATAACAATTGAAATTTATAAGCAACAAAAAAAAAGTACAGTATGGAACTATTGTGAGTACATATTTTAAAGTTTAGATATTTTGGTACCCAAGAAGTCGATTCGTGCCGCCCTTTTTTTATAGTTTTCTTTTATTAACTTAAAAAACAATTAACAATACTTATAATTAAATGCTATTCTATGCGACAGACGCGGCTGTAAGATATGTGATCTGTGATTGTGAGAAGAAAAAGATGGAGTACTAACAATATGATATATACAGAAAAAAAAAAGAAAACTGATATTAAGTTTGCGAAGAAACAAGAAATTAAATATTATTTCGCCTCACTATACATTGATAAGTGAGGTCTGATAGCTGATCTATTGAATATAGATAGCTTGCCGTTATTGTCAACTAATTCATTATTAAAAAATAAGTTAGCAATGTAGTCCTTTTCAGTAAGATTTAAATTACTAGTGTTATACATCTTGACATCTTTAATTAACGAATTACTGCTCGTGCTGTTTTTGGTGTGAAAAATGATAGAGAGCTTAGATAAATATACATCAAGATCATAGTCATATGAATTATATAAGATCTGATATGAGAGGAATTTATATTGGTTTCTGGGTCTAAAAATGTTGCACGTACTTCTAATTAGTTTTCTTTCTATCCTTCTAAACTTTTTAATTTGAAAACTTGAAATATTGGACTAAACATTCCATATAGCATAGCATAGAATGGGTCCGAGGTAAACTATATACAGGAGTGTTTTGAATTCTACATTTATTAACTGACTATAAAGAAGTTTCGATATAGATTTCCTGGCATTATTAAATTTGGTCATACACTTGTCAATATGAATGTTTAACCTCTTAATGGCAGGAAAAGTTAAATCTTTATTTCTTTCTAGTCTGCGATCCTATACAGGATGTAAGCGATCGCACGAAATTTATTATTAAAAAAATGATCAAAATTACGAAAAATTTTTTTTGTTGGTTTTTTTTTACTTAACTAATGTTTGCAACCAAGTCGTAGTACTCCTCTCAGTTGGTAGTGAGGTGAACAAGATCTTCAGATCTTCTTATTCCAGTTCATTTTCTGATGTTGGGTAGCCAAGAAAGTTGCTTCCTACCAATGCCGAGTCTGCCCACAATTTTAACTTCCATAATGCGTTGAAGTAGTTGATATTTGGGGCCACGCATGACATGACCAGAAGAAGTTCCCTGCTTTTATTGCCTCTTCTTAGGACTTGCTCATTTGTGATGTGGTCGACTCAATAGATTTTAAGCTTTCGTCTGTATATCCACATCTCAAAACTTTCTAGCTTGATTATCTGAGCTACTTTGAATGTCCAAGTTTCTACTCTATAAATCAAGTCAAGCCATATATAACATTTTACCAATCGTAGTCTCAGTTGAAAATTGAATTGTCTGTCTGAATTTTTGGAAATGACTGCGAGCTATTTCAATGCGGCGTCTGACTTCGTGATCAGAGTTCCAATCAGTGTTTAACCATGTGCCAAGATATTTGAATTTGTCAACATGTTTTATTGGTGCGTTTTCGACTGTTATTATATCATTATCATATCCGATCCTTCTCCCGCTCACTATCATAAACTTCGTTTTTGAACTATTGACATTTAGAATATTCACGATTAACTAACTCTTGCAAGTCTTGTATATTTTCTGCTATCATGGTTGCTATCATCCGCGTATCGTATGTTGAAAAGTTAAATATATACTTAATACTCTTGGAATCTTCAATGGCTACATTGTTTATTTTTATCTTCTTGTTTTTTAGGGCTTTCCTTTGTATGCCGCCCAACTTGCCTACAATTACCAATGACGTGAATAAGTTCAGTCTTAGATTCATTGAATTTAAATTTCCAACAATTGTACCAGTAGCGTAGGTTATCCAAATAATCATTAATTTTACTCTCAATACCTCTTACTTTCGAGTGTGCGTACCGCTACTGACCATTTGTACGTCTAATGTTCCTGTTCAAATGTTTACTATATAGATTGCATAGGCATACACAAAGTCATTTGCTTCACATTTGACGCCATTGCGGCAAAATTCACTCAAATACACTTACTCACACACACACACACACATACACAGACAAACCTTTGCTTCCTTTCGAAAATTCAAATTTTACACGTGTTTGCCACGTTTGCGGTTAGATTTTTGTGCTGATATACGCTCTACGGTTTGTTTTGCTTAATTTCAGCTGTCACTGCTGTTTAAAGGACCAGAAGGCATGCCAAAGCCAACACTCTCTAACACATACACTCACACTCAACACACACACATAGACACATAGACACGATACTTTCAAATTAACACACACTCTCACACACATAGGAGAACACTTCGTGGTCAAGCATTTAAAGGTTGACCCTCTTGCAGCTTTGTCCATTTTGCAAACCGCAAAAGTCAATGCTCACATACACGCACACACATATATACATTATGCATAGATATTATTACACACACTATATATATGTTAGTATGCGCACACACACACACGTAAACACACACACACGCAAATGTGGCAAGGAAGTGGGACACCTTTTAGCCATTTTGCACACGATTTTGCGGTCATGTTGACATTTTAAATGCCATTTCATTTGAGTTCGCTAATTTTGTGTCATTTGCAATGATTTTGATTTGACTCCAAATTGAAAAGCTTAACCGACTTAATAAATATTTCTAGTAATATAGAAGAGTGTCTTCTTATTTGCATTAATTGTTAAAGCTCTTATGCAGTTTCGGTTTTTTTGAAGAATTAGCTGAGTCTACTCGTATGCAAGGCAGTTGCTAAAGGACAATATCTGTACGTTTTCTTTCCGGAATATCAATCAGAGCAGACAATGCTGCGTTGGGATGAGTTGATACCAAGGTTGGACACGATATTCACGCGTTCCAATGTATAAGTGCCTAAGGAGTAGGTAGCAGAATATGGGGCACTATTGTTATATTGTATCTACTATATATATATATATATATATATATATATATATATATATATATATATATATATATATATACATATAATATATATCATACTATGTTACTCTAAATTTTGAGCTTAATAGAAGTACCATAGGTCTGGCCGATAAGCCTATGTTCTCACGCTTTAAATTTTTTGTCATATATTTAAAATTTAAAGGTCCTTAGTTTGCTGTATTTATTTTTCGGCCACGACGCCTCATTTCCGCGGAATTTAAAATGGTGAACATAGTTATAGAAGGTGTAATTAAGAAAATTGTGGGATACTGGATTGCAGTTTCTTTCAGAAAACTTAACCTTTTTCAAATCAATTGATAAAATGTTAAATGTTAAAGCTTTTTCACTTAATATTAGGCATTTATTTGCTGGTAACAAACAGTAATTATTTGACACTTAACTAAACAGTCTCAAAGCTTAAAAGTTTTCAATTAATTAATTTCATTTGATGGATTTCACAGACAAATTCCAAATGGTATATCTCTTTCAGTGACTGCTTCTCCAAAAAATAAATGAAATACACGTAAATTTCACATATTTGCACAAAGTCATAAATTGTGACAAAAATGTTTTTATTGAATTTGCAATAAAACTGTCAACAACATTTTTGTGGCCCGACGCGTCGAACGTTTGCTCCGGTGTTTAAATCAAAATTTGCGCATTCACAAAAATTTTATGTAACTCTCAAATAGAATCAAACTAAAATGGCCCAGGGACTGTAGCATTCTAGGAAAATGTTGCCCAACAGGCCGTTGGATGGTAATAATGATTGTATGTGCAGCAAGTGTTCCTAATGACAAAACTTTGTAAATTGTTAGTTCTCCCACATCCGTCTGTACATACACATATGTACTCACAGACTCATATTGAAGTTCTTTTTTTCTAATTCACGGGACAATTGGAGGGCGACGATGTGTAATATTTACTAGCTGTTGCTTATTGAATCTTGTATAAATCGTAAAATTAAAGAAAGTAAGGAATAATTCTTGTGAGTTTAATATATAAAATATAAAATCTTAATAACACTACATGTGTTTCACCCAATAAATCTAAGGTGGCTGCTATTTATGAATTGAAATAAATCTACTTAATACGATCTCCTAAAGTCTGAAAACTTCAGAGTTAAGCTACACAAACTTATATTTTACATATCCAAATTGAATTATTGATTGATTTTAATTTTCTATAAAGACTTGCAATTAGCTTCAAAACGATTATTTGTCCGATTTGCCCAATTTGGTATAGTCAAAGAATTTTATATATATTCAAAGTTTCATAAAAAACATCAAGTTTTATGGAAATAATAATAATAATAAGGAACATGCAATAAACCGATCTTGATTAAATTCAACGCGGTCATTTTTATGATTAATAAATCAATAAATCAAATTTGCTAGGAAATAGATAAAAATGAATAACTTATTGACCAATATGTCCGTCCTATGGCAAATAATAATTTGCTATACGATTTTGGTCAAATTCAATATAATCATTGGGGAAACATCAAAAACACTTGGATGCCTTCGGGTTATAAAATCTTAATAGATAACTGAACTACTATCAATCAAATCTAATCAAAACTTTTTGTTTTTTTTTTCAGTAATTGCAAAATACTCCTATAAAGTATTGATCATTATTTATCCCCCATTATTTATCCCTTTTTTAAAATCTCTTCGTAGCAATCGAATTTTTCTGAAAATATCAACAATCATGTAATTGACACATCTAAAACACCTGTATTGTAAATAAAGTATAACACATATCATACTTTGTAAGGTCTAACCTGCAGGCCGAGTTGCGGTAATGCATCTGAGATATTTTTTCTTTAGAAATCATTTCGGAACAGTGTCCCACCCAGCGTTTTGCATTCATTCTGGGATTAATTTGTTAGCGGCTTATAGGGAAAATGTAATATATAGTGACTAAAATTTAAATATTTACCTTGTTGGTGGCAAACGAATATACTTCTGGTCAGGGGGAATGTAATAAGACCCACTTATATCTGCATAAATTTGAGTGATTATTGTTAAATGTTGAACGATGGTTGATTACCCGTAACAAATTAAATTTTTAATAGTATAATTATTTATAGGTCGTTGCAATCTAATTGGTTCACCGAAAATTACCCATCAAATTGGGTTGACATTTTCCTGGCTGCCCGCATGCACACATTTTGCAACTAAGCTGACATTCCTGTGCTTGTAGGTTAATAACAAATTTGAATTTTAATAAGTTTGGAAATTAGCTTAAATAGTTTATATGGATATATATTATGGGGTTACCCCACAAACAAGATTAAAAATATTAAACTTAAGCACTTTGCATAATGTCATCAAGAATAAAAAGGGCAAAAATATATTTCATTTTAAACAGCTGGATACGACAACTTTAGCTGAAGACCTTCCACTTCTATTTGCCAGTTGACTACTGCATCCTAAACGGTGACCTACATTGCTAAGCACAGCGCTACACTGTGCCACAATCCAAGCCATGAGATAGTTGTTAAAGGCAGACGATTCCAGGGCATGGACGCCCACCAACGACGCCTACACAGAGCTCCAACCGTACTGGTCAACTAGCAGGACAAAGCTTCAACGAAATATGTAAGTGAGAATTGCTGTTAAGAGTGTCGACCAGAGCATGTCAGTGGACGGCATTATGTTTTCCATGCTACCAGTGCTTTGGCTCATGGCCAGCGACTAACCCAGACAGACGGGTAGCCACGTTTACGGCTGAGTCCATCGATTGTGCACAGTTCTGACGTCGGTGTGTGTGTGTGCGTGTATGTGAGTGTGTGCGAGTGTGCCTGACAATAATCCAAAAGTTTTACAAGCTCGCAAACAAAAAGCCATTCATGCATAGCAACTATGCTAACCATGGAGCTGGATATGGTGCTCAATTGGTCCGCTGGACTGCACACAGTGTGCAATAGACAACGTGAATACACGTAACGCGCTAAAAAGAGGAAATTTTGTTCTACGTTTTTTGGTTTCGAACTTAAAGGAAATGTTTTATTTTCTTGCTAAGTATTCGAGAATAGTTCCTGAATAAGACTTTCAATGCTGCTACCAGTTTTCGGAATATTACAAAAATTAAGCTTTTAATTTACCGAGAATTTTGATGATAGACCATTCGATTCCAAAATAGTTTATAGATGCAGATCGATAAAATTTAGAATTTTTAAGTATACCTTATGCTTATCTGAAATCATTTCATTTTTGACATCCTGGTGCATGTTATCATATCAATTCAAAATATTGAGAAAAATTATCGACATGATTCTAAAAACATAATCTTAATGGTAGAGATCAAGGTGTTCGTACAGACGAACGGATGGACGCACGGGCGGACAGACAATCGGACGCACGTAGGGACAAACGGAGGGACGCATGGGCTGACAGATGGGCGGACAGACGGGCATACAGATGAACGGATAGACTGACATGGCATGGTTATGATAAGCGTCTTGATATAAAGGCTTTGTTGTCAGCCGCGACTCCTTCTTGTCATTATATATGTTGCAAAAATCTATAGAGTATTAAAATTGTCGCAAACTATTACGCACAAAACTTTTTAACTTGCGTACTCAGTCAACACAATAAAGAGTACTCCCCTGAATTCCTCACATATCTAGTTCTGTTTATTTGTAGCCTTTGTGAGGAATAATTGGCCGTGATCTAAAAAAAAAGCACAAATGTTCCTAATTGTGCTTTCATATTTATTCAATGCAAGGAAAAAACAAACATTATTGTAAAATCTGCCACTTTCTACATTGCCCACCGTCTTGTCGTCGCCGTCTTGTCGTCACCGTCACCGTCTTGTGGTATTTCCCCTCTTTCTTTTTTCTTTGGATTTAAACTTTTGATTATCCGGTCATAAGTCAAATTTTACTTGCCGGAATAAAGTAATAACCATAATAATCATTTCTATAAATACATTTAAATATTCTAAATGGTGTAAATAAACTGAATACCACACTAATTCTAATGAAGAAAAATAATCAATTTAAACAATGTTCTCCTCCATTAATTTGATTTTATTTCAAACCTACGATTATGATACCTGATGATTGATATGAAAATGCTCTCTCATCGATTTTTTATTTATTTATAATGTTTATCTCAGTTTATTTATATTGCTTTAGATGGCCAATACAATCCGTAATCGGACTACAACCGATCTCACTAGCTCTAGTCAGGCCATCTCAAGTTGGTTGTTTCTAGAAAAAACAGGTTGTCCTCCACTTGATTTATTCATCTGAGATTCGTTCGTGACCTTCGTCTCGCTTCAAAAGCTTTTGCTTTGAACACCATCATCGGAACTGTGCATAAGCACAACATGGACGAGCCAGCAAAGACGTTGTACTGCAACACACTAGATTACATCTATATATATCATCCCAAATCCTAAAGGGACCGAAGATTTTGCGAAGAATTTAACTCTCGCCCACCCCAAGCGCAACTGCATCTGTCCACGATACAAACCACGCTGGGCTTACTTAGGTCATAGCAACACCTATTGGGAAGTATGATTCTTCTTCCCGTTACGCGTACTACTCGTACTACGGGGACACAACATGAATGTCGAAATTTTTTTAAAACTCCACTTAAGTAGAGTCCCTTACGGACATTTTGTGTAACTTTCCGTCATTCAGAACTTATCTGGATGTCTAGCGATTGGTGCCATCAAATGTCTTCTTGGACACATATAGAAAATCTATCTCTCTATTAAGGGTGCGCACTCTGTCACAAAGACAACGAGATGATATATTTTTTGAACCATGCAAAGTGCTACCTACGTACGTGCAAAGAAAGATCGTGCATGCATGAATAAATACTTTTCGTGATTTTTGTATTAAAAATTTTCAAATAATATAGTTTTTCTTTAATTAATAGTTTTTTTAACTTCATTACGCTTAGCTTTTCAGCAAGTTTACTTCTAAAATGGTTCAAACTTTACTTGCCAACTTTTTTCAATCTTTAACCGTTATAATCTTCTTGTAAAATGAATAGCATTTGTTTCATTTTTGCAAAATCCAGACTACAATCGACTATAATTAAATAGTACTTTGCGGATTTTAATCAATAAAATATTTCTTACTTTACTTTCGTCTATTTGGCGTATCTTTGCATAAAAGTATAATTAATTTTTTTTATTCATAACTCTGGTAACTTGCAAGTTAAACTTGTAATAATAATTTTTCTCTTGCCGAGCATTCCAATAATTGAGCAGTTTTAGGAATTCTTCAAAAGACCCGAACCGGTAACCCCATATTCCTTTGTACACGTCGAAATCGTTAGAAGTCGTCATGAGCCAGGTCTAAAGAATTCGGTCGGTGCAATTAGATTAGAATTAGACCTTCCATTTTAGTGTTCATCGTTCCGAAACTTGTCATCTTGAAAAATTACCTTGTCACATCTTCAGTCGTTTCAAATGCAGGCGATAACGCTCTCCATTATTGATTTCGCCTAGGATTATTAGTACTTTATCCTTTGTACCACCTTATGGTCATGATTTGCGCCTTTCCTTTGGTGTTGCAATCGTCTTTGGACGGTTGTTACCCTTGATCTATTTGGAGCTAACTGAGAGTATTACCCAGACAACTAGCCTATAGATTCCAATTTTTATTAATAAATCTACAGCATACTTTTCTTCCCTCTACATATCACAGTTAAAAAAAAAAAAAAAAAAAAAAACAAAACACTCAATCCAGCAAAAACAACACGAAATATAGAATCAAGAAACTCTCCGGACAGAGCGATAAAAACAAACACATAAAGCAAAAAGTTTTCTTAAACGTTGCATGGATTGTTATTTTAGTGCTGGACATAGTTTGCTCCCCCTCCCGTTCATCGGTAGAAGTTCGGTACAGTGAAACAAGTATTTTCAGTAAAAAAGCGTTTAACAGTCTGGGAACACTTTAGTATGCTTTTGTGTGTGTGTGTGTGTGCACGCGTTTGTGTGTGTGTGTGTGGATGGTCTGGATGCATCTCTTTAATGTGCCTCTTGGAGCGATGGACATTTATATGGTTTGTTTTTGAAGTTTTGCCATTTTAGATACAACTTTGTGACATATTAGGCAATTCTATGCGCTGATGGCAGGAGACGAGAGTGTTTTTTTATGAAGTCTGGCGGCTATCAAAGTTATACAAAACAATTTGAAGACAACTGCAACTATGATTTATTTTACATTTGTTTGGTTTTTTTTGTAAGTACAATTGAAGCCACATTTTGTTTGTTTCTACTGAATAAAATATTTTACATTAAAAATAATTTTTTTGTATATATTTGTTCGAACAGGTGCAAGATTTTTTGTTTTGTTTTTGTAGAAATTTTGAGGATTTCCTATTTTTGTTTTATTAACTTTACTAATTTTGTGTTAAGCCTATGCAGTAAACGTTAATTGTTTTCCAATTAAAATCTCTCTAAAAATTTGTCTTTTCAAGGCACTTGATTTGCTTAGCAAAATAAAATAAGCCAAGTTTAAGTACTTCATTTGTCATTTTGCATGCTTCGATTTGTAAATATCGTATAAAAAGCAATAATATTTGAAGGCCAATTTATAAATCATATGGAATATAATATAATCAATACGGGGGTCTGAAACCGTTGCGTTGTGAGAGCACAGAATCCGGGCATTTTAGCTCCATGGCAAGCTTGTAACCCAATTCGGGGCGACGATCGCGACCCTCGGCCATGGCTTTGACCTGCAAGAATCTAAAATTAAAATTGTTCCAAAAAATTCAATTGAAAAGACTTACATCATTGGTATGCACAATGACACCATCGCTAGTCACGACCTTCTCCTTTGTATGCTCTATGTCATGAAAGTCTGTGCCGCGACAGCAATCATCTATAAGTATAGTACGATACCCGGCTGATAGGGCATCCACAGCGGTTGCACCAACGCACACATCGTAGGCCAGTCCACAAACATAAATGTCTGTGGCACCTTTCATTTTTAGCTGCGCATTCAGCGTGGTATCCGATAGTTTTTTGTTATCCCAAAACACGGAATACGAGTCCACCTCGGGATTTGTGCCTTTATATACCTTGATGCCATGATCGACAACTTTTAGATCCTTGTGCAGCTCCGCGCCCCACGAGTCCTGCACGCAATGACGTGGCCACAGGCGTTGCTTCATAGGTGGTGGTCCGGCAAAGACGACTGTATCAAATACCTGTGCAGAGTCTGCATCCAGCTAAAAGTCAAACTTTAAATGTTTAAATGAACCAAAAATACAGGTCCTTTCTCATACCGGCGATGATTCATCCATTACACGCATCTTAACATTGTCAATAAACGAAACATGATCACTAGGATGCCAGTCAAGCGAGTAAAACACCGCATCGAAGTCCACAGTATCCAGTAGTTTGTTGATGGGCTCAAGTATCTGTAAAACGGATGAGCGCGCGGTTATGGACAGGCCAAAGTGGCACGTTCAAGGCGAACATAAACCGACGGAAGTGCGTGTTATTAATTTTGACAAATTTTCATTTTCAAATGAACTAAGTTGCGGAGCAGCAAGTACACGGCCAGCAGTAGCAGCACTAGCTGACAAGGATGGCGTTGACTGCGACGGTACTGATGATGACGCCGTCGACGACGAGGACGATGGCGACGACATCCGGCGTGTGTCGCAAGGCGGATGCGACTTAAGTAAAGCATATCCGTTTCCGCATGCACACACACACACACACACACACACACACACACACACACACACACACATACACTTGCATATAGACCGACAATGGCAGTCCTTGTCTTCATCAGCGCAGAAGACGCAGCAGCAGCAGCAGTCACAGCGCCAATGAGTTTAGCCCAAACGTGCTCATCTGTATATATTTCTATATGGAAGCCTCCTCCTGTACATGTGTGTCTGTGTGTGCTTGTCATGCTTTGCCGTATAGCTCGTTTCCTCAACGTGCATAACGTTGCTTCCTCCATTTTAATTTTTCGTTAGGTTTTATGTACCTTTTCACCGCCTCCGCCAACTGGTGCTCCTCGTTGAAGCTACGCTGGCCGAATACGTCTTGACTCCAACCTAACTCCGACCTGACTTATCTTAGACAGTAAGACTTTAAGAGACTGTGACTTCACTCACCTCGTGTCCTTGCTGCTGTGCGCTGCAATTACTTATATCCAAGGAACCACTTATAAAATCATTTTGTACATCAACAATGAGAAACGCGTTTACCGGGCGTACAATCTGTGGAGTGGCAGCAGGCAGGATAGCACGACGGAGCAGCCCAAGAAGAAAAAGAAAACGAAGAAGAAGAAGATGTATTGAGAAAAAAGCTTGTACGAAAAATTGTAAGAAAATTGTATGGCAGGTATATAGGCGTTGGCATACGGCGGGGGCACATACATTCTTAGGAATGATGGCAAAAGGTGTACGGGAGAAAACATGAAAAGCCAAAAACAAAATTTGTTTATGATGATGATGTGTGTGTGTGAGAGTAAGGATGTGAGCGTAAGAAAGTGAGTATGGGGCTATGTTTTCTGTTGATGAGTATTTTTTTACTCTGTAAATATCTCGTAGATTCGGTCAAGCTTTTCAAAGTAGGTGCACGACATAGCCGCAGATCCTTGTTCCGTTTAGTTGAAGATACCACGTAGTTTACTGTAAGTACCGAATTGCTGGTAAAGCCGGTTTATAAATTTTAGTTTTTAAATTGTAATCTCCTTAGGTGATTTTCTGTTTTATTATATCAACTTATTTTTCTTATATTTAAACACAAATTTTTCTTGATTACTACCTAATTTAAGCTGGCGTATTACCACCCAGTTTTTTTTTTTAAATTCCCTTCTTTTGTAAAAATTTCTTCGATATTTGCTGACGAAAAGACGACAATTGTTTGCAGCCGAACGGAGCGGAGTATGGGATTGCATGGGATTTTTTTTGATGAATCGTAAGGGTATGCCGCTGTCGAGTGGAATCCTTTGCTTCAGCAAATTCTCATTTTTTACGTTTAGCATCTTAGTTCTTTATAAATGCGTTTTAAATGAAGTAAAATCCAGCCAAAAAGAACCTTATGCCCCTCATATCCTCATATCACACACACTCAGATACACACAGCGCCATTCAGACTAATACCCTTGCAAGTCGTTATGTCGTTGTTGCTTGTATCTTGACTGCTGGCAGTCATCGTTGTATTTGTGTATCTGTGTATCTGTGTGAGTGTGTGTGTGTGTGTGTGTTGGCTGCATGTGTCGCGCTGTCTGCCGCTCTAAGCTGATTATGTTCGAGCATATTTAAAATTTGTGAAGCGCTTTTAATTTGTTATTTATGTATACGTTGATTATGAATGATTATGATCTATGTGCAAACACAGACAACGATGCCAGGGAGCGCGGCTAGACCAGATGACGTAATCGACTGCAGCCTGCAGCAGGACTTTCGCCCTTTACTCCTATTTGCTGCTGTTATTGTGGTAGTTTGTGTAGTCGTTGAACGTGGCCGTGATTTGTGGCGCTGCCGTAAATCCGTTGCTCGGTTAAATGGCTTAAAGCAACTGTAAAGTTCTGGAAAAAAAAACACACAAGCGCTGCCATGCCAGGTGGCAGGCATATTGAGACAAACAAGCTGAAGCACCGTGAGTTTGACGGTCGCTTAGGTAGTAGATGATTTATTGGTGATTACGTAACAAGTTAAAGAGTTACATAGCTTTTATGCGTTGTATTAATACGTCAGTGTTCAGCACAGTTCCGGTGGACAGCACAGTTTTAATAATTTTACGTATGATTACAGAATTAACAAAAAATGCATTTAGTTTGTTAATATCCGCTTCATACAAAGTATCTATTAAGACAGTCAGCCAGTTTTAAAAGTCCTTTCCCCTTTGACTTTGTGCTGCTTCTTCACTAGGGGATATGGCGAAACACTTTTCAGGAAAAGTTAGTTTTCAGTAACGTTTTTGTGTTCATGACGTAAGCATTAAGTATTCTCTCAGTACACTCCATTAGAATGAGGAGAGCCAATGATAACCGTTGGCCGACTACACACAAGCTTGAACTGCAAATCTTAAGTGAAATCGGAAGTCAATTGCGTATAAGCTGTCACTGTAGGCAAAATTACAGAAGTAATAGAGCCAAACAAGGAACTTTGTTTGTTGTTGCTTAAGAAGAGTACACTGGCAATCAAATATTGGAGAGAATCTATGCATATAGATTATACGCTCGCTATTACTGCGAAAACAGCGGCAACGAGAAGGATCTCAAGAGATAAAACTACCTCTTTTATCAGGGTTTTGCAGAAGAAGAATCTGCTTCGTCAAGACATATTTTACTTATCTTATGAGAGCCTTCGAATCTTTCTTAGGTTTACCAAACCACCCTCATATTCTTGAGAAATTTTTAGTAGGTAAAATTGGAGTTAGTCAGGTGGAGTCAGGTTTCCCCCAATATTTCGGATTTTCTTAAATGAATCTTTCTTAATTACGATATAGAAGTGTTTTTTGAAATTCAAATCAGTATATATATAGTATAAAAACTTAGTTTACTATATGTTATGGATTCATCTAATAGATAGAGTTATTATGCACACGAAATCGAAAGAATTACTTCAAATTTGTTAAATCAGATTACTTTTTCTTAGGAGCTGGATATATAATGACTATTATACTACAAATTTTCATTCAAACAGATGTATATGCATCCTAATAAATTCTATGATATTTCTCTAACATAAAACATAAATATTAAAAAACAGATATGAAATCGGTTTGTCAGTTGAATAAATTACTGCTGTTCAACAAAACTGTTTTTTTTAAATTTTCATACCAAATGCTTGACAAATTTGCCTCGAAAGATGGTAAGCATTTTTAATAATGGGAAAGTAGGTTTTTAAGCCCCACTAGAACTATTCAGCTTGGAATTATAGATTTTCGGAATACCGTAGGTTGTCTATAAAAATTATAAAATTGCCTTAAAAACATACCGTGCCACAAGAGAAGCCGTTGAAAAAATATCAACGTAATCAACAATATAAAATAGTTTTACAATTTTACAAATATATTCTGACTGAGAGTCTGAGAATTATCCTCAAAATCTACCCACCAAACACTACATCAAGCAATTCCAAGGCATCTGCTGCAGCAGCTGCTCGGCTTTTCAAAGAACTTGACAAATTAACACAAATCCCAACCACATCGTTGTTACCCAAATAAATTGGCTTTAGCAAGTGCCAATATAAGCAACTGACCTCTGCTTCACACACTTTGCTTTATAGTCAGCACCATCCTGGACCAACCACACAAATCCTTGAAAATGTAAATTGCTGTTGGCGCCTTAAAGAAACCGGCAAAAGTTGCCTTCAGTTTAATTTAAAGTTAAAACTATGAATTTTTGATTAAAGTGCCTAGGCATATTTAATGACAATTTGAGTAAAAACTTTTTCTTTTTGAAGTGTTGGCATTTTGCGGCCGAAATGCAGGAGAAGGCACACTGTGTGCGACCAAGGACGCTTTGGTAATGCGTAACATGTTTATGTTTTAGTTAAATTAATTATTGAACGTCAACTCGGCGTAGACGAGCCACAAAAAAGCTACATGGAAAATCAAAGCGGGTGAAAAACTAAAAGATAAAGATAAGGCCAGGGTTGAGCAATAGGAACGAACACCTTCGGAAACCACAGCAAATCTTAAATTCAAATTATACTTCAACCCGTTTCTGTCAGCCGGCAAAAAGGAGCAACTTGTGAAAATAACTTTACTTACACACACACACACAGGCTCTTATGTGTCAGGAAAAAAAAACTTTTGTCTTGAGTCCTGGGCGTGTACGGCTGCTCGACTGACGTACACATAAACATTTCGAGTCAATTTCATTGTAGAATAAATTTCAAAATCCGTAAAACCAACAACGCAGACACTTTTGGGCTGGCAAAGTATGCCGAGAGCGATGGCTGCGACGCTAGTTGGATTTCGCTTAAACTTGCTGGCTGCACAGGGAAGCGGGTACCGACACGAGATGAGCTGGAATCAGACTCCTGCCCAGACAAACTGTCAAAGTGCACGAGTGTGCCAAGAAAAGTTTCCAAGTTAAGCGAATGATGGCAGTGACTGTGGCTCACGAATCGAATGAAATTTCACGTTGTATTGAAGTATGTGCCAAAAGGATACGTGCTGAAACACACACACACACGCACACACGACCACCAATACATGTGTGCATGTGTGTATATGTGTGTGTGTGCTGCAGGCAGGTGCTAAAGCAATTTCCGTTTTGAAATTGTTGCATAAGTTGGAAAACTGTCGAACTGACGGTCGGTCTCACAATTCGTTTGCTTGTCGAATGTATTTTTGGTCTGGAGGTAGGCAAACCGTCGACTTGTCATTTGTGGGTTGTGACAAGGCGTGGTCCATGCTCGAAAATTACATTATACAATTTATGTAGCCAAAACGTGTCGGTGAGATAAGGTTAACAGCGCGACGTGTATACATGTAAAGGATGACTCTTTTTTAGCAACTTTTAATGCCAATACTGTGCACTAACTACTAACAGATAACATGAATTGTTTGGCTTGTGTTAGTGTATCCACGAATCAAATTGCTGAAAAATTATAGATTTAAATTATCCAAAATTTATGCTCGGTGAGGCCTTATGGAACGATGGGCACCATCATTGAGGCGTACTTTCTAAAGACAACCAAGACAGAAACATATTAAGAATGACTGGATTTACCATGCGATGCTTACAAACTATTTTGCTGTTAAATGGAAGAGCTAATGTAATATGCATTGGCTATTATGTTGGAGCTAACTTTAGGACTATGTAGTGCAGACGAGGCCAACAGAAAAAAAATCTTTATCTTAATTCTCGGAACTTTTCGAACGACTTTTTCGAAAATTAAATTTGTAAGCTCTTAAAACATCGCCCTTTATACATTGCTTGTCGCTTGTGTGTCATCTTCGTATAACCGAGAAAGAAAATCGGTAACTTTAAAATATTTATTAACAACGAGCAAGCGTTATAATCTGCATTTACTTTTGAAGTTTTTTAAACAAGTATACGCTACGTATTCTTAACTACAACATTCACTTTGCAGTTCGAGCTCATTGTCAGAAAGTTTCTTTCACTCTCTGCACGTTATAAGTCATTAACTTTCTAAATAATCGCCACAGCGTGTCAACTTTGGTCGTTAAACTTTCATCAGGAAAAGGCATCAAAATTAAAAAAACAAAATCCAGAGCACGGACAGTCAGTCGCAAGACTCAATTGGGAGACCAAAAAAAAAAAAATGTTGGAAAAAACAGCAAAATTTATAGCAAGATATTATTTTCCGCTTGATGAGCACACAAGTTTGTGGGGGTCTCCCTGAAAGTCAATATATATGAGTGCGTGTGCCTGTGTGTTGCATGCCGTGTCGACCCTAGTC
This sequence comes from Chymomyza procnemis, assembly GCA_035046065.1. NCBI lineage: Eukaryota > Metazoa > Arthropoda > Insecta > Diptera > Drosophilidae > Chymomyza > Chymomyza procnemis. The sequence goes on from JAWNOJ010000026.1 coordinate 62,854,080, forward strand.
GTGTTTTTCGGTGTCGGTGCGTAACTGAGCACGAAAAATGTCGCACATTGTGCCATAAATGAAGACATTATAAATGACAAAGCTAGGACACTGTATATAAGTTTTTTTTTTCTTTTTATATATACGACAAGTCTGTCTATAGTAGGTACAAGTTCAATTTTACTGTCTCTAAGCAAGTGCGCCTTTAATAAACCGTACAATTTGCAGGATACTTGAAGATCTGGTTTGGAATTTTTGTTCACTTGCTTGGTATAGTTCATTGAACCATTGTGAATGGTAAATGATTAATGGTAAAGCTTGTGTGCAGCAGTATCATAATATCATAATTTGGCTAAAACAACTCCAGGTAACTTCATAAAAGCGATATATAATGCCAAACATTGTTAAAAGCTACATTATTGCAATATACAACAGTATCAAATGGAAGTCTTAGCCATTGCAGTCTAAGGTAAAGATAAAAAATATTGAGCAGGATAACTGCAGCATGAAATAAGACCTAAGGAAGTAAAACGTTGTACTTCCCTAAAGTATGCAAAACATGCGAATTCGTTCTCAGATACACATAATTCGTATTATTCTCTCATCATATCATTTTACGCTTTCTTTCTTAATATAAAGAAATGAAATTAATATTGTAGTCAGCTGATGAACCCATATGAGAATTTATGGTAGTATCAGCGATAAGGAATCTAAAGAGTATGCAGAAACGCGAAGAAAATGTTCGTATATATTACTTCTCGCTTCTCATCAAATTCAAAAGCATATATTTGTTGACTTTCAATACCGCATAAAACAAAATTTTATTAAAATTAACACGCGATATGATAATTTCATATTTGAAATAAAAAAAAATCTAAAATACTTGCTTTAATATTAGCCAAAAATTATCGTATTTTACAATCCGCAATTTAAATTTATATGCTACTTTCTGTTTTCATCTTTTACATTGTGAATCCAAGTTCCTGGCTAGCCCCGGATGTGAGACAGTGCACATCTATAAAAAATTCACCCATAAGGCTACGAATACGGATTAATTTTATTATACATTTTCCTTTTTAGCATTTATTATTTCATAATTTTTAGAATGTTTAAGTTGTCTAATCTTAGGTCAACTGGACTTAGTTGTACCTTTACATATTAATAATAAATAATAATTGGATAGCAATTTAGCCACGTTACAATATTGATTATTACTTATTAGGCGGTCCTGATTTAGATGGAGAAGAAAGAAATTGTTATATCTATAGTTCAACAGAACACATTTTCTCTATATATTAGCTATGGATTTTAGAAATCAAATATTTTTCATTATTTCATATACATATTTTTATATAAATTTTCCTTTTGAACGAATAAAACAAATTTATTATTAAGAACCTATTGATTCAGGAATAAGAGATTTCTATAAAAATCTGAAATGTTCAGAAAAAGTGATTTTCTTCAGTTTTTTTTGCGATTAATTGTTTGACAACCAAATATATTAATGATTTTCTAATGCTTTCTATATTTCGGGCAATTTTGTGGCAGATAAAGATCGTCTTGGTTATTGTAAATCTTAGTCTTTGGCCAATTTTTAATACGAGTTACTTTTTACTGATGTTAAAAATTTGACCCATCTGGCCGAAACTGCAAATTAATTTATAAACCATACATATGTCCCTTCGATTATTTGATTAATTATTTAAATAAAAGTTTAGTTAAACTTAGCAATAGAACTCTTGCATTTTCAAAAAAAAAATACAATATCTATTCAATTATTTTTGGATTTCCGATTATTATTATTATAAATAGCACAGGGAATTAAAAAAAAACACAATATTTAACATTAGTTAAAATTTCATAATTTAAAAAATTATCTACTATTTGTGGTAACAATCCAAATGGCTAGTTTATGGTCGCTTTATTGGAATTGTCGAAATGACAATTATATAGCGATTGTGAATTTGGGGTCTCATTAAACGCTAATTCAATCAAATATGTAGATAGACATGGTCCTGTTACAATCCAATGCTTCAAGATATATGTTTCCTTCTTTGTTATTTTTTTATTATTATTATTTATATAAATTTTGGCATCAATATTTTTTTCCTAAGAAAAGAAGATTTAGGACATGCATGATCTAATACTTTGAAACGAGAAACTGAACGATCGGGAATATGCGGGAGATACAGACTTGTTTTCTCAGTTATGTAATCAAATGTTATCAATATTTCATTGGTATTATATTGAATTGGAAAAGGGTAGCTGTAACTCAGATTTTCGCATAAAAAACAATAATTTGCACATGACCAAAAATGATATGATATAGTGAGCCTTAGATACTTATGAGATACTCTGGCAGTTGTAGCATTCAGAAAGCGTGAGGGGTGTTCTAACGATTTCGATACCAATGGCAAGCAATTGAAGCAAGCGCTAAGATTAAAATTGAATTTTTATTTATCATATTGCATTCAAGGATCATTATCAATACAAAATTATGGAGGCATGATAAACGAATTTTAAGAAATTTGGGTATTCTCGATACCAAAAACAGTACTGAACACTGTGTAGTTAATTAATGCACATAATTAACTTAATAATTAATATGTTTTAATTACTTCGCTTTTTCTAACTTTGATCTTCTCAGTATATTTGAATGCCGATGCATTCATAGTTAAAAACATTTACTCATTTCGTCAATAAACACACTTAATTTCATAACACTTTTTTTTGTATATATATTTAAAACATTTATGTATATATAGTATAGTATTAAATCTAAAATAAATATGTACAACATGCAAATAGGTAAATGTATGCAAATGTGTTCGTAGCACAAACACGAAATCAATAAATTCGTCAAAATATTAAACAGGCCAAAACATTGAATTTCGAATTCATATAAATCACAATTTACCTTTGAACTTTAAAGCATTCGTGGTTTGTGTGTGTGAGAGAGTATCTAAAAACAGAGTTTCCATAATTTTCCACACATTTCCGCATTTTCACCGAATTCAATGTGCAGTCGCTCAAAAGCCAATTTGCTCATTTGAAACTTCATGGGCAGGTTGCACCGCATAAGGTCAACTGACCGAATGTTCTGCCACAAAACACACCACGCATGCAACCATGTACATCGCCATACGCATACATATCCGCATCCCAACAGAGTCTGCCACAAATGTGTGAACACCTACACACTTCCGAAATACGGATTTGTAGTTACTGGGCCGCAAAATATTTTATGGCCGTGCAAATGATTAATGGCGAAAATATATAATAATACTTAAGCGTTTAGTTAACTTTGGGATGGTGGGGGATTGGGATTGGATATTGCATTTGGGAACGCAGATCTGGCATTGGTTCTATACGATTCTCCTTGGCTGTTTATATTATTGAATTTTTGCTATTGTAGAATTTTTCATGTTTGATTTGTTTATTATGCAAATTGTATTTCATTCTCACTCAAGCGGAAACAACGCGTCGATATGATTTTATGCCAAAGATTTCATGTTTGCTGAAATAGTTAAAAACAACATAAATTTTGTTTTTTTAAGAGCAAAATAAAAAATACAACCGTTTTGCAGGATTTCTATTTTTTAGTTGGCGTTTTTTATTGTTATGTTCTGTGTGAGTGGGACGGTGGCGCTGTGGTTACGTACTCGCCTCTAAACCCTTAGGTTGGTGATTCGTTTTCAACCAGCAATGCCGGTGCATTTGCCTAGCACTGACATAGCTAGCAAATGTATGCTATTTTTCTTAGTAAATTTCTATTAATTAATAGAGAGTTTGCATGTTATCTGCAATGCGATGTACCCAATGGTCAACGGGAATTCATTTATCATTTAATTTTATTGAAAAGCAACTAAATTTTGTAATGGGACTGAAATTGAAGAGTTTCGCTGGGATTTTGTTTTTTTGTATTTCCCCAAATGGGTTTTATTTATGTTTCTCATAATTTTCAAAACTTATTAAACTTACTATGCCGTTAAAAAGTAAAAATTCTGTTACTACCAAAACTCATTTAATCTTTCAATTAAACAAGAAAATATTTGCAAATTGGTTTTAATTTGTAAAAAATGTGTTTCCATATTTTAGCGTTAGTTTTCAATTTCGCAATTTCTTTTCCATTTCTTACTTGGACGCATTCTAAATATATCAGGTTCATTTTCTTTAGTTTAGCAGGGACGTACCAATGGTAATTGCCTTTCGAGGAATTAGTGTTCCAATACCTTGGACATTGCAGTCAGATAAGGGTCCAATATCAACGATTCGTATTAGAGAATTTGAACCTTGAATGACTAAAATATGGCGGTTATGGTTTCTTAACTCCCGACTTTAACTGACTTTATTAAAAATGTACGGGGATATAGACATTTTGAAAATATTGCTTTGCTAATAAATTTAAAAAAAAAAAGTAATAAAAAAAGTACATTTCTGTCAAGAAATTTTAAATTTCATTTATTTATTGTCACAGCAAGTTTAAATCGTATGGGAGAAACTGCCGCTAATCTATTTGGGGGATTGAGAGCTCTCATAACTAAAATTTAAATGTAGTTTTTAATGAAAATCTCATCAATATTTTTGCCAAAGAGATGTTCAATTTTAAACACATTTGAATTGAATGTCCCGTTGACATGTTTGATTTGGCTAATTTTTGCAATGCTCTGTTCCAAGCAATTTAAACCGATTTTATTATTATAATTTGAGCTACAGATCTACTGTACCAAATTTAGTGGCTCTACGTCTCTTACATAGATGTCGGCACGAGGCATCGCTGTATCAAATTTAAAATTTTTAATTAATTAGTAAAAAAATAATGACATGATTTAACATCTTCAAAAGAGTGGTCCTTCCACACCACCGCTCTGCGAGCTTCCAACCACAAGCACATCTTGGGGCTTCAAAGACTTCTTCTTAACGTCATACATTATTGCACAATTCTTCTATATCCTTTGTACAGGTTACATTCAAATAAAAGCTTCCTAACAACGTGAGGATACATAAACATAATTTGCGACATATGGGACGAGCATTTTTTTAACAACTTCATATCAAGTTTCAACTTTAACTTAAAACCATTTCAACTTGAATTGATTCAATACTTATTTTAATACGAGCCAAACCCCTCAAAATAAAACAAAACTTTTCAATTCCTTGCAAACTTTAAAATAACCAAGTGGGGGGCAAGACTTGCTTTACAGGATTCACAAGAAGAAAAAATCCGCAAAGCTTCCACTCACGTACGCAATTTCAAAGCCGCCACTGTGACAACAATGTTGCATCCACAGACGCCACCGATGATGGGAATAATAAAACCGATGACGATGATGCTGACGATGACGATGATGACGAGGTTGATGTTGATGTTGAACCAAATAAATAAAGCACCAAGGCATAAAATTGTAGACTACAATAAAATTATTTGAAATATGTGTATTTTAATATTTTATCAATGCAAAAGCAGCAGCATCGAGGACGGGCAATGAGATTACGACTCGAATCCCGTGAAGTGGAGTTTGCCTTTTATTTGTCACGCTCTTTTATCACTTTACGTGCTTTCGCGGTTTGATTGAGAGAAATGCCCAGTGCTGTATGTCTCAGCGACAGATTATCACATTTGCATATGCTCGTGACGACCAGCAGTAGCAGAGTCTGCCTCAGTCATCCCATGCTGACAATGCGATGATGACCATGATGATGGCAAATGCCGCTGAAGCCTATGCCAACCCAACAGCATTCCACATTTAAAATGCTCCCCATATGCGACTGTCTGCACTGACGTGTGACATTTGTTGCGAGGACTGATCAAAATTGAATTACATATATACGGCTACACCCGCAAACGAGACACGGCAGGATACTTTGATTGCCAGGGCGAATCCGTATGAGTGCAAATTTTGACTACATCCTCCCCAGTCGTTGTGCTCGCTCTGTCAACGTGTTTGTGTGCATGTGTGCAAACTTTGACGCTCTCAAATTGTTGACAAATATTTTATTATCACATTTTATGATTTTATGAGTCCCCAGATACGAATCCCCTAAATCACTGGCGTTCAACATTGACATTCTCGTGCCGTTGACGCTGCCGTTGATGATGCCTTGACTGAATGCTTACGCTATGATGCCTGAGTCTGAGCTGAAACTGCAAGACTAATAGTTCCACAATTTTTATGTTCACAATAGTGAAGAATAAAAAGAAGCAAACCGAATTCATAGCCCCGCCGCCACTCATCGCCTCTGGAAAACATCATAAAAATATGCTTGATGTGTGGGTCGAAATGTGGCTGTGTGTATGTCCGTTTTGGCTCCACTTACCGTTTTTATCCATTGATTCCAACAAAATTTAAATTCCTCCCTATCAATAAAACCATCGCCGTTCGTATCGAAGACGGCAAATATCTGCTCAAGGCGTTCCTGTGGCACATCGTAGATGTGTCCCTTGTCGTTGCGGAACAGCGCACGGCAGATTAACGTAAATTCATCCAGATTAAGGCGGTCATCACTGCAGTGAGGGAGCGACGTTGTATTTTTTACGAGGTGTCAAAAGTGCGACGGTCAGGCATGAAAATAAAAAATTGCCAAAGTTAAAATACTTAAAGTTTAAATATCAAGATGCGTTCAATTTAGTGACTGAACTTCCTTGCCACTATAATGTCGCTTTTAAGTGTCAAAAATATGATTTATATTATTTTTTATTTTGATAATAATAATGTATTGTAGAATTATAGATTATAGATTTATAGCTTTTAAAGTTTTCACTATTTCATCATAGGTAACATATTTCGAAATAAATACTTAAAAAACTCAGTTTAGCTTATCAAAATATAAAGCGACCAAATGTAAATACATGAAAATGAATGAATGAATATAATAAATGAAGAATAAAGAATTTATGCGCCAGCAAAAAAAAAATTAAATTACTAAACTAAACTAAATTTTCTAAAACTTCCTATAGAATATGTTGCATCCCGATACAGTGAAAATATCCCGATTATGTGAATAGCAACGAAACATTGATAATAGAAGCAAAAGGCAGGCTTAACGTCTAGTCATCAAGGATGTAATAATCAACGACAAAATTATTTCTCATTTAGGATTCACACATCAAGGAATGAAATTGTTTGTATCTTATAAGAAAATAAAACATAACTTTCGTGGTTCACCTGAAGCAAGGATATCGAAGCAGCGATTTACGGCTCGTTCTCACCCAATGAGTGTCACAAATTCGTCTTGGTAGTAATTTAATTTAGACTGTCCAGATAACTTAAAAAAATATTGCCCATTGATCCAGCAATATGCGAGTATTTGAACGTTATATATGCATCAAATCCACCCGATTGTATATAGTCAGTGAGCTGATAGTATTTGCAAGATTTATGGTTATTACTTGAACTATCCACAAGATAGCGCTTGACTTCAAACATTATAAGTAACAAAGATACTATATATAACAAAGTAAAGCCGATTAAGGACATAATGTGAAACAAATTTAAGCAACACAATAATTGCAGAGAAGACTGTATGCCATTAATTAACTTTTTGCCAAGAAACCAAACTTTTTGATTGAAAAACAGTATTAGCCATTAAGAAGATACCCTTCAGTTTAAACAAAAGAATGGGCACGTACAAAAAATTTCAATAATTAATTAAAAAGCAAAAATCAAAATTAATTTTCCTTTTAAGTTTAAAAATAAAAATCTGCTCGTTTTAAACTTTTTGTTTTAACTATAAGCCTGCATATCCAAAAATATTTCAAGAATTAATTTTTTCTTCTTTTGCTACAACGAAATGGAATTATAATTAATTTTATATGAGATATTAATTCATTATAATTTTTGCATTGTTTCATCAAAACTTATACTTGGTAAGGCAACTGATATTTTTTTTCGCCAATTTTTCAAAAACTAAGGCCGGAAAATGATTGTGAATAACAAGCGTTTCCGTACGATGCTTCAAACCAAAATGAAAGTGCTCGACTTGTCGAAACGTATGGTTTCAATAATGCAACAGAGCACACATAACAATGGTCCAATCGTGAGGTGAATTCAGTGATGAGTTTATTTCAGGATTACAGCTGGTATATTTTACACTTAACTTTGGTGGGCAACTTCAGAGACTTCGAATATTAAACTGGATACAATCGTGTTTTATCAACTCTTAAAAGCATTTCATACATTTTGCTTAATTTTTGTAATTGCATTTTCTCTAAAAAAAAGTAAAAACGATTTCATTCTGTGCCATATGCCATTTGATTTTCGATTTATTTAGTAGAATCAAAAACTTCTTACGGTGTGAATATTATTCACATCGAGTAAAAACGTTGGCAGATTTATTTAACTTACAATGAGTTTCTTTTAGGTTTTCAAAATAATGCGACGATCATTTAAATTGACGAATTCTTTAATAATCCAATTTGAAATCACCTTTTCACTGTAACTAAGTCATCTCAAAATTAACTGAGCCGGAAAAATAGCTCTGCAATGCAGCCAAATATTACGTCTACATTTGTTTGGGAACAAAGTATAAGTCTTTTCTGTATTTAGAGAACTGCAACTTTTACTTTCACTGCATTTCACTTTTTTCAGTAGAATGTTCATAATACAGCTGAAGAAGTGCAATCATCGGTCATTGGCAAAAAAGTTGGATCACTTTATGCAATTGCTTGCTTGACACTTAACACTGTCAATTATTTATTCACTTAAAATTTTTATTCTTTCAATTAATTATAATTAACTAAAAACAAGGAATATTCAAATGAAATCACTAAGATCTGAATATTGATACGTTTTATGATTTTGTTTTACACGAAAAAAATTGCAAAAAATCATACCCTTTACCTTAGCACAATAACTTAATAACAAGAAGTAGAAACATTATGTAATGATATTAAAAAAAACCAAAAGCATATGCAAATAAAATTAATTTTAACACTTAAATTGTGCCAAATTAAATAAGAAAAACATAAAAATTGAAATAATATCTATTTCCATTTAGCTAAAATTTTACAAAAAATACTATTAATTTATGCTAAACACTTTGTCATTACGTAACACCATTCTTAATTTACACATAAAATTATTCAAATTTAATTGAATTCCCATTGTATGCAACCGCCCATAATATTGTATATATTTTATGATATTATTCCTAGTATACGCACCCATCTTTATCGAATGCCGTAAAACAGGCGTCCATTGCTGAACCGCTCAAATCGTCGATAACAATTGACGGCGTAGGTGAATCCATACCGCTGCTAGAGTTGTTACCCAGAAACAAGGGCAATGGCAACCAAGACGTCAAAACAAACAACAACCTTGTGGATTGTGAGTGAGCGTGTGTATCCTGTGGCCTTTAAAAAAACAAAGCAACCAAAAATAGCAATAAATTTCGAGTTAAAGCACAAGTTATCGATGGAAAATGATTTAACACATATGCACAACTACACATTAATTCACCTTCGGCTAGGAAGGAGTATCCTTCTCACTTGTAATTTTTTTTTTGTTTATTTCACTTGTTACCTCACCTCGTGGTCGATCCGATATCCACACAGCTTGAAAGCCCGCCACTTACTAAGCAAGACTCACTTTCAAATTGGTTGCACTTCAATGGATTTAGATATCGAAAAAACAAAACTGACGCTAACCGTCCCCCCCACCAAACGTATTTAAGTCGTCATGGTGACGACGTCATCTTGTGGTTTTCTTATACCCTGCACATTGTCTAAAGGTGTACATACACTACATTATGTTGAAGACAATGGAGAGATCACAATATGCAGAAATTGAAATATCAACGGTAGTTACTTTACACGAAAAATAGAGTTAGATAGGTCTTCGAAATTAAAATTTCGTTATTAACTAAATGCTGGATCTACAACATACATTTTTGCTCAACTTGTAATAACGATGATGCTGCTTTATTTGATTAATCAATGAAACAAAGATATTTATAAGAAATATTTCCATTACTTAAATATCTTGTATATACTTGTTTGGAAACTTATAAACAAATACGGATTTGCATCTAAAATAGCACCTTATTATACAACAAAGTTTATTTAATATATATTTATTTTAGCTTATCTTATTAAATACTCTACTACAAAAAGTATTCTTTACTACAAAAATAATAGGGATTGCGGTGCGCGACAATTGTAGCAATAGTAATACCTCCTGTACCTCTTTTTTTTAAATTCTTACAAAAATGAACTGTTCATTGGGAGTATTCAAGTTTGGTGCAAACCGTTATATCCTATACTACCAATAATAACAATAAATTAGATATAATTTGAATGAAACTGTAAACACGCGTCCGGGGAGGCCAAAATTCAAGTAGGACCGTCACAACACTAATGAAAATGTAAACACGCGTCAAGGCAATTTGTTGTCTTAACTATGTATGCTGAGTTTCGAATAAATAAATGTTTAAGTATTAATGAATAAAATTATGTGGTTCTACATTATTCTTCGTCTCAACAATATAACGACTTTATTTTTAATGGTAAAATCGGTAAGAAAGTTCTCTAAGCATTTATCCATCGACCGAAAACGAAAAGCGGCGAAAATGGGCATGAATAGGCTACTCTTTAAGGAAACCAGAATAAACACGACTTGCAATCATTTGGAACTACCGAGGACAAAACAACGCATGGAAAAGTCGGCAAACACATGGAGCAGACAAGTGTCGCTTCAGATCGTCAGCAATGGAAGATATTCGTATCGTCCGTTTAGGGATTTGCGTAACTCACAGGAATTTATATGTATTTGTGTATACGTAATAGTGCTTAAGGTTATATGCAAAGAAAAGTAAAAAAATGAAAAAAACATAAAATTTAAAAAAAAATATATAGTATGGTATACTTTATCTGCCCCCAGATGGGCAAGGCTCGGCCGTTGCCTTAGGTTACCATAATCATTTCGGGGTATGTTTCTTTGTGTTTGTACCCAATATATACGTGCTATGTATAATTGAGAGTCTGTCCGAATGTGATTAGCCACGCCTTTTTTTACAATTACATTCATTACGAAAATCTAGTATACTCTTAATTCCCATAGGTATAGCGTATATAATTACAAAAAGCTTTTAAAATGTATTGTAGTCATGATATCTCGACAGTTGCATTAGTTAATTTGAATTTGTGCTGGGCGCACCTTATACTTCTCGATCTATCTGGTAATCGTAAAAAGTACAAAAACTACTGCACTGTGGTTGCTATTACTTTTTTAACAAATGAAAATCGCAAAAGTAGTTGATTTCTAAAATGAAAGCCATTAAAATTTAGAAAAATATAATTAACTCATTGCAATAGAATGATTGATACCAAATATTAACTTGGAAGATAATTTCACAAGTAAATTTTAAAGTAAATTTCGTAGTAAATTGTTCAGCATGCTAAGCGACTATCCTAACTTTCTTATTGAAGCCACATGTCAACCAAGTCAACCTAGTCACAATAAAGATTTGACCTACCCGTGTTCAAATGCTTAATTCGTGCATTGGTAGTTCTTGCTCTTAAATCTATATTGAGCCACTCTCCTGATAACTAATATTATACATTGAACTAGAAATGTTCTCACGGATGTTATAGACATGAGAAATGGCTGGATAAATTTTAAAACTGGACATATTTGACATATATTCCCCAAAAAAGTTTCCTAAAAAATCACCCTTTATAATACTACAATATTATACCTATTCAGTAATCAATATTTTTCATCTATGAAATAGATCATATCGACCACTGTGCTGTAGCGTTGGATCAATGTTAGTAGCTCTTAACACAAAAGGGTTGCCTTTTGTTGTTAACTAATTGTTGATATCCGCCGTATGAGTGAGAAAGCGCACGCTCTCAGTCACACCATGGGTACAGTTTGTCAAACCCAAGTCAAGTGCGTCATTCCGAAGTCATTTGGGTACATGAATACGCTTAAATTTTGCACTTTGTCTTTTGCTAGCTTTGGGACTATATGGGTCAAGTTATTATTTTTTCATGCTTTACTAATGCTACCCAGGCTGATATATATTTTAATTTATGTTTCTGTTTACTTAATATTTTAGATTTATGAACAATATGTTGTCATATATAATGTATACTAGCGCAAACATAAAAGACACGAGTGCAGCTAAAGAAAAAGGTAACAGCATACAAATATTGAGCTAAGCTCAGCTGTGTGCTGTATCCTGACCATGAGAACTAAGAATTTATTTTGTTAACCCCATGAGAAAGCACGAAATATTTGTGAATTTTTAAAACATTTTCCGAGAAAAATGCGTTGCTTTATAATGTACAAAAAAAGGACTTGAAAGGTAGTATCCCCCAAGAATGACATTAAATATAAATAATAAAAGGGCTTTTAAAAAAGTCTTGAACCAATGGGCATTTTCCAAAATAAAATCCTGCGACATTGGAGAAATGTCACTGTGTCATTGCGACATTTGATTTTAATGTCGAGTTAATAATAAAATTAAATAAAATAAAATTAAGAATAAAAATTACTCTGATGCAATTCATTTACTTAAAACTTTAAATCGGTTTGCATTGGTACACATGCTCAATAGGACTTAGGTCAGGACATTGGTATGGGTATATGAAGTGCCAAACAAGCCGCGTCTGCACAAAGGAGGACGCGTGTTTCTTATCATTATTTTGTGGGGAAAATAATGGACAGCTCTGAGCAGAATATTTGTGATTCCAAAATATGTTTTTACAAGACCTTGTATACTGCTCCCGCAGCTTAAATGCCCTCAGAGCAGTGTGCTTCCAATTTTCTTTCCTATTAATGGCATACTTGATTTTGCGCCAAACTTAAATTGGCCTATCATGAGCTGAACATACAACTTATAACGTTCTCCGAACACGATTCTGGCTCATGGCGCTGGCAGAGGCTATACCCTTGTATTCTGCTTATCCCTAAAATAAATGATTTACTTCCTTCAACTCCGCCAAAATTGCGTGAAGGTATGAAAGAAATTTTTTTGCTTGCAGTTTAAGTCGGAAAATTGTCCGCTATTCGATCCTTACTTCTCTTTGTCGTAACTTTCAAGCTGCCTTACCAATTGGTCATTCATTTCTAAAACTAAATTTTTTAATAATGTTTTAAACAGTTTTAGACGTCTCCATTATCTTCGCAATTTCTCTAAACAATTGGATTGCTTATTTAGCTCAATTATTACTTTGCATACATTAAGTAATATTTTGCTTGAATGGATGCCGATTTGCTTTGGCGAGGTGCAAATGTGCAAAAAAGTTTATTTTAGACATGAACTTATTCTACCAAAAATTGGCACAAAAGAGATCTTGGTAACTACTAAATAAAAATATTTCCTCTTGTTAGTGTGACGCTATATTAAATCGTTGTTTGCTTATATTAGTTACTAATCGATAGCACTTTAAATTGTATTAGGGGCGTCTCCTTACCAGTAACATATAAAAAAGGCAGTCTTTCAGATTTTTGTTTAATATAAAAACAACAAGAGAAACAAATGATCTTTTGCATATTTTTGAACATATTTTTATTCAACAAACAAAAGTTTATCAAAACAAAATGGCTGATTTATGAACAATCTTGAGCAGCAGCTCGCGACGAACAACTCAAACTCTGTGCAAGATTCGGCCCGTAATTTTTATCTGAAACAAAAAATTTAAATACTTCCTAACACCAACTGGTTTTTCTTCGCAGTATAGACTACTATGGCGATTGAAAGTTGAAATTTAAATATTTATGTCATTAACTCGGTTTTTTTAGGGTGAGTAAGTGCGTTAACAGTATTGTAAAATTTGTAGTACAATTTTAAGCTCAATTTATGAATAATATTATTTCAAAAACAGTGTCTTGTATACACACATAGGTACGATGTGTTTGAGTTGGACTGACTGACTATCTATAACTTGGTAAATCACTAAACGAAAGACTTCGAAAAATATAAAACAGTCAAATGTCTATTTCAAACCAAGTGGTTTCAACATTTTTTTAAGAATGGTGACCTCTCTGACGAATACATCAGTAAGCATCGAGAAGTGCATAATTTTCATAAAAACATATTGAAATCCATATTGCGATCCACTTTTTGTTAAATTCACACGAATTATCGCAATATAAATAAATTAATTCACTCATAATAAACACGTAGACAAGACGCTCAAAATATTTCTTAAAAATTAATGATTGTGCTGGTTAGGTTTTGTTTTAATCGAAAATCACATTTGTTCTTTAGTAAATAAAGTTTTTTCAGCCCAATTTGACTCCTCCACCTGTATATACCGTGTGAAAAACTTATATTTCCGATGCCGTTACAGGTATATTACAGCCATCCAACAAAACTTCTAATGACCGTAAAAAACATTGCAAAATGCTAAGAAATAATAATTTCGTTTGCAACATATTAAAATTTTATTTAAATTCTTCTTCGATTTTACTCGATTCCTCAAAAATGAATCAAGCTCGGAGAATATTTTTACTCATATCACTAAAATACAATCAAGGAATATTTTGAATTTCTTAGATTTTCACTGCGAAACATTTTACACCTAATGATTACATTACATTGACTGATCTTCTGGTTCTGACTTTTTTCGAACGTAGTGTTCGTCCTGATTTGCCATATTGACATTCTTAATTCTAAATGAAGAAGCAAAGCTCTTAACTAATTTGCAGTTTTTAATGATATTTAGGCAAAGCAGAAACTTAGAATCAAATTAATTATGGCTTTACTTTTTGAAAAGACCTACACTTTAATATTTTCTTTATTGTCAACTCTTCAAAATTCTTTAGTTTTTTTAGTAAAACAACTCGTAAAAAAACAAAACAAAATTTTAGGCTATTATGCTAAATGAGTTTTTATGGTTATTTTATTTATTTTTTTATATTTTGTTTATTCTTAGCCATATTCGCTCGATAAAAATGCGCATAATTTGTTTGTCCACGAAATAAGTTTAGCCAAATAAACTTTTTGCTTAAGAAGAAGTTCCAAGGTACACAAGACTTATACGAGTCCATATAAAAACAAACCCAGATGGGTTTTGTGGTATGTATGTGTGCGCTGGTTTTGCCAAGGATAAGCAAGATGGCGCCAAAATGAGCGCCTAATACTAATTGAAAACTATTTTTGGATTTGCTAAGTAATAAAGTCTTTAGGAAGCGAATCAGAAATTGCCTATGTAATATATTATATGCAAATAAAGATAACGCCAAAAGCGAAAAACTTTTGCTGCGAAGCAATTTGCGCGGCATTAAGTAAAACGCGTGCGCACACCTCAACCAAGGGAAATATAAACACTCCAACCCAACCCAACCCAACCATTTTCCACCCAACCCAACAGCTAGAAAGTGAAAATTCAAAGCTTTCGATTAAAGTTGTCGACTCAGAACGTCAAAGTGATTGACTAAATTTTATTGGTACAAAAGTGTAAAAGGCTCTGTACAAGGGCAGGTAGGTGGCAGCCAAAATGTCGACCCTTCTCACCAAAGCTTGCAGCAATGAGGACTCATAAAAGAAAACTTTAACAATTCGAAATAATGAAGCGAAAGCACGAGCACGGTGCATCCCCTTTTAAAAAGGGCAAAGGTAAAACCAGGGCAGAGTGGCGCAAATTCTGAGGAATGCTAAAGGTTAAGAGATACAAACAAGATTTGTCGTTTCTTTAAAGCGGCTTTTTCGACTTGAAAAGCGAAACTTTAGAATGCGAGATAAAAGTAGGGGGATGGCTGTTCCAGGCTATAATTGGAATCAAGGTCATTTGCAAAAATATGCAAGGTTTTTTCTTGAGCAAAAATATGACGGGATTTGAGCAATCAATATCCGTACATAAGAATTGCAACGTCCGCCTCATAAGTAAATTACCATCTAAGGCTTTCGGTTGAAGGCGTTAAAAGTAGCTTGTCAAACCATACGATCAGCTAATAAACTGAAAGCAAGTGCCGTCAAACGTAGGCCCAACCCGGGCAGGAAACGTGTCGCTAAGTGCCTTGGCGCATTTAAAAGCTACGGTAAACGCCCCAAGCACTTGGCTCGGGCCAAGACAAACGTTGCCTTCGTTTGCTTGCCGTCAATTGAATTGGTAAGAAGGGAAAAAAAAATATTTTTACCCAAAATTTGCTGCACGTTATTTACGTACCATTGTACGAGGCAAGGCGTTCATTGTGCATACATATGGTTGGGGGGAGGGGGTTTCAAAAGCGCCCTGTCTTACACACACACACACACCCGCACACGGAGACCCTCAGTTGCGGCTAAAAGGCATTCTGGGGCTTTCTTCAGCAAGGGTGGGGCCAAATCTAATACAAACCATTGAAATTCGCTGTGCAGGCTGCTATGTAGCGATTCTAGTAAGAGGCACATTCACATACGGCAGACATTGATGGATACTCCAAATAAGGGCTGGCGTGAGATGTGGTTGTACGGCAGTAGCAGCAGACGAACCGCCATTGCCACGTCAGCGTTTGCTTGACTGGCTCGATTTGCCGTATTCAATTCCGCTTGGTTTTTCCATTAACAGTGACTGCAGTAAGTGTCAGTCCGTCAAACAGTCAGTCAGTCAGTCTGTCACTCAGTCAGCCAGCCAGTCAGCCAGTCAGTCACTTATCTCTTGGTGGTATCTAAAAATACATTGCGTACACGAGCGCCTTTTACATCATTTCAAATTATTTCGCAAGTCCCTGCGTTCGGCCGCGTCCCTTCCACTGGCCTAGTACCTTATGAATACTATGTGTGCTGTACCTGCGGCTTCACGTTTTGCTGCCACGAAAGATTCTTTGGTAATGGTTACGCTTAAATACAAAATGATAAATTGCCATTGTGACTGCAGGCCGATGCCGCCCATGGTTCCCCCAGGTCGCGTCGCCCAACCAGCACAAAATTTGTTGCCATAGCTGACGCGGATGCGGCATAGAGCAGCAAATATAGCCAAAATATAAACTCGACGACGCTTTGCTTTAGTGGACTAACGAGGCGCTCTCTTTGTGTTGACCTGGCATGGGATTTCGCAGAGTTTGCTGTTCGAAAAGTTTGGGCTACGCGCAGTCGATGTTTACGCGTAGATAAGAACAAAATGTGGCAGCTTACTACAGATGCAGTAAAGTTGGGATACGCGCCTTACCTTCACAGTGGTATCCATGTATTAGTCTTGGTCTAAAAACTCCTCCTCCTACCACTTTGATTTCGAGCAAATCCCTCACAAACTATTTAAACTAAACTTCATTCCACTTTTGCGCCACTTTGAAAATGCTTCGAACATTAAAAAAGAAAATCTTCAAATTAAAAGATATTAACTTAGTGGTAGGTTAGCCATCTCTAAACGCGAAGATCATCGGTTCGATTCCAACATGCAGCATTGGTGCAGTTGCCTAGCACTAGCATAGCTAGCAAATAGACGCCACACAACTCTCCCCATTACATGCAAATAAATTCGATATATAAAGTAAGCTACTTTTATAGTTATCAAAAAATTTGCTGCCGAAACAAAGACTGACTAATGACACGAGAGTGAGCGTGTGTATGACCAGTGAATACTGGGCGTATACATAATATTTATGCAAGCAACGGACAACGCATATGCACCATAGACAAGCAACCACGGTGCCACAGCAGTGCCACTGGCCAGTATCTATAGTCCACAAACCATAGTAGACGGTTGCAAAAAAAAAAAAACTAAAGCCTGATATAAAAAAATGAGCAACGACAACAAAAACGAAATCAAAATGATTTTGACAAACTGCGCATAGATGGCGCCATTGTTGATAAGCTCAGGCAATTGCGGATGTTTTGAATAATCGATGCTTCCTGCTGGGTCCTTTGACTACTACTATATCGTGTGGGTATGTGTGTGTGTGCAAGCATAGTTTATTTACCTTTGTATAGTATACTTTTTGCTGCTGCGTGATATTTGCCATAATCAACGGGGCGCCCATTTTGCTTTCATATGCAAAATGTCGCTCACATATTTTTTTCAGTCCCATTTTTTACTGCTTTTTATTTGCCAATTAAATATGGCCGCAGGGTGCAAACCAAATGTCGCTTTGATTGCGACTGGGATTGGAAACGCGACTTCAACTGCTGCCGCTACCAGCTGGGTCAAATTGCAGCGCATTTAAATACAAATTGTTTGCTGCAGGTAAATTTATACTTTTTATTTTAGCAAGAGTACTGCTGCTCCCACACTGCTGCTCCTACACTGCTGCCTGCACAGACAGATACAGGCAATTGCACGGTTGCTCCATTTAAATTGCACTTTGAACTTTGACATTTTAAGCATTGAAGACAATGACAGGCACAGAGAGATTGAAGTTAGGATAAGACAAAGCCAACACATACAAATTGCAAATTTATCGGCAAAAGCATGCAGGTGAAACGTTTAGCCTGGCTAAATGGAACAGCAAGCGCCGGAAGGGCACTTGTTTGAAAGTTAACCGTAATGCTGTTAAATCACGTGTTCTACATCCAACGTCCATCGATTGATTTCACATGCAAAGGATATTGGAAATGTTGTGTAGCGAGCTCAAATATTTTGCCTAGTTCTTCTGGTACAAGCCAAAATCAGTGTAGGCAAAAGAATTTGGCCATAAATTAAGTCCCTTTGAAAACAAAAGGACTGGTTGTCGAGGGATAAGCTGCTTAAAATCAAAAACCCAAATCCCAAGCGCCCAACACAATGAAAATCAGGCTTTGCTTATGAGGCTGATTCTAGTTGCAGCAAAGCGAACGCAAAAACACTTGACCAAAACTTAAATAACAACCATAAATAGGACTAAATGGAGCTCAGCTCCATTAGTGCAGCAGTGGTCACTGAGTTGACTCACATAGATTGACTAAGTGACAGATTGATTGATTTAAATTAAAGGCATTTAGCTGTGGAGGGTGCAACTGGCAGCGCAGTATGCCCGCAATGTTTTAACACTCTGCCTCTGGCTGGCCATAAACTAATTTAACTTGACGCCCGGTCGTAATTCAAGCCCAAACAGGACATATGCCCAGCAAATCAATCAAGGAGAGCATAGCAACCCACGTCTGCATCCAAACCAAAACCCTCTGACCGCCAATTGTAAATTGTTTTTATTTTTTTTTTTTTTGTGCCCAACTGCTTAACTTCATCGATGTGCTGTTTTCGAGACACTCAATAAGGTGATTCCCTGACGTACATACACGTACAGAGAGCACCTCTTCATATATATATATATATATGTATATACATTTTATGACACAAACAGTCTGACGTACAAGACGCGAAAAGGGGGAATAAAAACACAGACGCAGAATTTACGGCGTGCCCTGCGCTTATTTAATGCCCAAGCCGGAAGCGGTGACGCGCCAACTTGAGGTGGCACCACAAAATGAACCAACAAATCAATTTGCCGGCTGCCGCTTCATTGCCACCATAAGGCCAGCTCTCTGCCCAACACACACACACACACACACACACTGGCGCCACCATCATATCCCCTCTAGCTGCGACGTGTTCTATTACTGCTACCTGTGCTACCTTGTTTTGGGGCTGGGTAGGGACTTGAATCTTGCTCGGGACAAGTCTATCTTGCCGCTACGTTTAGCTTTATTTCACTTTTAGTTGAGATTTATGAGCCAAGGGCGCACAGCAGCGCAATAATAACAACAACAACAGCAACATCGGATACCAATAAGCTCTAAAAGACAAAAAGAAAAACCATCAAAAATGAGGGGAAAAAAATACGGGTCTGCAAATTGTTTTTCCGTAGCGAAAGTTTAGCCTTGGGCTGCATTTCCTAGCCCAGTCTTGAGCTCTGCTGACCAGTCAGCATTTATTATTTATAATACACGCCAACTTGCCTTAGTAGGGCCATGTGCACACTGTGAGGTTCTTCCGCAACCTTTTTTTTTCGTTAATAGCTGGTTCTAGGCCAACGGCAAGCAAACTACCAACCAATGTATCGCACTTTGGGCCATGTTCAATTGCTCGGCTTCTTGGATGATTACAGCGTATTTTTATCTCTGTTGTTGCTGTTACCCATAGACATTTTATTGTCACACACTTGGCTCAATTGGGTCGGTTCACCAGACGGCCGCCAGTCAGTTGGTCGCTGGGTCGGTCGGTCACTCGGTCGGTCGCTCACTTGGTCGTCATTTGATTTTCTTTTTCTTGGCAATCACTGAAAGATTTTCTCACAAACCCTTTTTTGCTGCTACTGTGAAAATCTGAGCTTTAGTCAAAGCACTTTTTTATAGTCTGCTAAACCTTTTGGTCTTTTGACTTATTGGGTTTGCAGTTTATAAGTAAAGATGAAGCAATCCATTCGCTCGTAACGAAAAAAAAATAATTTAAGGATTTTAAGACTAGAATGTGTCAGCCTGCGTTTACTAGCACAATGTGTCCCACAGTCATGTAAACTAAATATTCGGACACTATTTTGGCTCGTGGTCTAGAGACTTATATTTTAAAATTTGACCGAATTGAAAGCTAAAAGCCGGTCAGATTTTCAGATTCCATTCCAAAGACTGCTTTTGTGTTGAAGATTCATTTTGCAAGCAAAAATAATGCATTCATATTTTCAACGAGTCGAAAGCAAATTTAAAGCCTTGTGTGTTAAGGGGACTCACGAATATACCCAAAACGATTTTAATATTATAATATATAAATTTGAATACCATAGTGACAATTAGTAGGAACAATTTGCAAAAAAAAAACTTGAAATAGGTTATTATAATCGAATCGAGAAATCAGAAGTCAAGTTCAGATAAATGGAGTAGTCGGAACTTAGTAAGTACAAGAGCAACAAAATTTCCAGATATGTTTTTGGAAAAAATAAAGTTTTGCATAAAATCGTCATGCCAAAATTCATTACTTTTTTCCAAGCACTGATACCCTACAGGCCATCGGTGAAAAAGGAATTCTGCAATAAATTTATAGTGTTGGCAAAAAAAATTGGTACGCGTTTTGTGTTCAAAAAATAGTTTTTAATGTTAAAAAAAGTATTGTCCGTCGAAGAGGCTAATTTGTCCATTCTCTGTGGTAACACCAACTCTAAAAAATAAGGCTCACATTAGTATGTTCAGGCAACTTATGACTCTTACAGCCATATGGGGTCAAGTGTCATAATGTTAAAAATCAGCTTGTTCCACCTTTCTGCTGTTTCTGCCATTTTATCACTATTAATGGTTTCGCCTGATTAAGCAGAAGACCGCACCCGTCTGGTCCCGCTATACGCAGACCACGAACTTTGATCCGCTGCTTAAAAAAAATACTATTTTTCTTCAGAATACCGAATATATCCTCTTTTAATCTTCAGTCCCCGATCCGGTGCACTAATACGTATCTTTCATAACTTTTAACAAGCAGCTCTAAAATAAAAGATTCACTTTCGACACATCTCGGCTGCAACATGAATCCCAATTGATTTAAGCGAATGAAAACTATAGCTCAGTTAGCGTTTGTCACCGTTCTTGATTCAGAAAAACCCCGAATTCCTCATATTCCAAACATTCCAGTTGGCCATGGCGCTCTTTGTCCTCGGCGCCTAAATTACCACTTTTGAAATGCCAAGGCCAACTTCTACACTAATGGTCAGTCGGGGCTAATTCACCTTTCACAAGCATTCAAGTTATCGTCAGCAAAAATACGTCAAATAAAGTTATGTCTTGCACACGAGTCCTTATCTTATTGACTCTCTTTATTCCATTGTATCGATGCTACTTATTCTAGTACTGAAGTATTATGAAACTACTCAATAAATAATAACTATAATAGTTTATGGTAATACTGCCAAATAATTCACCAAAGTAGCTCAAAATCGGACGACTTTCCAATCTTAACAATATGAGGGACATTTAAAATATCGTAACTTGCACAAAAATATTTTTAGAAGATGGAATAATTTCGGTTGGCGGGAAAAGTTCTAGGGTAGGCTCAAACGGAACGTGATAACGTTTTTCGGAAAAGGTATGTAAAATTTATCAATTTGATTTTATTTATCTCATATGGTAATTAATATTCATCCAAAAGTATTTCACATTTTAGTTGCATATGTGTAGAAAATGCCCCGCAAAACAACCCATTTATCTTATTGATTTCGTCATACCAAGTAAAACTTTGTTGGAAATATCGAATCCAAAATATATGTATGCACAGTATATGGATTATATGCGCTCAAAGTAGCTACAAATTGGAAAAGAAGCGCAGCCAACACAACAACAAAAACAACAATAACAACAGATTAAGTTCTATCCATATTGCAGTTACAGTTACAGATTTGTTTTTGTTTTTTCTTCCTTTTTTTTCCTTCCTATTCATCTTGTACAAATTTTACCCCAAAAACAAAATGTTCCCCATAGTGTCTGCCAATATTGAATGGTAAAAATGCGGGCTCCGA
Source organism: Chymomyza procnemis (assembly GCA_035046065.1). Lineage (NCBI taxonomy): Eukaryota > Metazoa > Arthropoda > Insecta > Diptera > Drosophilidae > Chymomyza > Chymomyza procnemis. Next base: position 62,876,396 of record JAWNOJ010000026.1, read on the forward strand.
TTCAATACAGAGTTTTGTGTATGCGATTTTTTTTACGCTTTTCAGGATCATTGGCGCTGATGAAGGATATGTATGTTTCAGTTTCGCAGCAAGAAGCAAATGTACTCTATTTGGTGGGATACTGTGGAAATCATGTCACAGCATTTGTTATACATTTTTGGGTCAATTTTTTATTGCATTTTGTGTAGCAGTTGTTCTCGATTTTGTTTTTGTCGTTAGATATTTTGCTGTGAACAACCAGCAGTCGGCCATAGCGAACGATTCAAAGCAACGCCACCCCCCTTGCTCGAAGCGTATAATTTCAACCAAGCTGTGCCCCATAGTTATCCCATGATATGGGAAAAAATGTAAAAAGCTGTTGGAGCTGAAGGGTAAGCGGACATATGGTGGGCTGCAAATGTGGGTGTGTCGTTGACACTGGCATTTCTTTTATTTTTTTCAATTAAAATGCGTTCAACTGTAAAATCGTAAACAGTTTTGCACTGTGAACAATCTGTGCCTCCAAATCCCTCCACCATAGGGACCAAATAACTACAAATTAATTATGCATCCCCCTTGAACCCACACTCAACCCATCATCCCAGCCACAAAAGAGGAAAAGACAGATGCTGCTAATTGTTGTTATAATTGGTGACTACAGATCCGCTACGGTTGTCCCGCTTCACCAGCCAAGCCGCACATGCACAGCGGACAATGGGACAGTGCGGTGGACACAAAGTTCTGCCACAGCGTAGTGAGCACACGCATATTTGTCAACTCTGCATCACATGCATTTGCTTGATTGCCGCTCCCGCGCTCATTTTCCCTTTTGCTGACTGCACTTCTTAGTTGAGTTGTTCTCATCTCTGAACTAAACCAAAGCAAGACAAAGCGTTCTTTCTATTCACGGACACGTATATGTCGACCGCAAATTAATTTACAACTTAAGCTGGAGCACTGAAAATTGTGTTGTAATTACTCAGTTCTGACATTTTAACCATGCACCCTAATTTATAGGTCACACTTACACACATAATGTATATGGTGGACAAGTATATAATACAATAGGGCTATACATAATATAATGTAAAAAAAAAACCAATCCAGCTTAGTAGGCTTTTCCCGTTGCCCTGTGTCGTCGTCGTCGTCGTCTTTTCTTTCTTCCAAGTCCGGCTCAACCTTTTGAGCCAATTTAAAAACGTAATTATAACGAGTAAGAGCTGTTAGTGCTTTGCATATTAATTGCGTTCATTTAAAGTCGTTGATATTGCTCTTGGTCCTTTGTTCCGTGTCCGTTTTTACTTGTCGTGTACCAGACCACCCCATCCAAATCCAAAACATTGGCGTCCGCAAAGGCACCCGACAGTAGGAATTTTAATCAAAGACCAGCGTGAGCAAATTTATTTTAAGGTAGATTTTGTGCTGCCAGGAATTACAGAATGGTGGTCTGTTGTCTGTTTGATTCCTTGGTTGGGGTAATCACTGTGCATGTTTCAAGCATTTTTGAAGATATGCTTTAAATACCGCATGTACACCTCGGACACCGTCCGCTGAGCAGCTTAGAAGGAGCGCAAAACGTAATTGAAATTAATCAAATATTTGACAAAAACAGAATGTAATTAATTATAGCAATATTTGTAAGCGTAACAATTGTGGTATTATTTTTTTTTTAAATTAAACAAGTTTAGCGACTACTTGGTTTTTTTCCGCCTAACAGATGATATGATGATTTTTGTAGTTCATCCACATTGTTAACAACAGTTTACGTGACTTGCAACTTTGAACGATTTTATGAATATTATTATTAAATAAGTAGTTTATCATTTCATTCACCATTAAAATTATTGCAACTTTGTTGGAAAAAATATAGCTGCTTTATAACTACATGCAGCATATATTTTATATTAGTTCACCGATATTAATCGGTTCAATTAATTAATTTAAAAACTGCATTAAAGTTCGTCACGATATCTTGAAAAAACAATCTAAATTAAAACAATCTTGTACAGATAAATATTAAACTTTTTGACCAATTCGAGATGCACATCGTACTGCACATAACTTTCGAATTTAGATACGATATTCTTTCGAACTTTTGTCAAACAATTTATTTTTTAATTATAAAGCATCCTTTGATACCAATTTTAAAAGCTTAAAAATATGTAACAAATACTGATAAATGTGACTTCTGTTACGTAATGAAGATTTTTTTCTGAAAAATTCGTCGCTGGATCTCCAAGACCGTAGCGTTCAGACAGACAGGGTTCTATGAAGTTTTCTTGACAGACAGATTATAATTTGGCTTACTTTAAGAAGTCTCTGACTTTTCCTATTATAGGCGTAGCATATATTTGACACAAACTCAAACTTGGTTCCGCAAGGCACATTATATGCAGAATATGCTTAGAAAAGTAATCAATCAACAATCGATTCAAAGATGTACGAGTATAGATACCAAATATATAAATAACGTAAATATTAGAGTAAATATAAAAGGAGATAGAAAATAAATTCGAAAAGCCTAATATTCGCAAATTGTTTAAACATTTTGTATACCCTATACCTATATGAAATAAATTAATGTACCTAATAAGTAAAATCCGAGACTCCCAAAAACATATAATATTAGATATTCAATCGAGGTATTTTAAAAAAGCTCAAAATAATTCAAATATTATATTTAGCGCGCCGAAAAGCTTATTTTGAGCTTTTCGAGAAATATGTGTACTCCTAAGCTTTAAGATGTAAGCCAGCACCATTTACACTGAATTTTGGAAATTAATGCAAATGCAAGCACATAGAAAATTCCTTTTAGGATAAAATAAAAATTGGTCTACAGCCAGTTCCTTTGGGACAAATAATTAAAAATTTAGTTTTATAATAAGTTTATACTCCTTGAGTACTCTGTCATCGTGTGTCTAATAACTGTTCGAAGAGAATCCGAATGGTTATGTATTTAATTAATAATAATAGAATAACGTTTTTGCACAGTTAATCAAAAATACAGCGGCAAATGTATTTCTTACGAACACAATTACGCTATTTTACTTATCACCCGTGCTTCGAAACCCAAATAATTCAAAGCAAATTTCATTCAGTTTCGCTTTCGGGAAACTGATTTTTTTTATAATGTGTCTGAGTTGGATAAGATGTTAAAACGTTTCAACATAATCATCAATTTTAAAGCCAAAATTAAAAATTAAAAATTCTTACAAATTATTTAATAAATTTAATTTAATATTTTAAATACGCATTTGAAATGTTTTTTTTTTAATAAGTAAATTATTATTATCATATTCAGAATCTTTTTTATGTAATCGTAATTTTACAGAAATATTTAAAATCCAATTCGAACAAAAAAAAAATTATTTTGCAAATAATTTGCATAAAACATCGAAAGACAACTAAAAAAAATCCGTTTTTAAACTTTGATTTTTGAGTAATAGACGGGCATTCATCCAATTTCTTGTGCTGGGTGTTAAACTTTGTACCACACTGTACAGGGTATACATAAAATTACGAATTTTTCAATATTTGCCTTTTTATGCAGCGTTTAATCTTTCGGTTATTTTAAAATTTAAAAAATAGTAAGTCACCTTTCACCACACTAAATGCAAAAAGCTTTAGATATACTCACCACACTAAAGCTTTAAGCTTTCAAGCACAAACTTGAAGTCACTTTTTATTTTTACACAAAAACTCGACAAAATTAACTTCGATGGGATTATAATAAGAAATCCTATATAATTCTATGAATTATATTAAGTACAATGCAAAAAAAAGTATAAAAATTGCGATTAGGCGCGAAACAAATAATAAACACAAGCGCTAGATCCGTGCCGGCGTGCGTCAACCTCGAAAAGCTTTGAAGCACTAAACAAAAACATATGAAACAATTGTTAGTTAATGAAGCTTTCTATGGGTTGGTGGAGAAGAGCGGCCAGCCGGCTTTTTCGGAGAATCACATGTACATACAGTACAGTGGGCACGACAAATATTCGAACACTTCGAATTTTTCACCTTAAGGCCGAATAACTTTTGTGGCAGACATGGTAGTACAATAATTTTTTGTTTTTTGCACAAGAAAATATAAACATTTCTAAACATAATTAATAAAAACAAAAAAAAAAAACAAAGTTAAAAAAACATGAAATATACGCAAATTCTAAAAAAAACTAAAGCAATTATTTAAACACGTCATGAAAACTGAAACTAATACTGCAATTTATAGATGAGTAAAATGTATTGTTACTTGCTAGACTCATCATTGGCCATAATTGCTTCTTGTACCTCACGATCCTATATTTTTGGTGTCTCCTGCTCAAATATTAAGCTTTTTTTCGTAAAAACTGCTGACTGCTGAAACTGCTGAATGACGTGAGTTTCTAATCATTGCATTGCTGGTAAATAGAGATTTTTGGATTAAACTCAAAACTCAGCAGTGGACGAAATTTTTGAGTAGCTTTGGAAGGTGTATCGTTTATCAACATATATTAGGTTGAACCAAATCGATTTTGGTTCACAGAGTTGCTATTTGTTGAAAGTTTTGCTTTTTATTCACACAACATTTTCCGGTTTTCGTTCTTTACTACATTTTGCCTCTCTTGAGTAACTGTAACTTTTGAATAAACTTATTTGCGGTGATTTATCCTCAAAATATATCTAAAATATTTGTTTCATTTATTTTTTCAATTTCTTTAAAGGATTGAATTTCTTTCTATGTTAAGCTTAAGCATTACTTTGCGTAAATAAAGAGATGTTGGGTAAATATAAAATTAAATATAACAAAATTTTGTTTTTTTTTATGTTCAGAAATTTATTTATTTTCAATTATTAAATAAAATTATTATATTAAAATATAAGTTCTACCATGTTGGCGTCAAAAGGTGTTAAAATTCTATGAGAAAAATGCAGTGTGCGAATAATTGTTGTGTTGATTGTATGTACGACAGAAAGAGAAACCTTGAGTTATTTCGCTATCATTTGCATTTTGTTTACAAATGCAGATTATGTACATATGTATGTATATATGATTCAACGTATACAGAAGTAAAGGGTGATTTCTTAAGAGTCTTGTATTTTAATTTCTCGATATAATTCGTATTAAATTTTTGTTTTTGTTAATAAGTATAATTTTGTATCTACAGACATATATATTTTTACACGCATTCAGACATACATACATTCTTATTCATATGTATTCCCCTGATTCTTACAACCAATATAGGTCCTGTATTGGTTTCCAGTGAATCAATTGTTGCGGGTTAGTCCCTGATATGATATAAGTGTTGACAATGTCCATAGCCTAAGATATAGCAAGGCAGCCCACAGCATAATCGGGCATATATGTATGTATGTGGGTATGGATAAGCGCTATCTCTTTGATCAGCTCAGACCAAGAGTCTTCTAACCTTAAATACACTGCTCGTCGAGCCTCGTACGATAGCCATTTTCAATAAGGTTCATTCCTAAGGCGATCAATAATGCACACCAACCAGGGACATTTATAGTGCATCTGATTGGTCTTAGATATAAGTTATGCAATTTTGCTTAGTCACTTATACATCCAACCAGAAATTGGTTTGCAGAGCATGAATTTTGGTAATAAGAATCTAAAATAATTTGTAAGGTAACATTAAACGGCACCTGCTGTTAAAAATAGTATTTTTAAAAAGTAAAATGCTAAAAAATCACCCTTTTTGTTAACCGAGGGAGACAGCCATAATTCTTACATGACAGCCGACAATTATATATATATATATATTTCATTTTATTTGTATCGGAAAAAAATAAATTATTTTTTTAAGTTGCATTTACAAAGTGTATTAGATTGATCACATGCGCTGTTTTCGTTGACGTAAGTCAGAATCCAGACACACAAAACAAAAACAACGTAGAATTAGCCTTACTTTTCTATTGTCATGATGACGGGCATGTGTGCCACAAGTTTATAAAAAGGCGGTCCCAAAAATTGACACCTATATGCATTTAATTTAACTCTGTACTGATAGAAGATTATAGTATGCTCATCTTTGCTATTACAATAGTTTGCAAAATAAATTTGAAATTATCTAGCACCCAGTAATTCCACGTAACTTTTTAAAAATAAATATTTGGCTATTGATCTGTGTTTGAAGAGTTATCCTCGATTTGACATTCCGTATCTGGCTGATTCACATACATTTAGTATGAAAGGAAGTATATATATATAATATAAGTTGATGCATTTTTTACGTCTATCTTGTAATGCTCAATTTTCTTTTTCAATCCGAAGCCCAATAAAACTATAAACCTGGATTTACAACTATTTTTCTGAAATGTCAAAAAAACCCTTGTGATAATTTATTGCCGGATCTTTTATTATTCTTTTGGTTTTATTTAATTTTCTCTTTGTGTGTTGAACAGCTGACCTTCCGATTGAGAGGTGACGCTACCCCACTAGGATACCCATGTCCATTAAATTAAAAATTAAGTGGAAACTTTAAAAAGGCTATTTAGTTAGTTGCTTTCAAAAAATTGTGTACTCTTTCGATTTTTAGTCAATTACCATCACTGAAAGCTATCACTGCAAAATGCAAACACACCTCCTAAAGTTTGGAAGAATTACTGTTCCGTGCCATACCATACCAGCATTATATCATGCTCATTCATTTTTCCAATATATAATAAACCCAACCATGTATTTCACCGAACAAGCTATGGAATGGAGAGCCTCGCTATACCTCCTGTTCGTAACTTCAAGAAGCCGTTCGACTCAGTAGACGGAGCGGCAATATGCAGAGCACTTGCAAGGAAAGGAGTACCAATAAACATCATTAATATAATCAAGTCGATGTATGACGATGCCATTTTGACGGGACTGCGCAACGGGAAAACAAGTGCACCTTTCCAGACGAATACTGAAATTCGGCAAGGATGTCCATATTCGTCGCTGCTCTTCAACATCGTGGTCGACGAGTTTATGAAAGAAGTGTGCAATCCCATGCGTGGAATCACGCGAACAAAGCATAAAGCATGGCTCACCATCAAAAAGATGACACAGATACTGCAAGTCTTCAGCAATAAATGCTTGAGGATTGTATGCGGGATATTCTGGCCAAACAGACTATCCAATGCAAAGCCGTCTCGTGGCTCAGCTGGGCCCCCTATACACCAGATAAAATAGACGTGGCTTAGCCATGCTCTCAGAAGGAAGCCAAGGAGTATTGTCAGGAAGGCATTGGACTGCCACGTGGAGAAGATCCATTCTTTTAGGAATTGGCCCAGGCAAACACAACATGGGACAGAGCTAAACCGACAGCGCAAAACAGGGTTCGTACAGGGCTCTAGTAGAGGCCTTAAGCTCCCAAGGAATAATACGAAAACAAAAAATATCATGCATTTCAACAGCTTTCGCCAATAGAAAAGATTTGCATTTTTCAGGTACAGCGTTTGATATATTAATTTTTGTTTAAAGTCAACTTCTCCTCAATACAAAATGTGATTCAAATTCTAATTTCCTGTGCCGTCTGTTTTAACTTTGATCACCAAATTATTTCATATTAAAATCGGATGGAATCTCAGCCACCTGTGCATCGGTTTTTATACAAACCCTATGTGACTTCATCTGGACCCTAAGACGACAATTATCAATTTACATACGTTTTACTTTAACTTCTCGCTTCCCTAAATGACCACAGTATCCGATCGTAATTCGTAAAATCACCGCAAGTTCTATAATTCCTATAGTTTTGTTTTAGTACATATATTAAATAATAAATTAATTAACAACAAAGTTACAAGCTTAAAGGTAAAAACAATTAGATTGTAACTTCTGCTTAGTGAGTTCGGAAGATGGCTGCCTACAACTTTTAAATATTAAACGTACATAGACTAGCGAGGGCGTAAAGCTAGTTTTTATGAACTAAGCCACTCGGCGATTTTTTTCTAGTCCTTTGTGTGGTCTCGTATCCAGTCTAAATATTCCGTAACGCGCGTATAGACACCTGGATAGCCAGGCTCTCCACATTTATTACCAAATGAGACAACTCCTAGTTGCACCCAATGGGAGTCGTAGCGCATCATAAGTGGACCTCCTGAATCACCCTGGCATGCATCCACACCACCATCGGAGTAGCCAGCGCAAATAAAGTTCTCATTGATGGGTTGGAAGTAGCTGCGATCACAGTCCTCATTGCGCCAAATGGGCAGCTCGGCCTGGAGTTGACTTGTTGATTCCTTGCCGCCATAGTATTTTGTGCCCCAACCTACAACGGTAGCACGACGACCCGGTAGACGCTCTTTGGGCGGCATGCGACCAGCACGTGGTAAGCAGACTGGAATAACATATTTGGACTTGCGTACGGGTTTGTCCAACACAAGAATGGCAATGTCGTTGTAGAAGCCGATTCGTGAGAAACTGTAATACATATACATAATGCACTTTATTTCAATTATAGCTCAGAAATTGTCGGGACTCACCGCTCGTGTGTACGCACATCCTTGACGGCAAAAGTGACTGGTGCCGAGGGCTCTGCATCTGTGGAAAGATCAATGTCACCCAACCGCACTGTGAATTGACGTGCAGCAAATCTGTAAAAACAAAGAGTATTAAATTTGATTTTTTCCATGGTTTCTTTGGGATTAAGTAAAACTTACGGCTTCTGTCTGGAATCTCGTGTGCAGTGCGCCGCTGTTAATATGTATTTGGAGCCAATAAGTGAACCACCGCACCAGAATTCTGTACGCTTGGGTCCGTGCAGAAAAATTGCTGCCATCCAAGGCCATTGCCCGTTGGGCGCCTCAACGCCACCAACAATGCGCCCAGTTGAGTACTCTTGTTGCCCACACTCGTCCGGATCAACAATGTTGTTGGCAATTTCATCTAAATCGTCGGGTTCTAGTGGTTCTTCAGTCGTGGTTGTTGTTGTCGTTGTTGAAGGTCTAACTTGTGGTATTAAAACCAAATTAGAAGTGGGACGCGTGCTGGGTTTAACAGTTGTTGGTCTTTTGGTAGGCGCCAGCGTAGGCGCCTTGGTGGGCGTCTTTGTTGTAAGCTTTAATGGTCTTTGTGTGGTCAGCACAGTAGAGCCTTCGCCCGCAGATAGTGGACAACAAACACCTGGCACAAATAGACTTTTAAAGCACAACGATTCACGTAAACTGCTTAAATTTAAAAGCAAAGCCGGGCAGCTGCTCAGATCTTCACAACGCCCGGGCCGACCACTAGGTGTTTTGCAATAATTCTCAACCTCCTTGGCCGTGCCTTCGTTCTCACTTGCCAATGCCAATTGATCCAATGGTCGCAGGGTTGTTGTGCTGCTGGTGGTGGTGCGCGGAGTGGTTGGTATTTTTATTTTCTGCTGTGATTGAGTGGCCGCCGAAGTGTCCTCCACGGTAGGCTTCTTTATCTTTTGTTTGTTCTTCTTCTTTTTCTTGCGCTGTTTCAGATCTTTGTTTTCTACAAACATTGGCTTCTGCGGCAGTTCCTCCTGACCAATGCGTTTGGTTATTACGTTAATGGCGCTTAAACTTGCTGGCTTCCCTGCAGGCAGCAAACTATTGGCCGAAAGTGTTGTATCGAGTATTTTGCCAGATATGCCTGGTAACTGCTCGGGCGTGCTGCTAAGCGTGGCCTCTGTGGAACTTGCAGGTATTGTAACATTGATATTTGCACTTGTATTGCCATGATCCAATCTGGATGGCTCTTGGCCACCACGCGTCATATCCACCAACATATGGCCCATTGTATTGAGTGCTCCCAATGTTTCCGATATGCGATTAAATGCCGATTGTGATAGCAAACGCGGCAGAGATTCATTGCTACTTTCGCCGGGTACGCTTTCCTGCTCCTCGCTTTCATCATAATACTCGCTGGAGCCCTCCACATCAGCATCATCTTCAATATCATCAGAGAAGCTTTGACTGCTATCGCTGGAAGAAATCGATTCAATGCTAGCCGAGTCCCTGCTCTGCTGTCGCCCCATACGTCTCTGACCCTCCAGCTGTGGCTGTGGCTGAAAGAAAGACGCTGCCTTAATAGTTAAAGTTATGTACGCCCCGTTAAAAATACTGTGAAAATGCACTTACCATCGTTTGTCAAATGTCTTGGCTCGTCATAATCATCGGCATAGTCGGCATCGCTAGCTGCCGCTTGTACTAAGACGCTACCACTCAGCGCTTTATAAAAAAAAAAATAAATAAACAAAAAATTAATAGTACATTTTTTGTCAACAAATTGCTAAGTGTTGTAAGTTGCAGTGGGTACTGTACTCTATTGTACATAACTGACTCCCCAGTTGCCTGAAAGCGCGTAACAGCTGCCAGTGTTGGGTAATCATTTCTTGTCATGCTACAAATTGGCATTATGCATAACTGAGACACCCCCCGTCCAAATAGTTAATTTTTGTTATTTTTATTTATTATTACTTTTATTTATTTTACAACTTATGATGACATAATCTTTGTTTACCTAATGACTTGCCATTTAAAGTTTTTAAGGGGGTACTGCAGTTCATTTATGACTGACTATCTGCAATCAACGCATTCTTTGGGGCTTGGCTTTAGTTTATTTAAACTTTATGTAATACTCAAGGTCGCAGCGACGTTAAAGATTTCTCTTTATATTCGCGGAAGTCTTGGAATTGTAATATCTGAGCAAATTTCTGTACTCTACTATGCAAAAGACTTGCGTCGGCGTCATCTGATAAAGACATGACGACAAGCAGTGCGATGCAATAACTTTGTTACTTTCACTTGAAATAAAATCCAAGTTATACATAATCTCAAATTGAAAACAACTAAATGTTAAGGCTAAAAATACTTTTCATTGTATAATATATATATTTTTATTGCTGCGCCCAATAATAAGCAAGGGCTGTCGTATGGGCCACAGATCAGGACATTTTGCTTTGATAAAAAGTGAAAATCTTCAAATCTCCAATGCCAATGAGAGCAATAAACGCATGAGACATTAGTTTAACGCCAAGTGTGCTGTAATAACTTCCGATGCAAAAGAGATAACATAAAATTATACACTTCATGGTCTTGACTCGTCTTTTATGTAGCTCTTACTTGGCGCGGACTGCAAAATTGTCAAGCTCTGTGGAAAACGCGTTTACAACTGGCAACTGGCGCTGGCAACTGGCGCTGGCAACTAACGTTGGCAACAGCCACAAGCCAACCAAAGTCTTATGTACGTCTTTATTTATTATATGTTAGTTGCATAATATTGTATACAAAAACGCGGTAATAGCAAAATCGGACATAGATAGATAGATATAGGAGCCAGGTAGATAGATACCAGCTTGTGGCAGGCCAAGAGCAGCTGTTCGGGTTGCCAAGAAAATCCAAAACATTCAAACATTCCAGCTGCTGCAACGGCGTATAGGCCATTTTGTTGGCCTAGGCAAGTGACTTTTGCATTTGTGACGTCATTATTAGGAAGTTGCAATTGGCCGAGAAAGTTGCAGACTTAGTCACGTTTCGAGTTTGTTTTTTGCTTTAATGTTTTTGTTGTTGTTATTGTCGTTGTTGTTTTTGTAGTTGTATTAAACGCATTAATTCAGAGAGCGTGACCAAATGTTTATATCGAATTTTGCGTGAACTTGAGCTAAAAGGTTTCACTTTTACTTAAAACCAGTTTGCATCAGGCCAAAGACTTAAGATACCTAAATAAAATGGGCTTTACATTCACGCTAAGCTCTTAATATATATGAAATGGCACATTTTATTTGTATTTGTTTTTGTTTTTGGCACACAACAAAATAAGTTTTTCATTTAGTGCCCCCCCTGGTTCACTCGGTTGTCCCAAGTTCGTTGCCTAAGTCTTTTGTTTGACGCATTCAACATATTACAAAATATTAAGGCCAATAACTAAACCAGTTTAAGTCACAACAATAATTAGGTTAAAATAATTGACATATATATATGCAATAAATTAATAATAAAATATACCAACCCAAGCAGAGCAAACATGCAACAAAACGCATTTCTTTTACACAAAAAATAACAAACAATAAACAAAAACCATTTGCAATTCAGGCAAAGAAATGCAGCAGGTGCAACAGGGCCTTTAGCAGCCGATTCGATTTGTTTCGATTCGTTTTGTTTATTTATTATTCGATAGATACGCGTAGTACTTAACGCGGCAAATATTTAAATAAAAATGAAACTTTAAGATTTTTTCACTTTGAACTCTTTTTTTTTTATTTGTTTGGCTTATTGGACACAATGATATAATTATGCAAATTCGCGGTTTTTAAGTAGTCTCTTGACGTTCTCCCTCTTTACGGTGAATCGTAATTTTTTTATTGCGAAATCGATACGAATTGCGCAAAAATTTATACGGAATTTCACTTTTGTGAATTTTTGAAATTTTATTATTGTGAACTTATCCGCTGCAATTATTGCTCATTTTCTTAACGTTGTTCACTTTATACACCAAATACACTTTTTAAATATAATTTTATTTAATTTTTTTTTTGTAACAATTATTATTGCGCATACGCCGACGGCTGCTTCCGTATGCCGCAACTGCCCGAACTCGACTGAAATCGAAACCGAAACTGCAAAAGAAAAACCAAACAAGACAATATGCGCAGAGTTTGTTCGTCAATAGCAATCAGCCAGCTTTGACTGTGGGCTTTTTCCATGTCTTAACCACTATACCGTGGTTATATACGGTGTCTATGTTGGCTCTGACTCAAAGAGCTTCGTTTCGCTTTGTTTAGCGACGGAGTAGTGCAGCAAGACTGTCGCGGACTGCCAACCAATTCAGCCAGTCAAGATACTTTTCGACTCTTTACTTTCATTGCCTGTGCTTGTAAATTGTGCTGCAAGACGTTCAAAAAATTGAGCTTCCAGCAACTGAATGGCTGCGTAGTAGGTCGTGAATCGAAAATTTCTTGAGGGTACATTGGACCATTATGCTCCAAATAAAACAATATAATATATACAAAAAATAATAATCATAATAATAAACCAAAAAGCTTTCAAATGCCTTCACTTTAAACCATATCGGTCTACAGTTTGTCTACAACTTGCAAACCCACATGAGCACTTGGCTCCGCCGTATTTGTCAAAGTTTGCTCAACCTTCGGTTTTTTTTTTTTTTGCGATTTTTGACGCGTAATGTTAATTTGTAGAGTGATTCATGCGGCCAACGTGGTTTCCCAGTTTGGATGACCTACTTAAAATTCAAATGATATTTACTGTGTCAAAAAGACAGAGTTGAGAAGATATACAGAAAAGTAAAATATACAAAATGTTAAGTTTGTTTCAGCCTAATGCATTTAGCGACTGGAAACTCCAAAACGTGAAGTTGTGGCTTTTAAATGGAAATCCTTGGCATGCTACTTAAAATGAAATATTTGAAGGTTTAAAGTATATACAATATAAAGGTTCCTTGACATTTGGTTTTTTTTTTGTAGTGCTCTATCTAAGCAAATTACTAATCAAAAATGATGTAGCATAAACTTCAGAGATAAGAGGACTTAATTTACATAGCACAGAATTCTGCTGCAGCGCAGTTACACGCATGATATAATTGTTACAGGTACTGACTGTAGAAAAAACGATCTGCTGCCTTTCTTAAATTAAATCGCTGTTGTAATAGTTTGCGCGGGCTAATTGTCGAAATGATTTGAATTCCGTTGTTTTTTTATTTGCATTATTCATATTAAATCGAAATATAAATATATTTTAATTTAACGTCATGTCAAATAAATCTATCGCACTTCCTTTAAATAAACACATACAATGTTCTTCCTCTTTCACATTCGCATGCCACTTAGTTATTCTGCATAGGCATGCTTGTGTAGATACCTTTCATAATCATACCATGGTCACATGTGTCAAGGTATCAAATAAAATTAACTTCTGAAAACGGTACATAGTCTTTAAAGATGAATATGTTCTTTATACAGTAATCTCGAAGCTTCATGGCGACTTTGAATTTTTTAACTCCAATTAATTAATGAAATTAATATTGCAGAGTAAGATCAGGGATTATAATGGTAAAAGTACAACGTAAAATCAAAAGTTTCAAGCTCCTTCAATAGAATAAAAATAATTAAATTTATTCGCCTGCTCTTACAACTGCAAATCATTACATTTAATTAATAGAGATTTACTAAGGTGAATATGTCTAGTGCTAGGCAAATGCACCAGTGCTGATGCGGGTAGTGAAACCCCTTACCATCAGTTTTCGTTTTTAATAGTTATGTATGTGTTTACGTTTACTCAAAAGTAGAGGGTCTCATTATATAAAGGGTGATTTTTTACGAGCTAATTTAACTGTCACATAAAAATCAGAAAATGTATGAAATTGATTTTTCACCAAAAAATATACCCACAAAAATTTGTCTCGACGCCTTAAGTCACATGATATAGGCATATAATTGATTGTCGTTGAATTGCTCATTAATAGGGATTCACCTGGGCATATAGCTATGCCAGTAATAAGATAGTACATCGGTGCTGCTGGATGGAATCGTAATACGCACCATCGATTTTTGATAAACGTATTCACTACGCTATCGACGGTCACAAGGAAACGCTATAATAATAGCGCTTCTGAACAATTCCAGTACATATAACAGTAGGCTTTTCAACTTTAACAATGTGACCAAAATACCAGGGCACAATGTAATGTGTAGTCGGTCAACCGAACTTATGCATAAGTGTACAATTTATGCCTTTACTAAACTCAACATACGAAACTTCTTTATTATCCTTTTCAGCAGCTTAAGAAAAAATGCGAAAATACTATCGTCACAACTATGCTCCAATACTATTGATAGTAAATCCTCACTGCCACAAGTTTTCGGACTCTAAGCACTCATGTTTAGGACACTCAATTTGGCTCCAACTCACGCATATGCATCAATATGTCCCAACGTTTCCCACACCTGCTCAAGACCTAACTGTAGTCAAACAGTATTTTCTCACATATGTCAAGGTACTGACGTTATGGGCCTTACTCGGCCTTATTCGGACTCTACGCGGCAATTACCATAATATAATAAAATATCCTATTATTTTCGAAAATATGTCAAATTTGACATAGTTAATTTTCAAAAAGGCTCTTTGTGGTATCAAAAAGACTTCCGCAAAATGAATAAATTTTTGAACAAACTGTCATTAGAGTCGATAAAGACTTGATTATAACAAAAATGTTGATTCTTAGATACAAGAGCTGTGGAACATAGAGCTTTGGTTGGTATTATAGGTAGGTAGACGGCATTATGCACTTTTCTTAGCGTAATTTCAAATTAATGGTAGTTTTTCTATGGTAGCGTTGCTAACGACCGTGAAAAAGCAAAAGTGTGGAGCGTGTGACCAACATAATTAATTGGGTATTCAACAGTCTACCGCGAACAAAACAGCAGCAAAATGTGAACCCGTAGATGCTGCTGCAAGTTGTCAAGCAACTTGAAGGTAGAAATTTAAAACCATTGTTTGCAAGTGTTGACACCTTTAAAGAAAAAGCGCGTCGAAAAAAAGCTATAAAGTTAATTTGCTCAAAAGTACAAGAAAAAAAATGTGTTAATAAAAATACAAAACTTGTTGTTAATGTAATAATAACAAAAAAAAAAAACAACAACTTGAAATGTGAGAAAATTTATAAAGTACTAGTACATTGTAAATGGTTTGATTCATTTTTCTGCTGAGCAGCGGCATGGAATTTAAATTTTTTAACTGAATGTGCAAGCACTTGAAAGCTTTTTGTTAGCTTAAAGCTCGCTGGTGGTAGACACTTGGAAAGCTTTGTTTTGTCATATTGCATTAAATTCAGTTTATTTACAATTAAAAGCGTATTAAAACATAAAATTACATTCAGTTTATACATAATTTGCATTTTAAATTTAAGATAAAGCAGTTAGGAATTTTATAATAATATCATATTTTTTAAGCAACCAACTATTTTAAATATACAATACATTATTCTTAAGGTTCTGTAGGTGGTTATATATTTAAAATTTGTTGCATTGGCTTAAAGCTGTGAGATAGTGGCTTATGAGATTTTATGTCATTTTATGTTAGTTTGTAATTGAATTGTATCCATGTAACAATTAACTCTTAGTTTTTAGTACGTATAATTAACTTATATTTTTGGTTTTGACTATTTTGGTTAAGAGATAATATGAGAGAAAGATTATTACTTTAATTATATTTACAGAGTAACGTTCGAAGAATTTGCCGCCTTACAAATACTCATAGAATACGATCCAATAGATGCAGTTCAGACTGGCAAAAAGTGCTGGAAAGAGCACACGCGACGAACGGTCGATGTATATCGCACGCTTGAGCCGCTCTTGAGCAGGAGTCAATTTGGGTTTGGGTGGCTCGGGCTCAGCTGGTGGAGGCGGCGGTGGTGGCGCAATGGTTGGGGTAAGTATGATGCGTGATTCGTGACGCGGTATCCAAGGACCATCTGCATCAAGCGGCGGCCGCACTACGCGTCGAGTTGTGGTAACAATCTGCAATTGATATATTAAAAATTTAGATTTTCTACATTTCGTTTTTGCTAAAATACCAGAATTCCCACAACTTACGCGTTTATTTTTTGTCATTTCATCAAAGATCTTTTCTATTTTCTCAATCTTTTCATCGGGCACTTGCAGCATGGTGGACTTTGCTGCATTGCTGCTGCCACTTTGTGGCGCTGTGCTCGCCTCAGCCTCCTTCTTCGCCGCCTCCGGCACCGGCTTAGGCGGATAAGCCATGGGCTTGGGTATTGGTGTGTCGCTAAGCACAATGTTTATCAGACAGTACTCCATTAGAGCCATAAACACAAAGACAGTGCACACCGACATGAATGCATCAACGGCTTTTAGGTACGATACAGGCGGCAGCGAAGATTGTGACTTGGCATGTTGCGTAGAGAGCGTAAGCAGAGAGGTTACTCCTAGCGTAACGCGTGCCGGTGCCGCCTCCGGTTTGATCCAGAACGAAACCCATGACATAATTACAATCATGCATGTTGGTATGTAAGTGTTGAAGACATAATATACCAGGCGGCGCTTTAGTGTAAAAACAACCTCTAGACAGGTAAAATTGCCCGTGGAATAAACCTGTGTACAGTCGGCCGTTTCATTTCGTATGAGCGCCACCTGTGGAAGTTCAATATTCTCATCTACCACTAAGGGTGTGGTAGGATCCCACTGAAAGATCAAGTCATCTGTAGTATGTGATACTAAAAAAAAATAGTAATCAAAAAATCATTAAATGTATTAATATTTGAAAGTGCACAAACTTTTATACTTACGACTCTCCATCTGAAGCTTACATTCTTGGGTGTCATGTGGATAGATAGCAAAATTCATGATGCAAGAGAGTTTAAGGGTTAACTTAACCATATACAAGATAGTTTTATCCTTGTACAACCACATGTAGTGATTGGGAATAGTCATGGTTTGAAAAGTAACCGACTTGGCATTCTTAAAGAATGAATCTGGTCGCCACATATTTTTAAGCCAGTCCACTTCAAGCAGTCGATACTCCTGGGTCATATTCTCCGGCAGACGCAAGCGATGATCCTTCCAAGTCTGCGCAAAAAATACATCGGCCACATAGGTCATGGAGTTCTCATCAATAGAGTCCAGACCCATGACAGTTACATGAAAATACACAATAGTAGGCTGTCCCTCTTTTTTAGGCGGCCGCATTTTGTCATACCGCTTGATGTCCTCCGGAAGAATATCAGTAATGGCAAGACTTTGCCTGCAATGGAGAACACCTTTTCCAAGTACATTTACGCGCTTAAAAGTACACAAGTACTTACTGAAATTCAGCCTTGGCATAGTATTTAAGACAGATGGAGCATATGACTAATATGATTATTTGTGCCACCATGGCTGCGGCTGCGGCTGCGTCTGGAACAAACAGTAAAATATGTATATACAATGTGTTCTGTAATTTCCGCTTCGCCAACAACCTTCAGCAAGATCAAAGCAAAACACTTGAACAGTGCCACTGGCATTGACAATTCCACGAGCCCATCGAGAGAAATTCCATTAGAACATCACCGACCATCGCCAGCGTAGGGGTTGGACAAAAATAGTAACTATTATGCTGACTACCAATGCAAATAAAATGTTAAAGTAAAACAATAAACGCTAAGACAATGACTAGAGACGTCAAGGCACTGCGCTTCCTGCACAATAGCCTCGGCATTGCGACAGCCCTGGCCAGGCCACCCTAATACACCTGATTCTCCTAGTTGCACAAAAATCCGTCGTTGTTTTCGTTGTCATTGCTAACGTAGTCTCCCCCTCCCTGAGGCCACAATAGCGACTTAATTCACAATTAAAACCACTTGACGACGTCGGTGACTAGGTTATAGGCATCAACCATCTAGAGCTTTCAAAAAGGGAAAGGGTGTCTTAGAGCGGGTGGGTGCACATTAAGTGGCCGATGCGCTTTTGTGCACCGTCGCTAAAATGTGCCTCGTTGGGGCGACACAACGCACATCTAAATGGTGAAACCGACGTGCTAGCATGCAAAACTTGCAAGAATGCACGACGAGCGGGAGGACTCATCAGACAAGGACAATTGCATGGCACTCGTCTGCGAAACCGCATAATAATAATGGCAGGCTTTCATAAGCTACGCCTTGTAATATGTATAAATCAGGCCAACATAAATTCATATGTAATTACAATCCGATGAAGTATAAAATATTATAGTACCAACCATACATTTTAAGGTCAAGCTATGGATGCTTATATTAATTGATTCATATTCATATATCAAGGTGTAGATAATCCTCAGATGAAATTTATATTTTTTTACCAATTCACTTATTAAAGTAAGAACGAAACTTAATTATTATTAATTATTAAGAAAATGTATTTTTATATAGTATAATCTTCTTCCCGTACTTATTGTTTATTTTTATATTTCTAACAAAAAACGGAGGATACAGTGTTACTATTACTAGCACTTATTATTAATAATTTTCCAAAACCTATACGCCTTTAATCAGATTTTATTAAAATTGAAAATGTTTTCTCTAACCTTACGTGATTTTTTATTCTTTATACGTTTGAATGAAATGATTGATTAAATGGTATAGATCCTGTCTATCAAAAAACAACTTTTGCTCAAAATTCATTATATTTCGTTACGTAAATTCGATCCTCGGAAATATGTTAGGCTTCTCAAATACTGTGTTGTTGAGATATAATAAACCAATCAAATGTTCTGAGAAGTATTTAAGCAATTTTACTGATTAACTTATAAAGAAGTGGTACCGGAAGAAGTAGTTACCCATTAACGTCCGAATTGCATAGATATAGCTTCGAGTTTGCTACTATATATATACATATATGTATACAAATGGTTTATTTCTTGGCTTATCGAAAAAAAGTATCTCCGGCAATTTAATCCGTTAGTTTTAATGTATCAGCTGATCTTTACTTAATTTTTGCTGCTGCGCCCAATCTTCATCCGGACAAAATCGGACCGGCCGTCCTCTGCCGTAATAAGAAAGCATAAAAAATTGTTTAATTGTTTAAATCTTTCAAAATTTCTAGTCTTTGATAAATCTTGTTTAGATTCGCCTCACATTTTTAAAAACTTCACAACAATTTATAATTAGAACCAAAATATTTCTTCTAAAATTAAACCTATTTTTTACCCTGTGACGTATAGTACATAGGGCATATGTACCAAAGAAGTTTGTGCAAGCAAAAAATGTATGAACACTCAGAAAGAAAAGTGGGAAGCCTCAAAAATTACCTTGTGTATTATTAGTGTAACTAGAGAAGTTAATATACCCAACAATTTGGAAAAATCTTATTATTTGAGGAGTTAATTTTCATTTTTGATATTCCGGATATATCATAAAAATTTATTTCAGAGAAAGGATGAATATTAATTTGTTTATTAAGATAACTAAGCAAGCTAAATTTAGTTTTTTTGATATCGGAGACTTATGTTGATGATATGTTATTATGTTATGATAAAGCTTTCATAGAGCAAACCAATAATTCGGTTGTTTTTAAGATATTAAAACAAAATTAGGAGACACCTAATAATTTTTGTATACCTCAAAGCACGTGGTTATCAAATCATACATCTTTCATAGTGCAAATTGGCCAGTAATTTCGATTTATGCAGTAGATTCGTTAAACAAAATTACAACGATTTACTAAAAATCGCTTTGCTTTATTATATACCATCACCAATACTCAAGTTAAAAACGCGATGAATTTTATTTTATTTGATTTTTAAGACTTAACAAAATTTGGTAAATAAAATTATCTTAGTATTCTAACACACTATATGTGATTTGATCAAAATCAGTTAATTATATCGTACAAAACAGCCAAAAAAATTTCACTTTACCAAATTGTTTATTACCAAAACAAAACAATGTATGTATTACTTAAGCAGTATTATTATTGAGTTGATTTCAGAAACATCGACTGAATTGACATTGATGATATTTTGCTATTTTTTAAGAAGTCGTAATCTGTACGAAATCAATTTTTTGTATATATTTACTATATAAAATTGGGTGCACTATTCACAACAATACTATTAACATTAGAAAAATAAAATCTTCGCTGTACCCTTGACCAGTTAAACGACAAAAGTTTATTTGAATTATTTCACTTAAAACAAATTTGTCTCTTTGTTCGTCCGATCAATGCATATTTTTTCTACAATCAATTATAATTTGAATATTAATGATTTTGGGACAGAAATTTAAAATTTTGAATTAAAAAATGAAAAGACAAAATTGTACAAAAGAAAAAGAGAAAAAATTTTTCAATTAAAAATCTTCGTTAACTCTGCTGAAGTCGTATATACAATTTCATCTACGTTCTACAGTTTCCAATGTTTTCGATGGCACCGTTTTTTGAATTCATTTCTATAACAGACATAAGGAGTCGCAACACGTCATAACTTAATTTTAAGAATATGTTCCAACACGTTTCTGCGCTTGAGGCGGGCAGATCACTGAAACCATAACTAAGCACATTTCCCGTCTTAAAGTTAATTATTTTCTTATTTTACTATATTACACTACTTTTTTTAAACAATTCATTACTAATAAATAGCAATAACATTATTACAGAATCGCCATATACTCTAATTTAAAGAAAATTAATATTGTCTTAACTGACAGTTAATAAAAAAAAATAAATAACTTAAAACTTGATCTTGGTTTTAATAACAAAAATGTCGGACTCTCTTTCTCTGTCGTATATTGCTTATCTGTGAAACATTTTATTTAAATTTTTTAAAATATATTCATAAGTTAATTTTTTGCATAAAAAATCAAGAGTGAATTAGGTTTAATTTTTTTTTAAGAAATTTACAAAAAAATAAATTTAGATATAAAGTAATAGGCAAATGTGAATTTAAGTTTATGAAAAACAACTTTAATTTAAAAAGTTGTGTGGAACGAAAAAATAAAAACGTGAGGTTCGTTATAGTCGGCCGCGGACGACTTTTCCATAAGCGGTGCCACATATATCGGTTATATTTCGAAGTACTCCCAATTAAAAACCAATTTTTTACCTATTTTCAGTATGTAAATGGTATGATACGATATAGCAACCATCTTTAAACAATTTCGAAGCAATGCATGAGAAAGTTATAATAATATTTTGTGCCGAAATCAGAAGCGATATCTTACAAAATAAAATATATTTTTGACATAAACGCCATTTCTGAGCGGTTTGACCTCTGAAACCTAAATATTTTCAAACTACAATAAACAATTTTGCTTGGAAACATTTCAAACTCACTGGGTGCCGAAATTGGTTTCGATGTTAAAAGAATTTGTCGAAATAAAGCTTATCCGATTAATTGGTTTTATTAATGTATGTTAATACGCAATCTGAACTATATTTCCTGAAAAGTTTTTTAGCGATTCTACGTATGGACATGTGTGTATTCTATTCAATTATTGTATTCTATTCACACGACCATATTTTAGATAATTCTGAGTTTCTTTGAGAAATAAACTTTGGACAAACGAGTTTAATTAGTTATTTCGCCAATGGTCGTATTCTGCCAACTTTCAGACTTTGCTTTCTATTCTTCGGCTTCCATAACTCAATATACCTTTTTTACAATGAAGTTCAGGGTATAAATAACGAAATCGTTTTATTTTTCCCATGTATATAGGCCAATTATGCAAGCAAAAATATTGATCACAATTTTGCCTAACAGTTTTAGGAAAGTTTTTTTTGTCGTGGATTAGAAACGCATATATATTGATTAGACTGGTTAAAGAACATTATGAAAAGTTTTTCAAAAGTAGAATATTTTTTGATGAGCAAATTATATAAATTTATTTTCGGAGATTCTAAATTACTATATACTATGATCAGGGTTATTAAAAAAGTTGGTATACTCATGCTTGTTTGTCCGTCTGCCTACCTATCTATGTGAACATCTCGACTTCAGGATTTAGAACAATCAAATTTTCTCCAAAAACCTTTATTATATCTTTAGACGTAACTTTTTGACATCGGAGATATATGTTATTTTAGATCACCTTGAAACATATCAATGGTTTCCACTAAGTTAATATTTTTTCAAAAGCGAAGATTATATCACATCATTATACCATCATCTTTTTTAATTGCAGATTATCCCCAACGAAGAAATCAAGCGTAATCTCTAATTCTGCGGCGAGGAACAGGATATGCAAATTTAGATCGTTCGAAAAGTGTAATTTGTTAATGAAGATTTCTTTACCAAATTCAATACTCAAGATACTTTGAACAGCACCAATTATTTCGAAATCGGTTAATAATTTTATATTGTTGGATATGTTGTTTCCGATTTTGTGACTTTCATATAATTTGAAAAAAATTTTAACAAAAATAGCCGTAACTAAACGAAATAAAGACATTATATTTGAATAAAAATTGTGTCGATTTTTTAACGATAATTATATTATTTATTTTGGTTATCAAAGCGTTCCATTTCAAACTTACTTGTTTTACAAATATGTTAAAAATTGATTTTGTTAGGTTTTGATAAATTTTATAATTTATGCTATATAAACTTTTTCGAATTAGGGGTATTTTCAACGATTACATAACTGCAATGCTCTACCACACAAGACATTCTGCAGACATGTTCTTAGCCATTAAATTCAAAATTCTTTTCAATGAAGCCAATTATCTGTTTTTTTTTTGTACTTTGAGTGCTATTCTTTAAAATCCAATTACTAAAACATTTAAATTTTCATTTTAAAACTATAAAAATTAGTATTTGATTTAGTTTCCGATTCAACGTCTTTACGGTTCGAACTTGCGCTGGCAACTGGCGGTTAAGTACAAGCGATTTGAATTTAAAACGCTAAAATGCAGCGAAAATTCACCAACGAATGAAATCGTTTGACAACGAATGCACTGCAGGATGCAGGATAGTAGTAAATGCAATGTAAGTAAGTCTCTATGTGTATGTGTAGATAGTTAGATGTATGAGTATGATGTCTGGTGGTGGTGCTGCTGCAAAAGTGAAAGGCCTTTGCCACATAGATTTTGATTGTATAATAAGTGCCTGGTACTAGAGCTAAGACAGAAACTCACCTTCTGTGCTCAACCATGATGCACGAAATTCGCTAGATACATATATATATATATATATATATATATCTATGTATATAGTATAATATATTGTATATAAGAATATAATTTATGTGGGAGCGTGTGTGTGTGTGTGTGTGTGTTTGCCTTGCTCTATGTTATTGTGTGTGTGTGTGTGTGTGTGTACTGCCATAGTCACTTAACATAATTTCGTCGAGTGGTTTGGCATTGCCATTCTACATAATCTGCTGCTCTCTGTCGTCATTGCTGTCACATTTTTGTCCCAACGGCCGCCCAACACCAGCACCCAGACACTATCTTCAATGTTAAGATTGTTCCAAAGCAGCGCATTTTATCGATTGGCCATTGTGATTGGCTCTTGGGAGAACCAAACAACTGCATATGCACAAACACGTACCGCATGGCGATTGTTTCATTGCCGTTTGCTCACATTTTGGCTCGTTAGTGCACTTTGTACTCCAAGTTGGGAGCAACTTTTCTCTAGTGTTGGCAAGTGGTCAGTGAAGATGGAACTGCATTTGTCAATCAGTTACAAAAGTGCAAATGGGTTAAGTGGCTTGGCGCTGAAAAGTATGCTATAGATGAATGCTAATGAGTACAACGGCAAGGACCAATTGTTAAGTACATGATGCAATGCAATTGATTGACTGACGTCACAAAATCCTGAGCCTTATGCTAGCAACGATTTTGGCTACCTGCTAGACGTCCTTGAAGAGATTTTTACTCATTCCTCACATACACCCATCCAACAAGGCTGTCCGTCATTAACAGCACCAACATCATCATCACTTTCTGCTACAAAGTCGTTATTAAATTATCTCTGATGCGATAATAGCACACTTAAGTTATTTGCTGCAGACCCCGACCACATCCTGGCCTGCTAAGCTAACCCTCCTTTATTGCTATAAAAAGCAGCTGATTTTCTATAGTTTATTCAAATGCAGTCAAGCTTGGCGTTGCTTTTTCAACCTGGCTTAAGTGGTTGCCTTTGCTCTTGAGTCTGCACGCTTTTTATCAACCGTTGCATTTAAGTGTTGCTCTTAAGTTTTCCCTTTTTCCACATTGATACATAGCCAGCGAATGCATATACGTGACGGCAAAGAAAGCCCGCAGAGGTTGGGTTTTTGACGCGGTTTTAAGTGGTTTTTGTTCGACTTTTGACAAGCATAACGTCATAAACAGTACAAGTGTTATTGCGGCTTAACTTGGTGGTTGCGGTTGCTACAAATCAAGGTCTTCCATAATTATATAATAAGTAAATCCCATTTGTTAAATTCAACACGTTGGGATTAGGAAGAAAGCACATTCTTGAAGATGCGATTGAGACATTCTGGCGTAATTTACTCTCTACAAATATTTACCAAAAGCAAAAGTAAAGATGCCTACATTCAAATAAAAAATTAATAGACTTAGAGGCTCCCTCTCCAAAAATCATCTTAGTATGTGTGGCATATACATATATATGTGAATGTATAAAGTCGCGTCGGAACACAAAATGTGACCCACTTGCTGACTTGCGGAAGTATTTTGAATGAACTGAACCACGAGCCAACTCCCCGCCGATTGGGCCGAGCAACTTCATTCATGAAAGTAAGCGAAAGGACATTGAACCGCTTCAAACTGTTAATCATGATGAGGTAAACGGCAGGAGGCAAGCGGTTGTGGGAGTCAAGTACCTTCTCGTGCACATGTGAAAACCTTTTACTTGTGGTTAGGCTTGGTGGCAAACGAGCAACAGTTGTTGAACCATCACCATCACAATCTCCGCTAACGCGCTCGCTCGCTCTCTGCCAACTGCGTATGCTCAGGTGCTGTTTACTGCGTCATTGCCTCTTGTTGATAAACAAACCTGTAGCAGCAGTGGCGAGACTCTATAATATTCCAACATATGTGCTTTGTTGTCAAACGCACCGGCCAGTATGCCGTGGGGGGTTCACGGCTACGCGCAGGCGCGTACTTATAGCAGCTTCAGCTGACTGCAAAGCAGTGACGTTAGTATTGATTTTTACATGGAAAAGGCATTTTACTTGGCCTGCATTTTCAAGCTGTAATAAAAATGCATTAAAATTTTTCGACTTACAATTTAAATTTAAGCGTAACTTATCCTTATGCGGTGCTTGGTTGCCAGGACTTGGTCAATACACTCAAGGCAAAGCAATTTAAGTTAAAGGCAGGCGCCGCAAAGATGATGAAGCTGCGACCATATGTGCCATCAAATCGCATTGCTGTGCGCGACTCCATAGACGAGGATATCAGTGACGATGTAGATGATGAGGTCTTCATAAAAGATGCAAGATCGGCAAAGGTATGGTAGGCTTACAAGCTCCTACAACCACTGCTCTATTATCTATTTTTATAGCGCAACGAGGAGCAAGGCCTGAAGCGACCGCTTATGGCACCACATCGAAAGCACAATGGCTCTATCTCGGCACCCATCATGAAAAAGCATCATCGACGCTGTTGTCGCTGTTGTGAACCTTTTTGCTATGCCTTGGCCGCTCTAACAGTCATTTGCGCCCTAATAAGTCTGGCTGCACTGATACTAACGCTTTTCCCTATGCCGCTTCAACGCCTTAATCATTGGTGGAAACATAATGCTGATTATGGCAAAAGTCAGCTGGACGACATATCTGCCGCCAGTTATGGCAGCAGCTTGGGCAGTGAGTTTGTACCTTGCACCCAAATCAGCGTACAGAAACGATGGACGCATACTTTTGCGCGTATGAACAGTGAAAATCCGCTACGCGCCGTCGATCTTAATGGTGATGGCATTAAAGACATTGTCTTTGGATACGGCGTAGATGACAACATACATTATGAAGGCATACCACTGCCCCGCTGCAAATCCGCACAACAGGGCGATGATGTACCTTGCGAGGGAGGTGTAATTGCTGTAAATGGAGTCGATGGATCATTGCTCTGGCAAACGTGGAGCATGGCTAATGTCTTCTCGCTGCACTGTAAAGCCGATATTGATATGGACGGCAATCCAGACTGCGTAGCTGCTGGTCGACTGGGGGTAAGTTGCACATTAATTACAATGTCTTATTACAATGTCATATACTTTACTTATCTCTGCAGATGATCTTTACTATAAATGGACGCAATGGTCATGTCATATGGACATATCGCGAAGTAGAGGTAGAAACTAATTCTCCCATTGTTGTGGATCTGTATACCATTAATGTAGTCCGCGATTTAAATGACGATGGTGTGCCAGAAATTATTGCCGCGCATTTGAAAGAGCGCGAGGAGTCAAAAGTTGGCCACATCAAGTTCATATCAGGAAAAACTGGCAAGGTTCTACGCTCAATACCCACACCATATCGAGAAGAAATATTTGTGCCCATTCAATTGATTACTCGCGATGATGGCACTGAGCTACTGCTCATTTTAACAGGTGGACAGAACACGCCTGGTGGAATTTACAGCCTACGTCTGCATGCTATGATGGCGTACACAAGCGAGAAGCATTTTACGCCATTGTATCAGCAGCCACATTCTGGATTTATGGTACCTGCTGTGTTGACTGATTTGAATGGAGATAACGTCTCCGACGTTGTGGTTGCATCTTTAAATAGTAGCGTTTATGCTTTTGATGGCCGCAATTACAGCATGTTGTGGAACTATACATTCCCAGCCAGTGAATGTGTCAGTGCGATTGTACCAGGACACTTTAACCACGATAATGTTACCGATTTTATGGTTAAGTATAACTCGGGTCCAGGTTATCCCGTTTATTACTATTCGCAAACGACCATTTTGGATGGTCGCAATGGACAACCGCTACTTAATACCATGATGACGGACGCAGGTGGTGCCAGCAGCCTCCTTGGTGGTGTATCCATTTCACAAAGTTTTGGCGGTGACTTTTTCTTGCATTGGCAATTACAGTGCCGCGACAAACCCAACGCAAAGGACGCTTATGAGTTTGTGCCAGGTAAGTAATCATTTGGAGTAATCTAAGCTTCTTTGCGCTTATCCTTGTCATCTTAGATAGTAACATAATATTGCAAGCGCGCGCAGACACTTGTCGTCTACGTTACAATGAGTCGACGGTTGCTAAGCTGTATGCCATTGCACGACATAAAGAACCGCCTGGAGCTGTGATTTTTAGTACCGATGATCTCGAGGTTCATTTAAATCGTACACAGGGGCCAGCGCAGTCTCGCAAGCAGCCACCTCTGAAGCATCCGAAGCTACTCAAAAAACTGATAGCGAATAGTGAACAAGTGTTACGAAAGGCAATGACCCAAGAGCAGCAACCAGCAACAGATGATTCCCAAATTGAAGATGAGCAAGCAAAGTATCAAAAACATCATAAGCAGGCGGAACTTATTGAGCAAGAATTGCCAGAAATATTAGCCGGAGCACATATTGATTCGCCCGGAAATTATGCCTTATATAATGCTGGTGGCGGCGCAGCCGCTGTACCTTACAAGGAATTCGTAAGTTTTTTTAATAATCAAGTTGCTTACAATAGATCTACTGTTTGTGTTTAATTACCCAGAAGGAATATGAGACAGGGGAAGGTCCATTGCGTGCACCTGAAGAGTACGAGCTGGTCTACAATGAAAATGGTGTACCACAACTGTTGGATACAAATGAACGACCTATACATTGGCGTAGTAAATATCCAACTGCTGGCAATCGCGATGTGCGCAGTGGAGATGTACTGCCCACCATTAAATTGAGCACAAATGCACCAGATGTCGCTCAGTCACAGTTGAGCTTGTGGGATCTGGAATACGAACATGAGGCGCGTGAAAAGGTGGCCGATGCCGTCGAAGTAGCAACAATGCCCAATGTGCGTGATTACCGCCGTCGCAAAAGACAGCGAAATGCTGATGCCGAAAGCAGCACAAGTGCAGCAAATGCAGGTACGGGCACGGAAAACGTAACATCTGCCAGTGAGGATGCAACCGATTGGTATTTGGCATCCATATCATCAACAGGCGTGCTGTTAAAGGCCCTTGGCAATGTCACTTCCTCCATAGACTTTGCCTTTGTGCTCAATATACGAGAATCGGAAGCGTATCCTCCGCTATTCTCGCCGCAAGACTTGAATTGTGTCGAGGAAAAAATTAGCGCCTATAAAAGTGAGTTGAATTTCTTTGATTTACAACTAGAAAGTACCTTACCCTTTCGCCTGTACAGGCTATACCATAGATTATTTACGCGTACTACGCAAACAATTCCTTAAGCAGTGCCTAAGTGAGCGTCTCGTTGATACGGAACCACCTTTACCCAAGTACGAGTCCCAGTTGATTATAACACGAATTGGTATCACTTGCAGCTGCCGCTCACTGCAACCAGGCGAAGTGTGCTCCGAGTTTGAAGACATTGATGCACAACGATGGACTGAGTTTATGGGTAATGATGGTAACGGCTACTATGCCAACAACTAAACTAATCTCCACTCACTATTGTAATTTACGTATTGTCCTTCGTGTGAATGTTTCTTGTAATTGTATTTGTATTTGTATGTGTACTTGAGTATATTTTATGCAATCCTTGAAAAAATTAAATTAAAGTATATATTTTTGCAATCGTTTTGTGGGGAACCGCCAAAAAAAAACAGCTGAGCACAGTGCTGTCAACTTTTCTCTCAATAGAGCTGCCAACCTTTTGAAAAATGTTTATGCTGCTGGCCTTTTACGTTTTACAACACTATGCAAATTTGTTGCAAACTGTTCCACCAGCAGCGCTGCTAACCGCTGTGTGCGCTACTTGTAGAAATAAATAAAAACATTAATTATAAATAAATGCACGAGCTAGCTGTGCCTTTTACAGCAAAATGGGTATTTTAGATAAAATAGCTGAAATCGAGCGAGAAATTGCACGCACGCAAAAGAACAAAGGTAAGCTGCTAAGATGCCGGCATTTTGGGTTGAACTCGCATTGCTGGCAATGATATTTAGGTTAGAAGTTATTTTGCTAAAAAAAAATTTGCCATTTTACAGCGACTGAGTATCATTTGGGTTTGCTGAAAGCAAAGCTTGCGAAATATCGATCCCAGTTGCTGGAACCATCAAAAAAGGGTGAAAAAGGTGATGGTTTCGACGTGCTTAAGAGTGGAGATGCTCGTGTGGCGTTGATTGGTTTTCCTTCTGTGGGCAAGTCCACCATGTTGTCAACACTAACAAAAACGGAGTCGGAAGCCGGTAATTTAACCTACCAATATTATTGTCGCTCTATAATTGAAACCTATGCATTTTGTTCTACGTTTTAGCAAATTATGAGTTCACAACGCTTACATGTATTCCGGGTGTTATAGAATACAAGGGTGCGAACATACAGCTGCTTGATTTGCCGGGAATCATTGAAGGTGCTGCACAAGGCAAGGGTCGCGGTCGTCAGGTTATAGCAGTTGCACGCACCGCCGACTTGGTACTTATGATGCTGGATGCAACGAAGCCAAATGTGCATCGTGAACTATTGGAACGTGAATTGGAATCGGTGGGCATACGCCTGAACAAACGGAAACCAAACATTTACTTTAAACAAAAAAAGGGTGGTGGCCTTAGCTTCAATTCAACATGTGCCCTCTCGCGCTGCAACGAAAAGATGGTACAGACCATTTTGCACTCTTTCAAAATATTCAATGCTGAAGTGCTGTTCCGTGAGGATTGTACCGAGGACGAGTTTATAGACGTTGTGACAGCTAATCGTGTATATTTACCTTGTCTATATGTGTATAATAAGATTGATCAGATATCGATTGAAGAAGTGGATCGTTTGGCGCGACAGCCTTTTTCCATTGTGGTCAGTTGTAACATGAAATTAAATTTGGACTATATGCTGGAGGCACTATGGGAGGCACTGCAGCTTATACGTGTTTATACAAAAAAACCAGGTGCCCCACCAGACTTTGACGACGGCCTTATTCTGCGAAAGGTACATGCTGCACATTGTAATTTGATTCGTCAGCAAATAATTTATGAAATCTTTCATGTATCGTTGCAGGGCGTCAGCGTAGAGCATGTCTGCCATGCTATACATCGCTCCTTGGCTGCGCAATTCAAATATGCTTTAGTTTGGGGCACCAGCACCAAGTACTCGCCACAACGCGTTGGTGTTGGGCATGTTATGGCCGATGAAGATGTCATACAAGTGGTTAAAAAGTAGTCATTCATTTGTGTCTTGTCCCAGGGAACGTCTGCAGCTGCAGCATGTGCTTGTTGATTGAATGCATGCCTTCATTGAGTTAAAATATATTAAAAATATTATGTATAGTGCAAGGGAACTGACTCAGCTTTATTTGAAACTTTCGCATGATGTATTATAACATGAAAAACAAAACTTTATCTTACTAAGAAAAACATCATTTTGCCGCAGCTGCATTGGTCGACGATGCTGTCGCTGTTACGCCAAAACTTTTATTAAGTGTGCTGATGGCCGAAATGTTTGAGAAGGGAGTGGGTCCAATGCTGATGCGCTGCGGCTCCACCAGTTTGCCAGGAGGATTGTCAATCTTCTCAAAGACATTTGTGCTGTCGCCTAGGCGAAAACGGCGCAAATTTAGATAGTGATCCTTCTGCTCTTCGACGCGTTGGTGCAGCTCATGTAAGCGACCTGCCAGCGATATAAACGATTCATTTAGCTGTAGAAAGCCGCGTTTCAGATCCTCTGGCGATATATTTTGAGGGTTAGCCAAAGCGTGCATATGCCGTTCGGTGAGAGTTATTTGTTGCCTAAATGAAATTAAATCCTGCTCGTATTTGGCCACAAGACACTGAAAGTATTGAAAGGGTGCACTATTCTCGAATTGTAGACCGGCTGGTGTGTCCTGTGTGCGCTGTGCCATCTCCAGTGATTGAATGGTCTTTGCTGTCTCGCTGCGCAGTAATTTAATCTGCTGGTTGTTGGTGTCCACAGCGTTGGACATATTTTGCAACACCAATTTTAGGTTCATTATATCGTGAGTAACGTTGCTGAACTTTGAAGTCGATGTTCTGCCAATGTCCGAGGAAATAGTCTTCTGATGTTTAATATATACCTTTAAAGCATCCACAGTCTTGACAATCTCATCAGGCACTTGCGTCTCTTTAATCTGCAATACATATTGTTTTGAAAAGGATTTGCGGACGTAGTAAACTTATATGTTTACCTTGACTCCATCTTGCTTAGAATCGCCCAGTTTAGGTTGCGTGGCGGAGACATCAATTCCACCCAAACCAACAAAAGTTGGCGGTGCTGTAGTTGATGGTGCACCCGTACCCATAGGTTTGCCAAAAATTCCGCCAACACCACCTGTTGCTGGTGCCAAGCCGGTGCCCAAACGAAGACCTGTGTTGAAAGGCTGTGCCGTGGCTGTTGTAGTTATTGTATTAAAATTTAAACTAGCCGCAGTAGTTGCCTGTACGCCACCAAGAGGCTTATTAAAGGCAAACGCTCCTGCACCTTGTCCTAACATTGACGGCATAGAGTTGGCTGCAGTTGTTGCAGTTGCGCCAAAACCGAATGCTGGTGGTGCTGTCGTTGGTGCATTGGTTGCGGGCGTGCCAAAGCTAAATGTGGCTGTAGCTGCTGGCACGGTTCCAAAGGTTGGTAATGTGGCACTAGTGGCTGGTGCGCCAAACGCAGGTAATGTAGACGCAGTTGGCGCCACTGTGGCTGCTTGTGGTGCTCCAAATGTTAATGTTGGTGCTGCGCTTACTGCTGTAGAGTTAAATCCAAAACTGGGCGCTGCCACAGCAGCCGCTGCTCCGCCTAAGGTAGGTGTTGCTCCAAAAGCTGGAGGAGGTGCTGCAGTTGCCGGTTTTGGCGCGCCAAAACTAAAAGAACTACCAGCTGAAGCAGCACCTCCCAACCCAGCATTTGTCGTGGGTGTTCCAAAGGAAAAAGACATGGTGCACAATATAAATACTCGTTATTGAAACACGTTTCACAGAACTTTGTATTATAAACGATTAATTATTAACAAATTGTTATTCGCTGCATATATCTAAAATATGTTTGGCACTGCCAACTGACCGAACGCAGCTGATTTACGGCGTTGTTATAAGTTGGCAGCGCCATTACGTTTTAGTCTTCAAAAAGGCCGTCAGGTGTCGCATTTCCAATGCAAGCCCGCACAATTTACAGTTATTCGGTAGCATCACTTCATTTTTTTCTTTTTGCGTTTGTATGTGTTGCGTTCAGAACGTCTAAAGTAAAATATATTGCGAACATTTTAATAAAACATATAATGTCTGTCACGGAGGATGACTTTTCGCAATATCTGGTGGAGGGAGGAGTTCTGCATCGTCTAGCAACCGGATTTGTACAACTTTTGCAGGCTGATCCCCTGCCAACAGATCCTCTCACGTTCGTAATGCAGAGCTTTGGCTGCCCATTGATACCGCAGACGCAGATGAAAGCCCTTGAGCGCAAAGTATCTCGTGCTCATGATGAGCTGCGCTACCTTCGGCAAACATTAATTAATATAGGCGCCGAGGAGTATTTGTATGACAGCGACACGGACGAGGAACAATATGTGGGTTCCGTTGGTGGCGTAACGGGTTTGGCATACTCGCCGGACGACATGCATTACCCGCTATCTGAGACTTCGTATGAGTCAGCAAGCTCATCATCGGAATCAACACCAACTCCAGTGCCAGAATTTGTTGACGAAACCGAAGTGACAAACGTTCATGTTGAGCACGAACAGAAGCAAAATGATGACGAAGGGAGACCTTGCTGCAGCCGTTCGCTCTCCAATTGAATGAACCATGTATACATACTAGTTTGTATACACTTGTTCTGACTTGCACATATATTTAGTTTTGTTTCAAAAGTTTCATAAAATAAACTAACATGTTTTGATGCAAAGAAAAGAAATTATACATTTGCATGTACATTGTATTCCTTTGAATTACATTGGCTGTGCTAAATGTCTTTGATGGGGGATGTAACATTGATGCTTAAAATGTGATCCATGCAATATAAAGACGGTTTCAAGCCAGCTTGTTTATAATGCGGTTCCGCGTTCACAAGTGCTAATATTCGATTGTGCTGAATCTGTACTCGCCACGCAGAACTTTCAATGGAATAAAAAGACTCCGTGAGATCATCGCCTGCCCTGTTATTAGCAATATTTTAATTGGACTGCGCGTATCCTTGCTGAAATGGATTCTTATGCCCATTCAGATAACGATGGTCTATGACGCCGTTTACGGGTACCAGCATGCTTCGGTCACGACCAATGTCTAATTGTAATGCTCAGAAATTGATATGTTCCAGCATACTCAGCTAATGACTTCTTACAACTTGTTTTCCATTAAATCTTAGATGGACATAATTGCACTTTTGTTACTTTTTTATATTGCAGTGTGAATGCTGCTACATCGCAGAATTTGGTCTATTCGTTTTTTATTCATTTATTTTTTTTAAATTTAAATGTAATGTGTAAATGTAATTTTAAAACAAGTCCTAATAGCTTGATTATTCGCAAAGCCGTGGTAAAGTGTGGCTCCTTGACTGGGCTACTCAGATGCTGTCTGTAATACTCTTCTTGTAAGTTTACATTTGTTGAGGAGCAAGCCCCTAAGCATCAATCGTGGTTTTGGGGCGTTCGTTCGGTTTCAATGTGCCTGCGCCATGTGAGACGACTATCGAGGTGAACGCTACTTAAGTTTATTTCGAAAGTACGATATTACTAAGATAGAGGCAATCTTTTCGGTTAAGCGTAAACTTTACGTATTTTGACATTTTAACTTATTTACTCTGTTGTAAGCCCATTAAAAACGCGGTGCACTGTCGGCTGCAAAGGCCATATATGTTTGTTGTCTACCAGTGGGATGTCCGCTGTGTAGAGAAGATATAGGGTTTGACTCTAATGATTTTATCATCTTACATAACCCTTCTCTTACAGTTATGCTTTCAGGAGACTATGCAGGAAGCATTCGTTATATTTTATACATCAGACTATTCAGACTACGGAATGCTTGCGAGATATTTGGAAATGTAGTGAAATACTCCCGGTGTTCAGCGGTTCGATGCTTATTGGATCCCTGTTGTGCTTGAAAACCGAATAATACATTTTTCTACCCGAATTATGATGTATCATTATAAGGATAGATTTTCTCCATATGTCTGGAAAGTGGATCAGATTTCTTGAATTAAATATACAAATATATTTATATTAATATGAGTCGCAATTAAAGAGCCGGACTGCGAAGTCGGCTGCTCTTCGAATGCGCACGCCAGTTGATTAATTTGGGCGAGTGCGACGACATTCCTGGTTACGTAATGTGAATCTACTTCACGCTACAGAATCTGCAAGGGAATGCATCATTCTTGCATAGACAGACTTTCATCACAGGACAAAGTACCACAACCACAATCTGATATATTGTTTCAACAGCAAACATCTACATCACTGATCATGAATCCTCCGACCAAACGTGTTATGATGCCAACTGCATTGCTATTCAGAAAAGATAATTTATACTAACCAGCTCATGGATTACTTAATTCATTACGGAAATTTCGAACTTCTAAATTGGTGAGAAAAAAATTTGATCCAGGGCTGCCTTGGTTACTAAACACGCCTCTGGGCAGGACATGTAAATAGAGCTCTGGAAAAGTTTTGGCAAATTGAGGAGTTTTGTCAGAATTTAAATCGCCTATCAGCATTACGATAAAATCACACAAGTGCTTGAAAGTGAAACAATGCAGAAGTGATTGCCATTGAGACACTCCACAGATATCCTAAGCGATTCAAGATTAGCTTGAGGCAATCAGACTCCGATTTCCACATTTGACCGGGATAAGCCACACTATGTAGTAATATCGAATCATTGTGTGCCTCGTCCAAAAAGCTCTACAACCAAACTTCGTGTTGCATGCGACGCGTCAGCATTGGTAATGTCTTTAAAATCGTTAAGCAAACTAAGTTCAAGAACAAATAATTCTCACACTTTTCTCATTTCGATTCAATATCAATATGCACGCACAGCTGATATTTCGAGAAGGTATTGTTCGTTTCTGCTCCAGCCAACTGACCGTAAGTATCCGGAATGAACGGAATATAAGTACAATGAACAATAGCTGGCCCTTAGATTTGCGTATTTTATTTATAGTATAAATAAATTTCAATTATTATTTTTTAATTTTTATTTATTACTTTTAGTCTTAATCTTCGAAATTGTCTTTAACTGTTATACAGTATTTACACAAAACACTTATGTAGCGGAGACACAAACCAATGACACTACCGCCACCTTGTGGCAGTTTAGCAAATGTCAATTCGTATGACTTGACCAGCGCAGTCATCGGATGTGCTGCTCTCAATTTATTCAATATTAAAATTTTTATATCCAACGTTGTGAGCTTATGATCCGAAACCTGTCAAAGCACAATAAGTCAGCAAACATACCTAAAACCAAGCTGCTTATCCACCAACACCTACGATCAAGTGAGCGGAGCAAACCGCGTTCGGAGTTTTTTTTTTGCTACTGCAAAAAAATATACATACAAACCCCTTTTGTTTTAATACATTGAATTTTTTTATGCAATTCTATTTATTCAAAGTTTTTTTTTATTAAAATGTTAAAAAATAACAAAAATATGTACACTTAACGAGAAAATCAAAAAAATCTTATTAATCTGGCGGAATGTTCGCAACTAAAGCTATCTTAAAATCAATGTTTATAACAAATAATGATGTATTGACATAAATTTAATAATTTGTATGCCCTCCTTTACCTTTAACAACGCATTGTAGGCGTTTTTTCATTGAAAAATTACCTTTTTTGAGGTCATAATCCTCTGGAATTTTGCGCCACTCTTCTAAAATAGCAGCTTTTAGTGCTGCTCGGTTGTTAGATGACCCTTTTGCCACTTTTTTCTTTAAGTGGGCCCACAAATTTTCAGGGCTCTGGGGTGGCGTATCAATGAACTTGCCGCAGTTGTAAAGCAGCCAGCACCGCATATCAAGCGCTTTGTGTTAAGATTATTATATTGATAAAATCCGGCTTACTGTTGTTTTTTTTTTAAACAATGCTCGCAAACAGACTCAGCAGTATAGCAGAATAGTTACCTGGAGAATACCAATGCGTATTTAGATCTGGAAGATCCATAATTGATCAGGTGTTTAGGTTAGGTTAGGTTAGGCCGGCAGGCCCCCGGGGGAGGGGACCTCACATAGATCAATGTGATCCTTAGTGGAACCGGAGTGTTTCGACTGTGAGTCGTAGTCGTGGACAGATTAGCCATCCACTATGCGCGTATGTTTTGCGAAGGCTTACAGTTTCTGGGGTGGCCTCTGCGAGCGAGTCAAGCACTGGTGTCCCTAGGAAGTTAGTTCTCGGGGTGAAGAGGGT
The DNA here is from genome assembly GCA_035046065.1 of Chymomyza procnemis. Lineage (NCBI taxonomy): Eukaryota > Metazoa > Arthropoda > Insecta > Diptera > Drosophilidae > Chymomyza > Chymomyza procnemis. Next base: position 62,913,243 of record JAWNOJ010000026.1, read on the forward strand.
AGGACAATTGCATATAAGGTGTTCCAGAGTTTCTCTCACCCCTGGTTCCCTGCATTCATCGTTGCTGGTGATGCCCAGCTTTTTGGCATGGACAGCGGTCAGGCAGTGACCCGTTAGTAGGCCAAGCATGAGTCTGCAGTCCTTCCGGGGAAGCTGCAAGATGTGCTCGACTAGTTTTGCGTTGGGTTTCCCGCACATTATGCGAGCGGTTCTACAGTTTGTCGTGTTGTGCCACCTTCTGTCGGAAGCGACTGCAGCGCTTACTTCCGTTTTGTGGTTTAGAGCCCTCAGAGGTATCCCTAGGTCCTCAACTCTCGCTCGAGTCGATACGGCACCCTCCTTTGCTAGCCTGTCTGCCATTTCGTTACCTTCAATGCCCTGGAACCCAAAAGATGCGCACCCTCTTGCGGGTGCTTAGCGCATCTAGTGAGGCCCTGCTTGCCAGTACACATTTGGAGCTGATGGCATAGGCTTGCATTGAATTGATTGCCGCCTGACTGTCGACGAAGATGTTGACTTGGGGTTGGTGCAGAGTGAGCGCAAGTTCTGCAGCTTTCTTTATTGCGAAAACTTCCGCCTGAAATATACTACAGTGGTCCGGTAACTTAAATGACACCTCCGTGGGTGGGTCTATGCAGTATACCGAAGCTCCCACTCCTGTGTCCATTTTGGATCCGTCCGTGAAAATTTTAGCCACGTTTTGGCCCATACCGATTTTCCAATCATCTGGTCCCATTAGCGTAGGTGTTCTTGAGAAATTGTTAACCGGCGTTATGTAGTCCGTGCTACACTTGGTAACGCCTCCAATTCTACTATGCCCATAGTTATTTAGAATCACGTTTCCCGCCGCACAAAGACGTTGCGTTGTCTTTTGTGCCAGGAGATTGGCTTGTATATCTAGTGGGTCAACTCCAAGTATTGCCTCTAGGGCCCTAGTTGGAGTGGTTCTCAGTGCCCTTGTTATACACAGCAGTGCGCGTCGTTGTGTTTTTTCCATTATTCGAAAGTGGATTTTTCTGTGGCTCTCCACCATACCAGAATACCTTATAGTAGTATTGGTCGCACAACCGCTGTGAAAGTCCAGTGCATCAGTCTGGGTGACAGGCCCCAGGTGTTGCTTAGCATCTTCTGGGATGCATATAGCGCGACCGTAGCCTTTTTCACCCTTTCCTCAACATTGGGTTTCCAGCTAAGTTTGCTGTCCAATATGATTCCCAGGTATTTCACCGTTTGGCTCGGTGTGAGCCTAGTGCCATTAACAGATGGCGGAGTCCATTGCGGTACCTTGTATCTCTTGGTGAAGAGAATTAGGTCCGTCTTGTCCGCGTTTATGTGGAGACCGGCTTCCGTGGCCCACTCCACTATTTCTTTCATCGTACTGTCCATGACCGAGCTGATTGTCATAGGACATTTGCCCACGATAATAATGGCTATGTCATCCGCATAGGCAGTTATCTTTGGGGCTTTCCGTCTTAGCTTTTGTAGAATGCCATTAACTACCAAGATCCACAACAAGGGCGACAGTACACCTCCTTGCGGTGTGCCTCCGTGCGCTTCCTTTGTTATGGTCGCGGTTCCCCACTCAGCACTTACTCTTCTACAGCTCAAGAGGTTTCTTATCCAAGCGTTTGCTGCCTCGTGGGGTGCTGCGGCTTCGAGGCCTCGCATGATGGCTTCCGTAGATACGTTATTGAATGCACCAGAGATGTCAAGGAAGACACCCATGGCATATTCCTCTTGATGCAGGGCTTTCTCAATGGTAGCGACTACCGAGTGTAGTGCTGTGTCCACTGATTTCCCTTTCCTGTAGGCGTGCTGGTTGGTTTCCAACGGGTGATTCAAGTTCTCCCTTATGTGTAGGTCCAACAGCTTTTCGAGCGTCTTGAGCAGAAATGAGGTGAGGCTAATTGGCCTGTAGTCTTTTGGCTGCACGTGGCTGCATTTCCCTGCTTTTGGCAGGAATACACCTCCAGGCAACAGGTACATAGCCAAACTCAAGGCATGCTCTGAATATTGAGTTCAGCCATGGCGTTACCTTCTCTTTGGTCAACTGCAGAATGGCTGGTATAATTCCGTCAAGTCCCGGGGATTTGTAGCTCGCAAAGGAGTATACGGCCCAGTTGATCTTATGCGGAGTAATTAGAAGTTCGGGTATGGTGACCCGTGGGTGTATGCAGTTTGCCACTACCCTGGGGCTATGGAGGTCCTTGCAGCCTGGGAAGTGCTCGTTTAGCAGGGCGGTGGCCGCTTCCCGGCTACTTCCAGTCCACCGTCCATCGCTTGTATTTAGTTGGCTCTGCATCGCAGGTTACCTTGAGAGGAGTTTCCGGAGTCTCGCTGTCTCTGTAACCTTCTCCAGGCCGGAGCAGAATGATCTCCATGAATCTCTTTTGGCTTGCCGGACTAGTTTCTTGAATTCACGGAGCCGTATCTTGTATTCGTCCCATACAATATCATCCTCCGCTTTTTTGGCGAGTTTGAATAATTCTTGCAGGTCCGTCCGTTGATTTTTTAGGTCAGGGTTCCACCAGGGCGGCCTGTGTCTCCTTCTCCAACGGTCACGGTTTGCATTCCTCGTTGAATGCTTTCGTTAGGTGGTGGCTGAGAGTCTTCAGAGACTTCTCGATACCATCCGTTGATTCTATGGACCTTTGCTTTAAATATCTGCCAATTTGTGTTCGGGGATTTTTATACGCACTTTTTAATATGGTACACTCGAACTTTGTTTAGAACTCAATATACCTGTGGTCGGAGAAGGATTGTTTGCTGCGAACTCTCCAATCCGCGACCCACTATTCGTTGCCAACGCGAGTGTTACATCGATAACACTTGATGATGTGGGACCTACGAAGGTCGGCTCTTCCCCAGTGTTATTAATACTTATGTCATGCTTTAATATAAAATCTAGCAGTGACTCACCTCTGTCATTCACGTCCTTGCTTCCCCACATAGTGTGGTGGGCATTGACGTCAGCGCCGATTACCAGGGGCTGCTTCTTCGCGCCTGCCTCCTGGACCAGCCTCTCCAGTTCGGGGGTTGGCATCTCCGTGTCATGCGCCAGGTAGCAGGATGCCATCAGGAGTGGCTCGTCTCTGCCGCCTTCTAGCGCCACCACCGTTAGATCGTCAGTGCTGTAATTGGACCAGAATTGCAGTTCTAGCTCTACTTACTGTATTCGGGTAGAATGTTACGAAGTTGTTAGACTTTAGCCCAGAAATCTTGTTACCCGATGCTATCCAAGGCTCCTGGACTAATGCCACGTCGACGGACTCCTCCTCCAAGGTTATGAGGAGCTCCGCCGACGCCAACTTGCACTTTTGGAGGTTGAGCTGGATCACCCTTAGCTCCATGGCAGTACTGGGCTCCTGCTCAGATGGGCTGACTACTAAGGTCAGGTCACCATCCTCCTCCATATCATCCTCGATGTCGAGACTTTGAGCGGCTTCGGTGATAGCTTCTAGCGTGTTTACGTTTTTGTCATTTGGGTGACGTTTTTTGAGACGCAGGTACACGTTGCCCATGCCCCACGCCATCTTCTCAAATCTCGGATATAGCAGGTCCTCGGCCTCCTTATTGATTTGGAGTACCATTTGCTGACCGTTGCCGTCTGGCTTGGCAGCATGGAGTATCCTCCAATCTTCGGTAGGCACGTCCCGGTTCTGCCATTGTAGCAGCTGTAGCACCCGCTCCTTCGTCTCTTTGTTCGGCGGGAATAGTACCTTCGCCTTCGGTACCGACGGAATCATTGTTCTGTCAACTACCTCCAGCTTGGCACCATCCCACGGAGCTTCGAGCTTGGAGACGGTGTCCGTGACCCACTTCAGGGTGAGGTCATCTCTACAGCTCAGTATTTTGACGCCGCTAAGCCACCACGCTCTGGTGGGCTTGGCTTCTGGGTCCTCCATTCTGGCGAATAAGGCTTGCAGAAGCTTTTGCTCCACCACTTTCCACCGAGCGGGTGTCATTTTGCCATTCGGGTCACTGCGGTCGATGAGGGCAACGATCAAGTGTCGTCGCATCACGTCGCTCACAGTTTCCCTCTTCGGCAGTGTCTTCTTTGCGGGCTTGTCTTTTTCTTTCTGGCGTGGCCGCTTGCTCGCTGGCACCTCCGCCTTGTCATGGTCATCTGAGCGCTGCCTTTTGGTCAGCAGCAACTCCTCGACTTTGTTTGCGAACTGGCTACTGCTAGTTTCATAGCCGGCTTCTCCTCGAAGTGTTTTCGGCCCTCTCTGATCTTCTGATCGGCCCTCTCTGATCTTCTGATCGGCCCACTCCAGCTTTCTTCTCTCCTCAAGGGTGAGTTTCTTGCCTTCGCCGTGCCGAGCTCTGATCTTGAGAGCGGCCTTATACTGGGCTTAGGCTCTCATGCTTTCCCTGGTCTTTTTGGGCCCTTCCCTACGAGGGGAGCTGGAACCCTTGACCGCGGAGCGCAGGAGGTCAACCTCAGTCTCCGCACTGATTGATGTGCCGTGAGGGTCGCTGTCCGCGTCTTCATGGACAGCGGTACCGCGCCACATCTTGGCGTTGTTCGAGGTTGTGGCAGTAGCTTTACAACTGTCCTGGCCTGCTCCCACCAGTTCAGAGGGTTGGTTGTGACCGCTGGCGGCACGCAAAGGGGTATTCACCCCTCCGTGCCCGCCGGTGGTAGTAGTCACGCCTTCCATCAACGTTTGGGCTGTAGTCCCAGCCCGCTCTACTTTCGTAGGTGACTCCAGCGGAGAGAGGGTTGGTTTCCTTTTTTTCTTGGGCACCACCCCATAGCATTTTATGCCTAACTGCCAGGCACCTCTGACCATGGCTCCGACACTCCAGCACCGGACTTTGGGGGTCCGAATGTTGAAATGTCACTGCCTCAGCTGGACCGTGTATTGACCCAAACACCGAGCAACTAGGCAGTGCCTGACTCTGTCGTTTGAGTAAGTACACGGCCCATTGCCCAGCCGGCACCCTCGTGTAGGGTTCAGTCAGAGGATTTGCGCCAGCCTTATCAGGTGTTTTTGCTGAAGCAAAATCTAGAGAAAAGTTATGAATTTAACAAGAACGTTCACATGGTGTTCATTAATTTTATGCAAGCTTTTGACAACATAAGGCGTCCATGATTCCAAAGATTTTGCCTCAGTTCGGCATTAACAGGAAATTGACCCGCCAGACAATGGCAATGCAAAGCAACATAAAAGGGAAAGTTGACAAGGTGACACAAGAGAGCACACAACCTCTGGAAATGTCCTCGTAATCCTCGTAAATATACCAAAGGCAAAGGAAGTTGGTTTGATTATCAATCAATCCAAGACTAAATATATGAAATTATCCAGATACGTCGCGAGAAGAAAACCACAAGATCTCAGCATAGGTTATCACTTCGTAGGAGTTGCCAACTTTCAATTCTTGGGTGTGTTAATAAGCAATGACAACAGCATAAGGGACTTCATACAAGACCGGATTGTATCGGCAATTAAAGCCTGCTACGCGCACAACAAAATATTCAGGTCAAAACTGCTATCGAGAGCATGCAAGCTGCGATTTTATAATTCCATCATAAGGCCAATAGTCACATATGAAGCAGAAGTTTGGACCATGACGACAGCAGACGAAGAATCCCTAACAATCTTTGAAAGAAAAATGCTGCGAAAAACGTTTGGGCCAAAAATAAATGGTCGCGGTGACTACACATCAAGGAACAATGGCGAACTGTTGAGCTTAAACCATGGCGAAGATGTAGTCCAATTCATAAAATCCCAGATGCAAAAATGGTTGGATCACATCCTACGGATGGACCAGAACCGAGCACAAAAGCTTGTGTTGGCATACACACCACTCTTCACAAGAAAAAGAGCTCGACCAAGGGAGTCTCTAATTGACAATATTGACGATGACATGCTGCAGATGGAAGTAAGGAAATGGCGCGCCCTTACTAATAACAGAGACGAATTGAGAAGAATTGTTGAGCAAGCCAAAACGCACCCCGTGTATGCATGTTTATTGTAAAAGCCAAATGTTTGGGCGCTGGACGTTAAATTCATTTTGAAAATATCCAAATATTGTGCTGCATTCATGGTATTTTCAATGAATGCCAAAGCTACCACTCCTCGGCGCGATATGCATATGCCCCAAATCATAAGCGACAGTTGCCAAATTTGACTCTCAGTTTGATATTGCGGTTTTCCAGCGAAGTTAGCGCCTTGTGCCACACCCTGTTGGGTCCATCGTTGTAATATAACATCATCTTATCCCAGTAATCTCCCTGCTGATATTACATCCTGATAGCGAAAATAAGCAAACAAAACAATTGGCCTTTGTATTTGCATTGAAAGTAAAAAAATACAAATTATTTTCAATGTGTAAACACTTTCTTGACAAACTGTATAACCTCTAGAGTGTTGAATCGTGTGTATCAACCTTTGGACAACCTATGAAATGTGACGAGGCTAAAAAATGTTGGAGAATCTTCAGATTAGTAATAGACCCTTCAACATAAGCACAATAGAGAACCCCATAAAATATTAAAAATACATATAACAAAGTAAAATTACCATTTCATCGTATTTCATCCAACCATAAATATTTCTGTAGGACATTTTTTCATTTGGCAAAGTTATTTTATATTTTGTACAACTAATTTATTAGTTAATTGTGTTTGATTAACAACGGAACAAAATTTTGAAATTGTACTAAATACTATGTCGCATACTCCCCGAAGGCCCTCGTAGGGTGTACTATTTGATTATGTTAATTTTTTTGATTGTTTGATAAATAATTAAATTGGTATAAATTGATATTTAAAGTATGTCAAAATGTGTGATGTAAAAATATGTCAAACAATACTTATACCTTCTGGTAAAGCCGCAGATACACTCACATACCCTAACCGTATGGATCTGATTGAAAGTTTTTATTTCTTACTGCAATTAATTTAAAGCTTTAATCGTTTATTTTTCGTAAATTAATAATTACATTTCATAAATTTCATTCTTTGCTATCATCCACCAACATGGTTTTATAACATGTCGACTTCTTCTACTAATCCTTAAAAATCTTCCTTTCTTACAGAACAAAAACAAGCTGATGTTACATGTACTGACTTCAGTAAAGCCTTTGACTCTCTAATCCATAGACTCTTTAGGCGCTTTAACATTGGAACGCGTCGATAGCGTACCCGACTTTGGTGTTCTGTTTGATCACAAACTTAAGTTAAATGAACACGTTTACAATATTGTAAATAAAGTTAAAGGGGATCTTGTATTTGAAGGGTGTTTTTTTTTTGGATTGCCTGGATTGCCCGGATGTAGTCCACTCTGGACGTCCAAATTTTCGATGGCTTTTTCCAACATTTGTGGCCGTATATAGTCCCACAGAATGTAGTCTAGCGGTGTTATATTACAAGATCTTGTAGGCCAATTCACAGATCCAAAATATGAAATTAGGCGGTCACCAAACGGTCCTTTCAATCAATCGATTGTGGCACGAGCTGTGTGACATATTGCGCCGTCTTGTTGGAACTCATGGCCATCATCGTTTTTGAAGAAGTACTTATCCATTTAATCAGAAGAGCGTTTTATCGCTACAACAACGGCAGTCTTGTTTTGGGCCCATTTGACGAATCTACGCCTTGCTTGATAATCGTTTGGCTTCAATTCTTGCACGAATTGGATTTTGTAAGCACGCAAACCAAGATCCTTCTGGAAAATCTTCCATAAAGTGAATGGACACAGATTTAATTCCTCTGCTCGATGGCGGATGGACCGATGAGTCAGTCTTCCTCAATGCTGCGGTCTACAGCAGCAATAGCTTCTTCTGTACGCACCGTACGGCATCTCTGGGGATGCGAGTTATCACAAAAAAAAGAAGAAAAAACGTGGTGCGAAAACGGTCCATGGTTAATCGAATTAACTGGCTCTGATGGACGACTTTGTTGACAATAAAATGGAGTGTTGCAGTTTTCGATCAAGATAGAGCAATGTTTTGTTTCCAAGATTTACTTTTCCAATCAAAAATTAAGCACTTGTTGCGTTTGACCAAGTTATAAAATCTTGTTTTGCTGTAACTGGCGCATCGCCTAAGAGTTGATGAGAGTTTTTATTTCCATTTCTGTGTAGATATGGCGCTGAAGTGTCTTGATGGAAGGCAATCGGATGTTGTTTGATAGAAGAAATACAGTTGACTCCACAATGCGGTCCGTAATGCCTGTAATTATAAAGATATGGGTAATGGGTCGATGGCTCAATATATATAGGATCAAAATAAAGTTTATGTGTTCAAATACAATCTTGAAGAGAACTACACTACTTGGTTATGTGAAATTAAGTTAGTTTTCGTAAATATCCGTCGTTGTGCAACCATTTTTTCCATAGTTTTGCCTAGACAGCGGAGTATATATTACTTGTATTCCTTTATATTCCTTGCTTGTTGCCTAAGCTTAGTTTAGATTGTTTTACCAGAGGTGGCTACAATTGTATGCAGGTACACCAATATCGAATGATGGCGGCGTTATTGTTGGTGCTTTGGTTGCGATCGTGCCAAACCTAAAGCAATGTCGGGAAAGCGGCTTCTGCCGCTCTAGTGCTGAAGAGTTAAAGCAACAACTGGACATCGCCAAAGTTACTCCAAAGGCTGGAGGGGGTGCTTCAGTTACCACGTTCAGCAGCACCACCCAATGCAGCATTTATCGTGGGTGTACCGAATGCAAAAGTTTGATATATAGTTAAATTCTCGATTTATGCAAGTTTCATAAAACTTTTTAATATAAACGATTAATTATTAACAAATTGGTATGCGCTGCATGTATTCAAAGTCGATGGCACGCACTGCCAACTGACCGAACGTAGCTGATTTAAGGCGTTGTTATGAGTTGGCAGCGCCATTACTTTTTAGTATATAAAACGTCCGTCAGGTGTCGCATTTCCAATGCAAGCCCGCACAGTTTACAGTTAATCGGCGTCATTTTATTTGCGTTGCATTAAGTTCGTGAGAAGTAAGATAATATTTTGCAAAGGATTTTCACAAAATTTATAATGTCGGAAACGGACGAGGAATTTACGCAATATCTGACAGAGCGGGGTGTTCTTCCTCGACTGGCTGATGCAATTGTACAACTTCTGCACTCTGATCCACTGCAAACGGATCCTCTCACGTTCGTTATGCAGAGCATTGGCTGCCCATTGATACCGCAGACGCAGATGAAAGCCCTTGAGTGTAAAGTATCTCGTGCTCATGATGAGCTGCGCTACCTTCGGCAAACTTTAATTAATATTGGCGCCGAGGAGTTTTTGTATGACAGCGACTCGGACGAGGAACAATATGTGGGCACCGTTGGTGGCGTACCGGGTTTGGTTTACTTGCCGGACGACATGCATTACCCGCTATCTGAGACTTCGTATGAGTCAGCAAGCTCATCATCCGAATCATCACCAACTCCAGTGCCAGAATTTGTTGACGAAACCGAAGTGGCCAACGTTCAAGTTGAGCACGACCAAAAACAAAATGAAGACGAAGAGGGACCTTGCTGCAGCCGTTCGCTCTCCAATTGAATGAAGCTTGTACACATACTTATGTACACTTGATCTGACTTGCATAATTACGATTGTTTCATAACAAAAAAACAACGTGTTATGTAAAATAAAAAATTATACATTTGCATGTACATTGTATTGTATATTAATTTATAAAGATATATCAGGTACTGCGAGGTGGAGCATGGTGCAGCAGTAATAACTTTCCATCCGTGCGCTGAAATTTCAAACTGCCGTGATGCATTCATGTTACTCACATTTGGAGGTACGACCACAGTCAACGGGAATATTTTTTTTTTTGGATTGGCGGCAGGAAATCTTATACTGAACAACTACGTGCACGGTAAAATCTGGGGGCGTTACTAAGCATAGCCTGGACTACATAACGCCAGCCAACAATTTCCTGAAAAAGCCCACACCAATGGTACCAGAAGTTTGAAAAATCGTCATGGACCAAAACGCAGCTGAAATCTTAAAGGAAGGATCCAAAATGGATGCAGGATGCCTATCTACAGAGGCGTCTTTTAAGTTACCGGACCACTGTAGCATTTTTCAGGCAACATCAGGTAAACATCTTCGTCGACTGCCAGGCGGCAATCAAATCCATGCAAGCCATTGCCAAATGTGTACTGGCAATCAGTGTCTTACTGGAAGCGCTACGCACCCGTAAGAGGGTGCGCATGGGTTCCCAGTCACCAGGGCATTGGAGGTAACGAAATGGCAGACAGGTTAGTTAAGGAATGTGCCGAATCGACAGGGACTAGGGCTGAAAGCTTAGGGACTCCTCTAAGAGCTCTAAACACCAAATCGGCAGAAAGCGCAGCAGACGTTTCCGACAGAAGATGGCACAACACAGCGAACTGCAAAACCAATTGCACCTTCCTAGGAAAGACTGTAGGCATATACGAGGCTTACTAACGGGTCACTGCATGCCCGCAGTCCATGCCAAAAGGCTGGGCATCACTGACGACAATGCAAGTGCAGGGAACTAGGAGTGAAAGAAACCCTGTAACACCCTCTGTGCAACTGCCTTGCCCTCTGTACATCGAAAGCTAGAGTTCTATGAACATGACTCACAGCCGACAAACTCCGCTTCCACTAAGGATCACACTGATCTATGTGAGGGCCCCATCTTTGGGGACCTGCCGGCTTACCCTAACCTAACCTAATGCTGGTATTTTCTCTACGCTTATACATTAGACATCGTCCTTGACTTGAAACAATGTCTTTCACTTTGCAATGGTACATTATTGTTTTTATTTATAGCATTACAATATTTAGTTTTTATTGATTCATAAGTAGTTTTCCATAATTAACATTGATTTCATATAAATATATGAGATATTTTTGTCATACGCTATTATACACCCTGTTGATTTGATTGATTTTTATAATAAATTTTTTTTGCTCTTATTTACTATTTCCTGCCTTCAATATTGTTTGATTATAAGTTCAACTGGATTTCGTTGTACACCTAAATTAATAATATAACTAATAAAGAACTGCGTGAAGCCCCACGCGATCAAAGGTTTCTTTCAATATCCAAAGCTAGATTGGTGAATGATGTTTTGGTGGTGATGTTTTGTAAAAAGACCTCTCGATGCGAAATGTTGAATTCGTAGCAGTGCGTTTATTGTACTGTCTCTGTTTCAAAAAATCTGAAATTAAGAAATTCTGCGTAAGATACTTTTTTTGATGAAAGCAATATTTCTAGTGCGCCAAATGTTGGTAGACAGAGCTGCCGAGTTGATGCTGCTGCGATTAGAGTAAAAGCCAATATTGGGCACTGCCACAGGAACTTCTACTCCGTCTAAACCTAAATTAATTACCGGGTCCAGCAGCACAACCCAACCCATCATTTGTAGTGGGTGTTACACAGAACAGAGACATGGTGCCCAATTTAAATACTCGTTTAATTTACGTTTCACATAACTTTTTAATTGAAACAATTAATTATTAACAAATTGGTATTCGCTGAATATATTCAAAATGGTTGGCGCTGCTAACTGAATGAAAGCAGCTGAATAATCACGTTGTTATAAGTTGGCAGCGCTCTTTTTAGTTTCTAAAAAGGCCGTCAGGTGTCGCAATTCCAAGGCAATCCTGCACAGTTTACAGTTAAACAACGTGATTGAATTTGCGTTGCGTTAAGTTCGTGAAAAGTACAATAATAAATATAAGGTCGACGAATTTACACAACATCTGACAAAGGGGATCTTGTACTACATCTGGATAATACTCTTGTACGGACTGATGGATTGCCAACAGATCCTCAGACGTTTGTAGCTAAGGCGGTGGATGCTCCATAATTGGGCGTCTGTGCACAGACCTGGAACGCAAAGTATGTATCTCGTGCTAATGATGCACTACACTACCTTCGACAGACTTTTAAGTAAGTTCACCGAGGAGTTTTTGTACCATTGCGAGGCGGACGAGACGACATATCTAGCTATAAAAAGTTTGCAATATATTTATCAAACTGTATCAGGAATGGTATCAATGAAACACGACATGTCCATGCTTACTGGGGTAGATGACATCGACATCATGCTAAATAAAGTTACAAAAGTACTAGAAGTGGAATTCAAACTGATTTCTATGGTCCTATAACGGTAATGAAGTAAAATTTAAATTGGAAGAGCAAAATATTACTAAGATTTTAAGCATGGCTTGGAAACCCAAGAATGATTTCATTTGCTTTCAATACACAATACCAACTGTTCAGAAAATTACTATACAACAGCACAATATAATCAGTTACTGCACGCATTTATGATCCCTTCAAGCTATTGAGCCCAATTACTGTCATAATTAAAATACTGCTTCAGGAACTATAGATTCATCGTTTCGACTGAGATGAGACTCTATCCAAGCAATTAAATTCAGCTTGAAAACACATAGAAGCAGATCTTCAAAAACTAAACAGAATAAAAATTCCCATGTTTGTAATCGTCGAAGTGAGCATACATTCGCATCAATGTAAACGCTACGGATAGCGAAGTACATCAATTGGAGTTACTCGAAGACATACTACTTTGCACTACTTGGGAGAAAATTCAGCACAAACGAACGACAAATAACTTTGTTCTATGTTTAAAAAGTTAGGCCCCGGTAGCGAAATGATAGCGTACCCGCCTCTCAATGGGAAGGCAGGTAATTCGATTCTATCACTGACATTTGCCTAAGTGAATCTCTATTAATTAGAGACACCGCCGTTCGGATTCACCTATATACTGCTGATTCTTAATCTACAGGTATTAAAAGTGATATATCCATATTTTTTTTAATTTATTGTAAAACCTTTTACAGGTGGACGCGAAGTCCCACAGCGTGTCTGTTGCGATAATGCAACAAATCTTCTTGGCGCAAACTCACAGTTCAAGGAGCCAACTTTGGAGCAGTTTACTAGGGACATTGGTTATGCCTCCATGTGCTCCACATTTTGGTGGTCTGTGGAAGGCCTCAAGCGAATGCAACAAATGCCTTACGTCTTAAGCGGTGGCAGTAACTAATATTTGTTAAGCAGAGTTTTTGGGAGTTCTGGAAGCGAGATTATCTGCACACCCCTTAGCAACGATAAAAAGGGTTAACCCCCGTATCAAACGTTGAAATACATCAACAGCTATTAGTCCATGAGTATACATTGCACCGCAAAAACGGTTATTTGGAAGACTTCGTGCCCCTGGACATTAAAAAAACATTCATAATTTTATTGAAACAAGCTCCGTCAGTTCAAGGCGGAAATATCATTTTAGGTTATTTTTAATGTAAACATATTGTTTACACTTTAATAGAACTTTGAACTTTATACTCCCATCTGGGTATTCCATTTACACATATATTGTTTCTGTTAAAATCCACAATGAAGTAGTGATCAAATAATGTAACCCGAAGTATAATATACATCAGGATTAGTTGCAAATAAAGCGCCGGACTGCAAAGTCGGCTCCTTTTGAATTCGAATAATAGTGAGCCTGTGTATTTTTTGGATTGAGAACTTAGCTGATATTGTGAATAGACTGTAAGTGCATATAACAATATATACTCGGCTTGCTGCGGCAGGATGATAAGATTTTATCACTGCAAACGCTTTAGCACTGAAGTCTCTTGATGGAAGGCAATCGGATGTTGTTTGACAGAAGAGTTGACTCTACAATGCGGTCCGCAATGCCAGGTAGCGCTTCCTGTAATTATGAAGATGTGGGTAATGGGTTGATAGCTCAGTATGTATGTGTTGGTTATGGCTGCGCAATATGCGGAGCGCCAAACTGCCCGGTGTATTAATGCGGCTTTCGATATAATGAATCGCAGTGGCGTTAAGGCGATTCACGTTGGCTCCAAGATTATGCTCCAGGTCCCTGTTTATTATTTTTTATTCACACGCAATGGTTAATATTTATTTTACAAGTGTTACAAACACGAGGTTTATTAAGTTTAATTTTAATTTAATTTTAATGACAATCGAAGCAAACCCGTGGGCTGACGCTAACAGACTTAATCCAGCTTTTTTTCTTAAGCTTAACTTGAGCATTATTCTTAAGCTGCTAATATAACTGTTCCTTAAGCTCGCTCACTAACGGCGGGTGAATTCACTATTTTAATAATTGTTATTTATTTTCTGTTTGCACGGCAATGACGTTTGTTCTTAAGCCAACCTTCTCTTCTGGCGCGCTGACAGATGCTCTTATTTAAATTTACAATATTTATAGCAAGTGGCTGCTCTTATTATAATTTACAATATATTAAACAATGTAGGATGTAGTTGTTTTTTGATGTGAGATTAAGCAAAACATCCAAAGATGGAATGAACAAAATCTATTTTTAATATTATCAGCATAGATGGGTACATCGATTTTCTTGTGCTTGGTCAAAATAGAGTCTATGTTCAAACCCAATCGTGAAGAGAACTACATTACTTGGTTATGTGAAATTAAGTTATTTTTCGTAAATATCCGTCGTTATGCAACCATTTTTTCCATAGTTTTGCCTAGACAGCGGTGTATATATTACTTGTATTTTTTTATATTGCTTGCTTGTTACCTAAGCTTAGTTTAGATTGTTTTACCAGAGGTGGCTGCAATATCGAATGATGGCGGCGTTGTCGTTGGTGCATTGGTTGCGATTGTGCCAAACCTAATGCAATGTCGGGAAAGCGGCTTCTGTCACTGTAGTGCTGAAGAGTTAAAGCAACAACTGGACATAGCCAAAGTTGCTCTAAAGGTTGGAGGGGGCGCTTCAGTTACCACGTTCAGCAGTACCACCCAATGCATCATTTATCGTGGGTGTACCGAATGCAAAAGTTAGATATATAGTTAAATTCTCGATTTATGCAAGTTTCATAAAACTTTTTAATATAAACGATTAATTATTAACAAATTGGTATGCGCTGCATATATTCAAAGTCGATGGCACGCACTGCCAACTGACCGAACGTAGCTGATTTAAGGCGTTGTTATGAGTTGGCAGCGCCATTACTTTTTAGTGTATAAAACGTCCGTCAGGTGTCGCAATTCCAACGCAATCCTGCACAGTTTACAGTTAATCGGCGTCATATTATTTGCGTTTTATTAAGTTCGTGAGAAGTAAAATAATATTTTGCGAAGGATTTTCACAAAATTAACAATGTCGGAAACGGACGAAGAATTTACGCAATATCTGACAGAGCGGGGTGTTCTACCTCGACTGGCTGATGCAATTGTACAACTTCTGCACTCTGATCCACTGCAAACGGATCCTCTCACGTTCGTAATGCAGAGCATTGGCTGCCCATTGATACCGCAGACGCAGATGAAAGCCCTTGAGTGCAAAGTATCTCGTGCTCATGATGAGCTGCGCTACCTTCGGCAAACTTTAATTAATATTGGCGCCGAGGAGTTTTTGTATGACAGCGACTCGGACGAGGAACAATATGTGGGCACCGTTGGTGGCGTACCGGGTTTGACTTACTTGCCGGACGACATGAATTACCCGCTTTCTGAGACTTCGTATGAGTCAGCAAGCTCATCATCGGAATCAACACCAACTCCAGTGCCAGAATTTGTTGACGAAACCGAAGTGGCCAACGTTCAAGTTGAGCACGACCAAAAACAAAATGAAGACGAAGAGGGACCTTGCTGCAGCCGTTCGCTCTCCAATTGAATGAAGCTTGTTCACATACTTATATACACTTGATCTGACTTGCATAATTACGATTGTTTCATAGCAATAAAGCAACGTGTTTTTATGCAAAATAAAAAAATTATACATTTGCATGTATATTGTATTGTATATTAAATTATATAGATATATCAGGGACTCCGAGGTGGAGCATGGTGCAGCAGTGATAACTCTCTATCTGTGCGGTGAACTTCCGTGATGCATTGCATTCGAAACCCATATTTGCAACGCTCCCATCCTTCACGTTTTTTTTGAGATACTGCTATTACTGCCCGGTAAGCATTCATACAAATAAAGTTATATTATAGGCATTTAAAATGTTGATGATTTTTAGCAGGATTCCTTTGAATTACATTTGCCGTGCTCAATGTCTTTGAAGAGGAGGTAAAATGACGCTCGCCATTCACGTAATTATTCCACAACTATAAGGAAGCTTATGCGTTCCGTATCGATTCAATATCGAGACAGTCAGAAGCCAGCTTGTTCTGTGTCAGTATCTGTACTTGGCACCCAGAACTTTAAATGTAATTACAAGACTCCGTGAGACCGTCTGCCTTGGTGATTAGCAATATTTGAATTGTGCGTTTTTTTCCCAAAAGGATTTATCTCTCATACAGATATCGATGTAATATGTACGACCGTATTTACGGATACCAGCATGCTGCGCTTGCAACCAATGTCTACTTTCCATTGTAGTGCTTGGAAATCTTCAGGATTGGATCTGCCATTATACTAAATTGTAGCTGGCCATTATTGCATTTCTGTTACTTTTCATATCACAGAGCGAATGTCATCACTATAATATCCCTAATAATTGTTGCTGGAATGGATGTTTCCTGCAGGGAAACCGAGATCTGTGCGCATACGCTATTATTTATTATTTATTTAGAGTGGGAAATCATAACGGTTAAGAGTAAACGTGTAACATTTTAATTCTTAACCTTAAAACACTAATGCAATGAACATATTTCCTGTCGGCTGCAAAGGGCATCTAGAGCAGCGACTTAGGATATTTGTGTCGAAAGAAAAAGCTTATGTAAACTGTCCGTCGTGTAGGGAAGATATAGATGAATATGTATACATATGTAGAGTGGAGTTAAGAACCAGCCTTTAGAATTGTGATGGTATTTTCGTCTTACATTAAACGCTTTGTTATAGACAGGACACTGTGCGTATTTGCCAGCCAGACTACAATGCTTGTGATACTACTACTACAAAACTACCGAATTCCTGATGTTATTCGATTATCCTGCGCATGGTTCTATGTTTTGCACGAAAACCAAATTGATGGACCAAAGTTTTACTATTAAGATTCAGGGATGATGTATGTCAGAAGACATTTTTCGAAAAGTTTTGATAGTAAATTTATCGACCTGAATAATGAGGGTACTGTTGCGAGGCTAACTAAAATAGTTGTTCCAATTTCGCACCATAATTTCTACAGGGGTTTTTGCATTGCCTTCCAGTAAACGCAACAAATGTATATACCGCAAGCAACGCACTTTGATTTTCTGCCTCGCACCCGCATGATAAGCGATACAGTCGTGAGCGCTGCGAGAGCGGCTAAAGGTACAGTGTAATTTTTGACTAACTTGAGTATCATTATAATGATTCCATATATCTGGAAAGTGGACGAGTTATGTTGAGTTAAACATCGATCAAATAATGATTTTTGGAGTTATACGTTTTACTTGAAATTGAATAGGTCCATGCGAAACTATTTTCTTTTAAAATGAAAAGTAATGCAAATCTGATCGTCGCTGGGCTTGGCTGAAACCCGCCTTGAAGCGGATCGGCAAATATGCCACCTCGGACAATATTGCTTTGGGCCCATGTGCCTGCAAAGCCCCGTATTGGCTATAGCATTTCTGTTGGTCAGCTATGTGTTGGATGTGCTTTCCAAAACCGATTCTCAGAGCTTTGTTTTAATTGTTTTGTAAACTTTTGTATGGCATATTTAAACCTTTGTTTCTCGTCATAAGCGGTGTTAGCCAATAAAAAGCTATTTCTGCATTTGTTTTCATTTGAAGGTTAGGATGCACTTGTTGTTTGAGAAGAGAACAAGTTCCAGTTCCTTGCGTGAAGCTTTCAAAAATAGCTGCGTCTATAAGGTCCAGCTCAATGTACTCACACCTTATTTGAACTCACACCTTATTTGAACTTTGAGAGAATTACGATTAAATACAGG
The DNA here is from genome assembly GCA_035046065.1 of Chymomyza procnemis. Classification (NCBI taxonomy): domain Eukaryota; kingdom Metazoa; phylum Arthropoda; class Insecta; order Diptera; family Drosophilidae; genus Chymomyza; species Chymomyza procnemis. The sequence goes on from JAWNOJ010000026.1 coordinate 62,931,093, forward strand.
GTTTTATAATTTTAAGTATTACGACTCAGAGCATTGGATGGTAACAAACATTTGCATTTCACCTATTTCTTTGTTTCCTATCCAGTTCCATTCACGCTGCTTAATTTCTTAGTTGATAGGATTGATAGGTTGATAGGTTGTGATCAGGCGTAATTGTACATTTGACATTGTCCTTGACTAGAAAATACTAATTCTAAGTTCCGTCTTTAAACAAAGTGTGCGTAAATACCATTCAGTAAACCCAAACAAAAAACTTAAATTAATGGAGTGTCACCAAGTGTTGGTGTCCAACACTTTCAAGTAAATTTAAAAATATTAATCTGAAAATTAGCCAAAATCCTGGTTGCTAATTTTTTAATGTTTTCAAAATGCTACAAAAAAACCGTTCATAAAATTAATTTGTTGTTTATTCTATCAGGAAAGCTGTTGTATGTTTCAATTCCAATATATGTACCTTTTTTTCACATTTTAAATCGTATTCAGATTTAATTAATTTTTAACACTTTGAGTCTTGCTTCGAATATTATAAAACGGAGGAGAATAACAAACGAATACATTTTTTCAGGACATTGTAAGATAGGATCATAGAAAAAAATATTTATTGATGAATGATGTTTAATGTGCAATAGTGTGAATTGGTTATAAGATAAGGGTATAAGTCTGCCTCTTTTAGGGTTTCTCATTTTAAGGTAATTACTCGGCTCAGCCGCCTTAACTTCACCTGGTATTGTCCTGTACACAAGTTTACAAGGAGCAAAAAAATTAATAAAAAATAAATATTAACAAATGTTGTAGTATAGCGTAATTTTCAAGAGGTATAACAATTAAGTGTTGTCTGTTTTTGGGATGAATAATATGAATAGGATACCCATACACGGCGCAGAGATCGAAAACAACTGTATCGCTTGTCGCCAGCATTAAAACTATAAAAAATTGTGTAGCCGATTTTAAAGTAAATTCGCATGGTTATATATATTGTATCCTAGTCTAAGTATAAGATGGTGTTAAACTTTAAACGTATAAGCGCGGATAATTATATAAAAAGTTAAGACTCGTATTTTATATGCAAAAATATCCTACAAAATATATTACATTTTTCTTATTAACTTAAAACATTAAAAAACATATTTTTAGCTTTTCAAAAATCTCAAAATACGGATGATTTTTGAAAACATATATATAACATAAATTGCCCATATCGGCAATAGAGGGACACTGTTTGTTACATGACAAAAGTAATTCGAATTTTTTTAATTATTCAATTGTTAAATATTCCTAAGTGAGAATAGTTTAGTACCATTCGATGTGTACACTTTACGGGTCCCCTTGTCTTAACATAACCCTTTAAGCGTAGTAGCATTTTTGAAAATGAATGTTTCAATTTATAATACCAAGCAATTAAATTCAGAATGTAGAATTAATCATTCCCATAAAAGAGTTAAAACCTTGGCTACTCTTTTATTGTAGCACTCTCAATTTATGTTGTGCCACGAAACCGCTGTGTCTTGTTTATATTAGAACCAAATCTCATCTCAGAAAATTTGACGTTCTAATTTAATTCTCAATGAAATTACGCACAGAAAAGAAGAGGAATGTTCAGGCAACTTAACTGCAAAACTCAACACGAGGAAAATTATATTTGACTTTTTGAGTCTTTGACAGGTTTTCAACTCTTTAATGGGAACACGTGAATACCCTAATATTATTTATGTATATTTATTTGTTTAGTAAAATTTTTGTTTTGTTTTTAATTCCTTAATTCGAATATGTAGGTTCCAAAATTAACTTTCAAATTGTGGGGCACTACTTTACCGAGTGTCTTGCTTCGGCAGGACATATCTTGCATTGGGGCACCAAGCAAAGCTGGGAGACTCTTCTTACCTGCATTGAAATCTTCTATGCAGAGAATCGTTTGTTCACTTATACCTAAATCATATTTATTCTTTTTTAAAGTGTTTCGAATGTTTTATTCGGTTCAAAATGTAACAAGTTTTTTTGTAAAAACTAAATAGTTTTTATTTGTATTAAATGGAATGTTTGAAGCTTAAATAATGACATCGACATCGGTGAATGCCGGTGCTTTAAAAATGAGAACTTTTTTTGATTTCAACTAAATTATTTAGATTTTATGAAAATATTTATACTGTTACAATACAACCACGACTAGTTGCTCATCTTAGTTTTTGTTTTATTTTAAATCTATATTTGTTTGATTGAAAGTCGTAGTCGTGTAGCAAAAACGGTTCCTATTTTGATTTAAAATTGTGGATAAAAAAGAAACAAATATTTAGAAACTCAACTTAGCACATTGCAGAGGATTTTTAAAAAAATTAAAAGCTACACAGAAAATTCAAATAAGGCAAAAAATGTTCTGCATTTTTGCAGTTGCGCGATAAATCCATCTAATCCGCAGCCTAAATGACACACCATCGAGGGGCTTGGCTTAAAAAGGATTTGTTTCTTTTTTTTTGGTATCCAAATTTTTTTGTGGTTTCAACTAACGTGAATAACCGCTGCGGAAATGGCCGTTTAACAGCAAATTGCGGCTGTCAGTATATTGCATGGGCGGCTGTTGGTATTTATTTTGTATTTTTTTTTTTTGAAATGCTAACCAAAGGCAAGAAGATAATTGATTGTAACAAAATGGCGGCATATTGGTATGGCATTTTTTTGATTTGTTATAATTTCTGCCTAAGTGTATGATACAAGCGTATGATAGTTAATCCTGGCTTCAGTTCGCGGTTTCAAAATCAGCTTTTTTATGCATGCCGGATTCGCGTATGTAAAAATACGAGTCCGTCAGGACTAAAAATGGATAAAAAAGCTTTAACCAAAAACATTTTAAAAAATTTGGCAAAAAATGAAAATCGCAATTGAGCATGACGAATTGTAGATTAACTATAAACTGAAAACGGTTTTTGTCCGTATTTTTGTTCTATTGCACTCATGTCCCTTTAATTTATATCAGTTTGCTTAAAAATATAAAATTTTTTACCGAATAATTAATTTTGCTCTTATATTGGTAATATTTTTACGGTTTACATTTTACAAAATTAATATTTAATAAATTAAAAAAAAACCAAAAAATGAAATTAGACGATTTCGAACAGATGGCATTTGTTCGATTTTATTTTCTTTTTCTGAAATGTTTAGTTTTAAAAAAGCGGAGGCTGAAAAAATGAATTGAAAGTTTGTAAAAATTAGATACTAAGCGTCTTTTCTTTAAACTTATTCCTCCATCAAACAAGAATTCACTATATAAAGGGTGTTTTTTTAAGATCTTGCTATTTGCCTTACAAAAAATATTCAGATAAATATTTAACATCGCTTCTTCATAACGATTGATGTTATTAAATCTTTATCATTATCGGGATGCATTAGTAATAGTTGCTTCAATTGCTTACCGAACATGAATTTGATAATAAAATTGTATAACCGTGATTCGATTTATTGTTAAATTTTAGACCAAATTGAACGCTTTTGATATTAGGCTATAAATTCTGTTAGGAATTAAAAAAATAAGACTTTATTTTAATAAAACAAATTAACGTATATTATAACCCTATAGAGTTTGACAAATTAAGGCAGATCATCATTTTGTGTTTTTATAGTATAATGCATTCCATGAACTTTATTTCATATTGGGTCAAAATATTTTACAATTCGGTACAATGCATTTAAATGCAACATTGAAAAGGCATCGCTAAACCGGAAACTTGCATGAAATAATAAAAAGGAAAAAAAGCAGCACCACCTCCATGCCATGTCGAATAAATTGAAATTTACTGCTCTTTTGTGACCGCAGGTTTTGCCAACATGTTTGCAATAAGTTTTTCTCCCTATTTCGACGCTGGTAGAATATTGTGTTGAAGGGTATATTAATTTTATCCGAATGAATGTTACAAGCAGAGAAAGAACGTTGGACCAGGAAAATCGGGTGTTACCACACGAATTTCTAAGGTCGAATAAGTGAATATGATATTGCAATTGCGTTTTTTGGTTAATTTTTTGCTTTTTATTTCGCCATTTGTTGTGTAAGAAGATATTAAAATGAAGCAAGCTTTTTGTAACAAGGTTACAGGGTATCTTTATGTCAAGGACATATTGCAGTTAAACTTTTTAAATCCTTTTTTTTTTTGATTATTTGGGAAACATCCGTTCATTTTTGCGCCATTGGTTGACCATTGGCTGGGTTTTATGTTTTTTACTGACTCTAAGCTCCCGCAAGCAACTTCTATTGCAACCAGAACTAAAATGTTGGGAAAGTATGCAAGTCTTTTTATAGGCTTATTTGAGTAGACAACTAGGCATTATAATGCCTTGGGTTGGCTTGCAGCCTACAAAGATACAAGGGATAAGAGAAATGATTCTGGTTAACCATGGTTGAGCTGTTGAAATGTTTAGAGTCCATTCAGTACTAAGTCGATTCTTGGAATTCAAATTCAGAATCCGAATTGTTCAATAATTATATTTTAGAAATCATTATTATATTTACTATTTACACATAAAAGTAAAAAGGTAAAAAATTTACTAATTGTGGTTCAAAATATGACTATATATCAGGTGATATAGGTGGAGTCATTTAAGGCGCTTCCTTGGGGTATGGCTAGTCAGAAAATAGTTAAGAGAATTTTGATGAGATCAGAAACTATTTGCAAAACGATCACTTATTTTATTAAGCAAGTCTCTTACAAAAGGTATTCCAAGGCCCTTGCGCAAATTGGGGTTTCAGATGTACCAGGGGTATTAGCACTTTTTCTCAAGATTTACATTTATTTCAAAATTTGATTTAGCTGCAGTTTCACATGCTTGAATGTTAGAACACCAAGTTTTCAAAAGAATATTTGTATACAGAATTTATTTGTTTTTTTTAGGAAAAGTTTGCTTCTGCCAAGTAATCCTTTCAGTTTTCCAAGTTTCCCCCTGCAAGCTGTTCCCAACATGGTTTGACATCGAAATAGATTCTGAGGTATCTGAGCAAAGACTTACCTGAAAGAATCCCATATGTAAGGTGGGAGCAAGATAACGATCTTTTATTAATGAAACTCTTCAATGACCCGTCGTTGCAGTGTTATTATCGTAATTCTTCAAGAGAGATTTTCGAGAAATGATTTACGGATTACTTATTAGGGTGCAAGTAGGTAAAATTTAAGACTTTAAAAAGCGTCTATTTTGTCAATATCTGGTGCTTTATGGTGGTAAGGTGTGTGCATGTGACTTAAAATCTAATTAGGACGTATTGGATAATCCAGTTGAAGTGGTGTAGAGAAATGCATCAAATGTTTCCCCGATATTAAAAAAAAAAATTGTTTTATGTACGCCAGATTTGCGAAAGCTGAGTACGATATCGGTCTCTCAGAACTTGAACAGGAAGGGAAGGTGATATGTCAGATTTTAGACACTGCGAGGCATATTGGAGAGTGCCAGTACCTTACCGGGATAACCTGACCCTGTACAGCAAGCTAGGAAGGCAAACTAATAAAACTAATGACTATGCGGCGAAAATATTATGAAAGCGAGGTTACAAAAGCCAAAGAATCACGTGTATTAAAGAAAAAGTATAACTTATTTGAACTATGTAACATTCGGGAAGCGGTCAAGAAGCGGAAGGTATACATTTGCTAATAAAAAGTAACGCTCCGATAGCAACGATAGCATCAGTTAAATGGCGGCACCACAAATTTCTGGGGTGTCAAACCCAGATTAGGAATGAAATGGTCAGTGGGTGTTCTCATGCCTAAAAACAAAAAAAAAAAAACACTCAAATTACAAACCATACACTTAACTTTGCTGGAGTTCTTCTTAGAAGGAACCCTACATGTATAGAAGTAGCATTTAAAAAGGCTTATATAGCAGTGCGATATTTATTTATAAGTTAAAAAATAATAAATATACAAAAATTAAAGAAATATAAAAATACTTATTTATAATTAATATATTGAAGATTATAAGTCATGGTAGTAAGTTAAAACAGATGATAGAATAAAACAGATTTTCTGATATTATTGGATTGGCATATACATATATATAAAAAAAATGAATTACTTATCACGCTGTCATCCACCTGCTACATAGGGGATTAACCTACTTTTCGGTCGATTCAATGATTGAAGAGTATTTATTATATTTTATGCATATATCGTTTAGTTTTTTCTATTGTTTTTCTTTTTTTTTGGCAAATTGCCGAAAGTCTTTACGAATTTCGACCCAAATACATCAAAGTCTGCAAAATGGTTTTAACACAAACAAATATATATTATCTGTGTTGTGTGTGTGTGTGCGTGTGTATGTACACGTGTCTGTGTGTGAGTCTGTGTTTGTATATGTGAAGAACAACTAAGCACATTTTATCATCTGTTGTCATTTTTCATTTAGTTCGTACAATAATAGCAGGAGCTATTCCACCGCCACTGGGTGGAAAGGAGACTACGATGTCAAAAAAAAGGGTTAAAAATTTTTATGTGTCAACAAGAATAATTTCTGTCACTAGCAGAACACGAAAAATTGCCCCCTCGCCTTTTGAAAAATGACAAACAAAAGCGGTAGAGAAGCTGTAAACAAAACGCCAGCTAGCAAATTAATAATGAAAACAATACAGGATAGTGCAACAATTCCTGAAATGAAAAGCAACGAACGAACGAACGAGCGAGCGATAAAAGGAAGCGTAGCGAAAGCAGGGCACGCAAAGTGCCACAAACAATGAAAGTTGGAGGACGAGCAGGAATACTAGATTCAGAAATCAGCAAAAAAGCAGCAGGAAATTAATGCAGACTCATATAACAACTACAAGGATACATCATATTGCACACACTTACATATGCATTGTGCACTTTCCTCCGTGTGTGAGTGCAACAAATGCGTGGGAAAAAAAGAGATTTGTTTTTTGACATGCAACATATTTTTCATTTGTTTCCATATTGTTTCTTTCTATACAGAAAATTATTAATTCTATTTCGCAATACCTTAAGGAAAACGAATAGGATTCGATAAATATTGATTTTCACATTTTTTCGTAATCGATACTTCTGTTAACGCTTTGTGTGTATTCACATTTTAAGTCTTGGAGCTTTACGTTTACATTCATAAGTAAAAATTCATAATTTCAATGGTGAACTATTATTGCATGTCTATAATAATAATTTAGTTTTATTTTTTTGTTTCATATTTTTGCAAATTTAGACTAGTATGCTTTCTCGTAGAACAACGTAAAAAAGTGATGCTTACCAACGGCTACTTTCTGTAAGCATTTACACGCAGTTCATATACCATCTGTAACCGGTCAAACAGTAGATACTAAACTGACTTGAAATACTCTACAAAACCTGACAAGCAATACTTGTAAAATAAAATAAAATAAAATATTGATTCGAATTATATTTCATATGTCGAGTGGTACAAACAGCTGAGGCACTAAAATCAGTGAGTTGCAGTCCGGCAACTGTATCGTTAATAGGGTTAGAGTTAGGGTTACTATTAATATTGATAAAGTATTATTCAAGTACAACGCTTGAGCATTGTGGGCACATCTATCGACCAATTTCGTTTACCATAGTAATCGCTGAAAATTTCAATGCAAGGTGTCTCTAATCTGCAAATGTATTTTTCATATTATTTAACCACACCGAAACCAACAAAACCGACTTTTTGTACCCATTTGACAAATATATAACAGTTCAAATGATAAGTCTCCGGCCTGACATATAGATGGCGCTACTAGAATAAAATGCGTTTGATTTTTAGTTAGCTCTAACCTTTAAAAAGCACGTCTATAAATTTGTCAGCTGTCATAATACTGTTTTTTGAAGGGAAAAATACAGTATATGCAAAAATTTGGCTTCAATTTGAGTTCCCGGACACTGCCCCAAGAAAATCATCCATCAAGGATTGGTATGCTAAGCTTAAACGTGGTAAAATGAGCACCGAAGACGGTGAACGCAAGAGGTTGTTACCGACGAAAACATCAAATAAAATCACAAAATGATACTGAATGCTCGTAAACTGAGTTTGAATGAAATAGCTGGGACTCTTAAGATATCAACTGAATGTGTACATCATATGACTTACGAATTTTTGGGTATGAGAAGGCTCTGTGCAATAGAGCTCAAAAACAAGGACAAGTTCATGATTCGGAGCAGTGTTTGAAGATGTTCAAGCGTAATAAACCCGAGGTTTTTCGTCGATATGTGACAATGGATAAAACCTGGCTCTATCATTTCACTCCGCACGTTAGACCCGTTCCAAACCGCGCAAAATCACAACAGTCGGCTAGCAAGACGCCATACGTCTGTATTTTGGGATGCGCGTGGAATAATTTTCATTTATTACCTTGAAAAAGGAAGAACCAACAAAAGTGACTATTACATAAAGTTATTAGACCGTTTGAAAGATGACATCGCCAAGAAACTGCCGCATTTAAAAAAAAAAGAAACTGCTGGTTCAACAAGACAATGCACCGTGTCACAAGTTAAGATATAGCCAATCGATTGTAACAAAAACTAACGACTGGAACATATATATGAAAAACAAAGGAAAAACAACAAGTTGTCCAAAAAAGCTAGTATAAATGGTTTAGTTAAATTTTTATTTTTGAATTTAAATAAAATTTGGCTTAGTGCTTGGTAACGAAAACCCCCAATATCAAAATGTAAAATAAAATAGCACTATATCATAGTATCTCTGAGATACAAACGTACATATATGGGTATATCTACTACTCTAGTCTTACTAAAGGTAAGTTTTAAATTAAATTTTTTTCTTTATTCTACCTATCCTGTCATCGCCGCAAAGGCGGTGCATTTGCATTATATTTCAACATTATTAGCTGTTCGAAGACAACTAAACTTTTAATTTGCAAAAATTCTGTTTGCAGAAAGACCCTAAACAAAAAGTTCACCGATATTGACAACAATAATGTCTCAACAATTCTGACAGCTGCCGTCATTAGGCCTCTAATTATTTTGCAAATGTCTTGGCCACGTACAAAACAAAAAAATAAAAAATAAAATAAAAAAGTGGTCTCGCGGGGCTTATATCTTGTTCGGCTGCCCGTCCTGGCAGCGCTGATGAATGACTTAATCATCCAGAAAAGCGCCACACAAATCAACAAGCAAACAACTCCCAGCAAAACTGCTCCGACAGAAGTTTAACGAGCGGTGGCATTCTGGGCGACATTCGAGGGAGCAGCTTAAAATTAATGAAGCAAATCAAACGGGCAAAGGGCAGTAATACTTACTGACAGTATGGTTACTGTGCAACAGAAGCAGTCCGATGCCGGAGTCGCAGTTGAAGTCGGACGGGGCGTATAGCTGAGCCTGTTAATAATGACAAGATTTGTGTGTGCCGCATGCAAAATTAGTTGACCAAATGGCCGTATGGTCCTGCGCCTTTGGGTTAGCTCATTAATTTTGCACTCGCTCGCTTTTAGTTCGTTTTATTTTTTTTTCGTTTTTCGAAAGCTTTTGCTATCTTCTCTTTTTATCACGTTGTGGTTTCGAGCCATTTTTTTTCTCTTAATTTTTTATTTTTTTAATTAAAGCTGAGCGTAAATTGCAATAATATTAACTCTCGGTTAGTTACGGTCAGTGGCGAGAACGCTGTGTCGGTCAGCACGTCGGAACACTATATATGATGTATGATGCTCTACTCTGCGGTTCTACTTTACTACGACGACTAGCACAACCAGCTGGAAGCCGTCAAAAAGTCATTAAAATTTTAAAGTTTACTCTTTGCCCTGCACGCCTTTGTTCGTGCACATTTAACGTAAAATTTTCCAGCTTTTATGGCCTTGATTACGTGAATGTTGCATAATTACACTACGGTGTTGTTCACTTTAAATTTATGTGCACTTGAAAATGCTTCATTTCTTTTTTTTTTCTCGGTGTTTCTTTGACTTGATGAAAAAACCGGAACCCAAAAGCCACCGTAACTGAGCAAGAAAATTACCTAGGCAAAAAACAAACAACCCCACGCATCCAACCAACGAACCAAACCATCTCTGCGCTGTTCCAGAGAATTGCATGTAAATGGGAGTGTGTGTGCTACGTTTGCATAAAATGAAACGCATCCGACACGCCCCGACAAACTACAAATACCATAGACTCCCATCGCCGTCGACCCAGCAGCCTGGTTTTCCGTTTTCCACACAATGCAATTCGTTTAATTCATATAAAACGTTATAATAATTTCGTCCTCCTTAATCCTGCCTGTGGCGAAGGGAGAGGTCAGAAGTTTTGTAACGGAAACAGCTGTTTCCGTGCCTTGCCGCAGTGAAAATAGTGCACCACAGGCACAGATACCCAGGCACACCCGCGCTCATAGACACCACAATCCTAATATTTGCGGGATGCGCGTGTACCACAATTTGCTATTCATTTGAATTTTTGGCTAGTGTTGACTCTGTTTACCATGGAGCGCCCATAAAATGAAAAAGATTATGAAAAGTGCCGTTTGCCGTTGTTGCATCCTTGGAACCACCACAAACTGTTTGGCTTATATTTGTGGCTTTTCCGGCTGTGGCAACAAAAATGCCGTAAATATTACTACACAGCAGTAGCTTAAGATGCAAGTGCAGCTGCATTGGCTTATGCTAATCGGAAGGAGCTGCCCCAAGTGTCATTGCATCAATTCTCAAGGAACTTGAACATCTTTGGGTTTAACTTAATTCTGCTAGGGTATGGTCTCGTTGAATGGACTTCATTTTACATTTTGGAAGAAAGTGTTGCACAGACTCCATAAGGTTGGAATACGATGATATAATCTAATGCGATTTACAAACAGTCAACGGAAGGGCACTTCCAATGCCAATCCATTCATTGTCAATGGATTGACATTATTATTTATATTATTATTATTAGTTGTTCTTATTATTAAAATGACAATTGTCAGAGCGAAATAAATTTGTAGACATGTGGTTTTATTTTTAATTAATTGGATGACTTAACTAGATCTTTTTTTTTATTTTGATTTAGGTACTTTTGGATTAATAGGCTTGGGCCAAGTTGATCACTTCAATGAATTTGATGTTTTGGTGTATGCATTTGCTATTTGTGTTAAACGTTAAAGAACAATTTCATAATCCTTAAGTTTAGATTCGGGTTATATAATCTCGATCAACAAGGAGTTGCTCTTATAAGAAATTTATCGTACCGGGACTGATTGCCGTACACTATATCCCGCAATTCCCCCACAAACTTATATTACCCAAACATAATCGGTACTTTGATATCAGCTTATCAATTCCAGTTGATCAGAAAGACTCAACTTTGCTGCTCCTATCTACAGCTCTATACAGGATATCACTAGCATCTCTGAAGCCATTGCCCCTTCGGTGTCTCAATAGCAACTATACGGAACAGCTTTGTGGAGTACAATTTGCCTTCTTATAATTACTATAGTTAAAAATAGTTTCTTGTAAGATACAGAGCTGATTATAGCACCCACAAAAGTGCTCAAGTTCTTGAAATTTAAAAAAAAAAAAAGACTTTAGTGTTTGTTCTACCGCCAAGATTGAAATAGAAGTATTTCTCCGGATCGATAATACTATTTATTATCCTTTTCAAACAAACATATTCCACATATTCCACTAAGGAATTTGAAAAGATAGCAATTTATGTCGTTTACGCTTCACGATTTCTCCGTACACTTTATAAACCTTGCAGACATGTTTGATTGTGAGAAATTGACTAATAGGATTTTAATTAAGTTCTGGCTCGCTTTAACACGAAGCAAGAAACAGAACCTGCCACGAATGTAATCAATGACTAGCATATAAGCTTGTTATGAAATACTAGTTTTCATTAAAAAACAATAATTGTTTGCCTCACAACCCCTGGTCTTAGAAGACGCAATTTTCAGGCGAAGTGAGGTGGTTCGCTTAACTGAAGAGTTTAAGCCGTGACCACCCTTAGCGAAGAAAATGCTCCTGGCTCAAACGGTGTCCCCTCCGAATAATGTTGCACATGTTTAACGTGTGCAAGAGTGAAGAAAGCAGTACCTCGTGCTCATAGAAAAAGTTAAGAGCAACGAATCTACACCAAAAAGAAAGCGATTGTTGGAATTCATTAGGTTCATAAGAAAGATATAACAACGCACCGTGGTAAAAACTTTTCTAGACTGGTTCTCTTGCCAACGATTCGCGATTTTAAAAACGCAATTATCAGTATTAGTGACAAAACATATTTTGCACAAGAGAAGATACTCTCCAAGCCCCACAACTAATCTGTGCAAGAGTATCCGGAGCTACAGGCAAGATCGTTCACTAACTACTGTATGACATAAATTCCGGAACAGAAGGAATGCAAATACCAGCATTGGTTGACTACCTAGTGACTCGTACTGGCGACGTGTCGAAAAACATCGAAACGTAAAACCAAACTTTGGAGAGCAAATACGAAATAGCGTCGAGAGTGCAAATTAATCGAACTGATGGCAAATGTCCGTGGACCCTTGACAAGCAAACGCAATCGAATAATGAATGTATGTCACTGCATTCTGTTGATTAGATGTGAAATATGACCTAATGAGTCGCACGCAGATATTTAAAAACGCGTAATATTAGTGGTACAGGAAACAACAGCATTCCGAATAACAAGGGTTTCGACAGCCCTTGTCATCACTGGTGTAGCTCCAAACTTGGATAAATCATACAAATGGTAGACGAACAGTGCGATTCATTTGCAAAAAGTGGCCTGGTAGAAAAGAAATCTATCGAGGTACACGCAAGTGATTACTGGCCATGGATATATCCGCTAATAATTACAAAGAATTAGCAAGAAATACAAGCTGCATTTAGATTTGAAGCAATTGTTAATGTAGAGCAGACTTCTTCGCGTACCTACAACGTTACGGAAAGAACTGACAGAAACTGCTTGCAGTTTGCAGTTCTGCCAGTATATTACGTCATTGAAAAGATGCTAAAATTCGAAGCTTACATGCTAGTACAAAAAAATACTGAAGGGGGATCTTAAAGCCACTAGCAGTAGCGCAGGCTACGCCCTGACGCTGCTTTTGAGAAAAGTAATCTTACCTTATCTCTTAGTAATCTCTTAGGTACTACTAGTAATAGTACTACTAGGTACATACATATCACGTGGGATGTGCAATAAAAAAAATATATATATTTATATCATCATCATCATCATTCAGCTCTACAACCCGGGGTGGGTTTTGGCTTTCTCAACAATTCTCCTCCATTCGTCTCTATTGTTAGCAAGGCCGCGCCAGTTCCTTACTTCCATCTTCCGCATGTCATCGTCAATATTGTCAATAAGGCGCTTTCTTGGTAGACCCCTGCTTCTTGTGGAGAGTGGTGTGTATGCCAGCACAAGTTTTTGTGCTCTATTCTGGTCCATCCGTAGGACATTGCAAGTTCCGACATCGCGCCAGCTTTAAGCATGGTTCTGACATTCCAATTTCCAGTTATAAAATCGTTAGTCCTTTTACGTTGCGTTAGTTCGTTGCCGAGTGTTTCCATTATCCAAAGCCCTGAAGGTCGCTGTTGAGAGTTCATTACGGGTAAGTTTTTGCAGGGGTGGGTTGTAAGCCCCACGCCCAACCCTCATTTTGGAGGACCAATATCCCTGCGTCGTCAGCTATCTTGACCCGGTTTCCTACTGGGGTTGGGTACCCAATCTTTCAACAGGTTGCTCAGGGTGTCAAAGTCCACCACGTGAAGGTGACACTAGGAATTGAGCGGGAGAGGCTATGTGAGATCAGAGACTTCATGTATTATGCGTTCACCGTTCCTTTGGACTCCAATATTTATATATATATGGTAAAGTGAGTGGTAGCGTACTCGCGTCTAAATCGTAAGGTCAGCAGTGGTATCGCTAGCAAAAAGATGGTATTTTCCTAGAAAAATCACCCTATACTCCACATTTGAATAAAAAATAAACACTTCTGTGCTTAGAATAAAATCAACTGTACATATTTGAGCGTAGAACTTTGAAACTTTGGAGTTCCAGTAATAATAAGCTTTGGAGTTGAATAATAACCATGCACCACTTGATTATTCCATATAACTTATTTTGGAAAGTGTAGATAGTAAAATTATTTTTGGCACTTATGTTGATAGAAGACTTTGCAGACCGTAAAACATTTTTAGTAATAATCTATCCGCCTTGCGTAGAAATAAGATGCCATTTAAATTATTATTCATATAGAAGATAAAGTTTGTTAAAAGCTTATCGGATTTCCCATCCAATCTATCTAGGATTTTTGTTTTTTTTTTTAGTAAAAACATTTCCGAACGGAACGGAATTTATTGAAATATTCTTGGATAAATTAAGGCTTTTTGCAAGAGATGCACCAGTGTTTCTGCAAGGAGTCCCTTTTGCTTATTTCCTATTTGGAAGAGTTTGAAAGAAATATGCAAGAGTTGAATAAGATTCTGTAAGAGAACGTACACAGTAAAAGGTATCACTACGTAGGAATTAGCTGAGCTCATAAATCAGTACTTAGCTGGCAATTTTCTTTTAATAATAGAGTGCACCCGTAAAGTATTAAGAATTTATGTACAATAGATCAACATTGGGTATAATCACTTAAAACACAAACCCAATTCTGCCAACACAAGTTGGTGGTGGAGTTGGAAGTATCAAATATTTTGACTTCGTCTTGAGAGTTAAGTGTGTCAATCCGTAGCTGGTAAATGAACATCTCCATGGAATCCATTATTTACCCAATGCTGAGTGCATTTGTGTTTACAAACCAAATATTGCATGATTTGAATCGAATTAATTAGAAACATCTAGTGTCCATGGAACTGAAGACTTCATGTTGTTTGTGTACACAACAATATTAAATTGATTTCATGTGTTGCTGAAATTGGATTAAAGTTACGCCTTTGCACAAATAAATGCACCAATGAAAATTAGCACTTTTGTCTGTTTGCTTCCAAACTTTCGAGCTTCTAGATGTCCTCTTTTTTGCACAATATGCAAATTCTTTGCGTGTATCGTTATAGATAAAACTGCGTTTTTACGTTAGAATGTTACCCTAAATGGGGCGTTCAGAGCTGTGAATATAATATTCCTGCATTTCATGATAAGGGGTTGCGGAAACTAGAGCAGAAAGAACTTTGCAACTGTTTCCACACATAATATGCAGCAGATGTTACCGCCAGTGCCAAAAGTTACAATAAATTTTTGTGCGTTTGTTGCTAGAGCAGCTGGAAAATGCTAAAGACTTGAAGACATTTTCTAATAAATATAAATCTCAAAAATTGAAATTCATTTAATTTAAATTAAACGAAATTCCAAGCGAAGGTTCGGCAAAGGTTGCAGACCAACAGAACTTCAACCCACGGGGTATCGTCGGAGCTACCCAAACAACCCCACCCACAATTGCTTCGTGTCCTTTGGGCATTTTATCTGCTTTATGAAGAAAACTAATTACTTGTTAATTTAATTTCATGTTATGCGCAGTAATAATACTAAAAAAAAAAAAATCGAAATTAGCCTTGGGGTATTTGCATACAAATATACAAGACCATAAGCACATATATACGTACGCAATATAAAGGGTGATTTTTTGTACACCTTCATTTTTGGCAAAACTGTTTTACTGTTACACACGTCCAGCTTTTAAATTATTGAATTTAATTATGCAAAACTCATACTAATTATGTCCTCTTTTAAAGATGTCGAAAGTCGGTACGTTATTGTGAATGTCGACCGCTACGAATTCGCTACGAATTGCGTTTGGGACTGAAAGTCTTTCAGAATTCATGCCTTGGAGCAAACAACTTTGGTTGTTTCAATTCAATTCCAAGCGTTTTAAGCCACCAAAAGTGCAACAATTTTAAAGCAGTTCAAAACATTCCTGCCAATTGGCTTAGGTATATAAGCCACATAGACAGACAATAATAAAGTGCGCAAATATATGTACTATTATGGTATGAGTATATAAAATACAAACAAGAAACATATATAGAAACAAAATGCTATGAATATAAAATAAAAAAATAACTAAAGCATAAAATTCAGCGCAAAAATGTTTCTAACTGGCCTTGCCCGAGTTTGTTTGAGTGCGGAGTCATGTGGTGCTCCAATGCAGCAAGGGGGGTCTGTTTGGGAGGCAACTTGTCCAGAGCAAAGCTATAAAAATGTACGCCATGTTGCTGATGGTATTTATTCATGTGCCCGAAGCTAGGAGCGCACGTTTTCCCCCAACTTTCAATACTTCTTTCTACATGAATGCTCTATTTGGGGCCGATGCACATTTTTTTGAACATGAATGTTCCGTGTTGTTGAGGTAGGAGCAGAATGGACCATAGTATTGAAGAGACTAAAAGGAATTCAACGAAATATTAAGTGGAGGAGTCGTGATCGTTACAGCTTTAAAGAAGGCAATACTCTCACTGTCTGGTTATCAGCAAGTTTGTTTTTTGGTAGAATTCAGTAGCGTCTGACTTCACTTGTAAAATAGACAGATTTAATTTTGGGTATCAATATAATCTTGATTTTTTTATTTTTAAATGAATAAATTCTACAAGTTATTTTCAATAAAACAAACTAATCATTAAAAGGTGAATTATTTTAAATATATTTATTAAAGAAAAAGATCTAATCCAGCACTACTTTGTTTTGTACGTGATAAACTTTTGTTCATTCTCATTAATTTTTATTGTTTCGTAATTTCCGGTTAACCATTTGTTCGATTTGTTCAGCGATAAATCTACTAGAAGTACTACTACTTTACAAACGATATTTTCGCCCATTTCAAACCTAAAAATAAATTAATTTATTTCTCATAACTATGAAGTCACAATGGTTCGAAAAAAAAGCCAGAGTTTAAAGCCGAATTCGAATGGCGGTGTCTTCAATTAATATAAGTTTACTGTGGAAAATAGAGAGCATGGATCCAATGTTTCAGCAAGGAATCGAACCACTGGCCTGTGGGTTTACAACTGGGTAAGCTTTTATCCAATTCATAGGATTGGATTGGATTACCTAGGTGCCTTAACCCATTGGAAGCAATATTACCGTATCCCATAAAGACAGTTTTTTAGGTAGTTTATATCAAAAAATGTAAATTCTTTCCGAAACATGTTTTTTAAAAAGATTTCTTCAATTTTAAAGGAAAAAACAAATAAACAAACAATGGCAATGGCCGCCCATATCATAAAATCGGTAACCCAGCCTCCTTCCCCATCTGGTCACATATGATGTTAGCATTCACTATTGTGAATGTGAAAATGTAAAGTGCAAAGGGAATATTAATTTGCTTCATTTTAATTTATATTTTTTTTGTCGTATTTATATTGTTAATTTATAATGTTTAATTTACTTTTGTATTCTTTTTCTGTTGATTAAAAATTTATCAAAACTCCCGCGTACAGCAAGTAGTAAATTTTATATTGTTGATTATTATGAAAGGTATTAATTTAAATGTTTTAATTATATTTATTACAAATTGATTTACATTTTATTAACTTTTGTACCTGTAAAACTTAACGTTGCGTGGCTTCCCACCAAATAATGTTTAGTGAAAGTCCTTTTTAACGTAGAACCCTGTTATAAAGTTTCTTCGTTCTCTTACTAATTTAGGTGCTAGGTCGAATTTCATATGCGTTTGATGCTCCATTCCTTTTAAGATTTGTGTTAAGAGCCAAATGAGGTTTGGTATTTAGTTTACATTTAGGCTCACCTTATCCTAAAGAAAGGCGTTGGTAGTTCTCTGTCTTGCCGGTTCATCTCTGCCTTAATATTCGTAAATCCTCTGACCCAGACAAGTTGATGTCTTCATAAATCAACCAAAAGAAGTGCGTGAGTTTATAACCAAGTAGAAGAATTTTAAGTAGTATACAAAAAGTATTACCGTGACTTGCGCCGTGAAAACACAAGATTGGATTCCGAATGGATGTGCGTACAAAAAATGCTAGTTTGGAGCAGTATTATAATAGGACAAGTTAGGAATCAATCTGTGGTATAAATAAATTTACGCATTAGCTGAAAATGTGTAAAGGGTATTCTAATGTCGGTCAGCTACTTGATAAGATATAATTTTTTTTTGTGGAATATAAATGTAGACAGCAGGTATTTGGCAGTTTGTCTCGGAATTAGTTTTCTGAGGATTCACCAGATTTCCCAGGATGTTATCGGTATAGCTTTGGTTTGCCGTCAAACACAGCAAAAAAAAATTCTCGCTCTCGTATACCATCGACAACTCCCAGTTATTTTAAATATTTAATAAAAGATTAACGCGCAACATTTTGTTATTTAGAGATGACGTCAGTATTGCTCATCTAAGCAAAATGTACGATAACCGATAACTTTTGTGAAGTAACTCGGCTTTTAGGCGTATATCAGTCTATTCGATTAAAAAAAAACCTCTGCGTGTCTCTAGTAGACGCATGAATATCTATACAGGGCTGTAAATACGTAAGAAAAATATATTAAAAAAATCAACGCTCGCAAAATTTTGTTATTTGGAGATGTCATCATTATTGTTATCATCTAAGGAAAATATGCGATAATCGCTGCCAGTTCCGAAGCAACATTACGAATGACAGCTTTTTCAATGACAACAAACCTATGCAGAAACCAAAAAGCAGGTAATTTGCAATATTAAGACTTATGCTTTACTAATCTATCACAAAGAATGCACAACTGAGACGATTTTCTTATAGTTATAGTGGGTAACATCTCTCATCTAACAACTTAAAATTAAGAAAAATAAGTAACTAACTGGTCAGACGATGAATGTCTGAAGATATTAAATTTTCTGCGAAAAAATCGTTACGAGCAGCCAAATGGAAAGGAATTTTATAAAGAGAGCACAATTTTGCAGTTACCGGGCAATTTGTGCGCTGCTAAGTAAGAAATTTTCGTATTTCATATCTGGAAGCGAACTCTCTAATCGCCTCACAAAAGAAGGGAACTTTTAAGTCGCAAAGCGGCTAGTCGTTATCAGGTAAACGTTTCTTTTATTTTTAACAAATCTTTTACTGTTATATCTGTATATTATAGATGACGCAGAGGTGAATGCGGATTTTATTTGCAACTATCTTGGGATATTGAAGTTTCTGGACATTCTTTAACAACAGGATCAACTTTACTCACGAGAGCAACGGTGCCGTTGGCTTCAGATTTCAAAATAGTCGAAGAGGATCTCGAATCCTCTACAAATGCCTATTCCACTCTAACAACGCTTAAGCCAAAGATATCAATATAATATAATAATATATGTATAACGCTGCTGATGCATCTGAAGTCCAGGTAATGGAGATGTTGAGTTAGAAAAACAAGGAAGAAGCAGATTTTCAACTTGAACTCAAATGGAATGGCAATATCGGATGGAGGCAAAGGAATGTTTAGAACGCCGGCTACTACAGTCAAAGGAGCGCATAGCTATAAAGAAATTAGAAAAAAGGATTATTATCAATATGATTGGGTGAGCCTGGCTTTTATTAGAACAGAGTAAAGCTGCTGACTGCTGTCAACCAGGCGGCAGCCAGAGTGATCTCTGTCTCAAATGATTGCAAGTTGACACACAGCCTCCACGCGGCGCCTCCTGGGTCCGCTAAATAGCAAGCTAATGTTTGCAGCAAGTCGTCCGGACGATAAACGGTTGTGTGCTGAGATTGGTTCCCGCCTTGTAAAAATACACACACACGCCCCGATGGAAGAAAATGACGATACTGTTAAAGATGCGTTTTATGCGAGACTCGAGGACACTTATGATCGCTGCCCAGCCCATGACGTGAAGATAATCCTCGTACACTTCAATGCAAAGGTTGGGCTAGATCGAATCTTTTATCCCACCATCGGTCAGTACAGCCTCCATGAGACCACCTCCAACAACGGTCTAGGCTAATCGTTTTCGCCACAGTAAAAAAAGTTGTGGTTTGTAGTACCAGATTCAAACACCTCGATATCCACTTGGCTTCGCTGTGTCAACATTGACTCCGATCATTATCTTGTTGCAGCCAAGATACGCATGCGGCTCTGCAACTCGAAACACACACATCCCAGCGTGTAATGAAAGCTAGACGTCGCTAAGCTGCAATCACAACGGACAGTTGAAGCCTTCTCCGCTCACCTCTCGGAACTGCTCAACCGACCCAACTCTCTCCCTAACGATATAGGCGGATTTTGGGCGCATATATCCCACTCCATGCGATCTGCCCCGGAAAGTACCATTGGTTTTAAGACCCTGCTGACCGTCACGCCACATTAGATAGCTACAGGGAGAAGAGGAAGAAAGAGAGGCACCTTTTCAGACGGAAAAAACGGGAGCAGGAAAGCGCCAGAAGAACTCGAGGTGTTAAGAGGCAGAAATGACGCTCGGAAATTTTATCAACGAGTCAACCGTCTGAGTCAGGGTTTCAAGCCAAGAGCATTTTACTGACGGGATAAAGAGGGAAAACTGGTTACAGATACACAGTGTACACTGAGATTGTGGAGGGATCATTTCTCTAAGCTTCTAACTGGCGACGACGAGAAAGTGGACCGAGTCGACCAATCGACGACAACGTTGTTGTTTAAGGCTGGCGGCGATGAGCTGTTAAGGTGTATGCATCAACTCCTTTGAAAAATATGGCTAGCTGAAAGCATACCCTCTGTCCTGTGCTAAACACACACAAGGTCCTATCGCGCATTCTTTGTGAAACAGTGAAGCCGTATGCCAACACACTGATCGGACTTTATCAGTGCGGCTTCAGACCTGAAAAATTCACCATAGACCAGGTCTTCAACTGCGCTAAATCTAGAAAAGACCCATGAAAAACAAATCGACATCCATAGTGTCTTTGTTGACTACAAAGCTGCATTCGATAGCCCGATTAGGGAACGCCTGTATGCAACAATGTCCGAGTTCGGTATTCCTGCAAAATTGATTCGAATTTGCAGAATGACATTGAGCATCACCATTAGCTCTGTTAAGGTAGGACACGACGTCTCCGAAGCCTTTAATACCGGTCGAGGTTTCAGACAAGGTGAGCCTTTAAAGTGCAACCTCTTCAATTTTTTAATGGAAGGAGTACTGCGGAAGGCTGGTGTACATCGTACTGGCACTATTTTTACAAAAGAGGACATCTCCTTGCATACACCGATTATATTGACATCATTGGGCATTGTAAGTGAGATGTCACAGATCCGTTCAGACTGATTTTTTCAGTCTGTAGCTATTTCTGCAGGTAACTGTCATTTAAAAATTTGAATTTTTCAGTATTTAGCTACTTTCTGTAGGTTCCTGTGTGCCTGGCATTATACAACTGAAATAGTACTTCAAATTGAAAATTTTAAAAATTTTAACGTAACGGTCATTTAGAAATTTAATTTTTCAGTTTGTAGTTTCTTTCTGCAGGTTTCTTCTGCGGTTAACGAGGGCAAGACAAAGTATATGCTGTCTACAAATAGGGATACACGGCGCCTGGGTTCCCATGTGGTAGCGGACGGCTACACTTTTGAAGTTGTCAAGGACTTCACGTACCTTGGTACCGCCGTCAACACCGACATAACATAAGCCTGGAGATTAGGCGAAGAATCACACATGCCAATATGTGTTATGGTCTCAGTAAGCAAATATGTAGCAGAGACCTCTTTCGATCGACAAAATTAACGCTCTCCAAGATGCTCATCCTGCCCTGGTGTTCGCAACAGAAAACAACTTAACTCAGTAATCTGGCTAAGATAGGTACCGCAGCCCTAAGACCTTTCATCGATAGCATTTAAAGATGTCAACATCCCACTGGGGTTGTTTACCTATTCTTATTCTGGATTGCTCATACGATCAGAATTTACTGCGTGACAATTATAAAAGTTATTGAATAGACGGAGCCGAAAGTGTTATGCGGTGCACAATTACTACCTCTTAAAGACTCCGAATTAATTGAAAATTATAATTTAATCAACTATTATATAAGTTTAACATAAAAAGCTTTTGGGTACTAAGGCCCTTAATTGGTCTATTTATTTCCTTTTTTGGAAGTAGATTAGTATTGTATGGAGTTGAGAATTAGTTCGAAGATAGATAACCTTCAGTGATTGGAAATAGGTTGCAGAGTCCGAATTTTTTTGACGGGATTCTTACCGTTTCCACGATCGCTAAACTAACGCTGCAGATATCGAATTTCTTGTTTATTTCTACAGTTTAATATATTGAAAAATATATTTAATAAAATATATTTATTAAATAAAAAAATAATAAAATAAAATATATTTAATATAAAAATCCAACTGTTTATTTTATGTTCTTGCAAGATCAGCAATCGGAAGTCTTGTACTTTTTTCAGAACAAAAATACAAGTATTCTATTGTACTAAGTGTTTGAAAAGTATTGAGATTTACTTGAGTCTTAATGTTCAATAGTTTTTTCTAACTTTTTGGTTTTCAAGATTAACATTTATATATTGAAATAAAGGTTCATTATTAACTCTCTTTAAAATTTTAGAGAAAATTTACTTGAAAATTTGAAAGAGAGAATATGGTTTGTCCGGTTTATATAATTAAAAGGCTTTATAAGTATCATACAAGGAAATATTTGCTAGTGTGAGTTTTGTTGTAGTAACTAGACAAAATATCGTCTGAATCGTCATCTGAATCGAAATGGGTCATGCAAAAGTGGGAACATTAAAATTTGTTTATGTATTCGCATGCATCTTTTGTGCTAACAAAGCAGTAAGTAAAAATTTCTATATATCATTGTATTATTTTTTATAGTTATCTTATGCTTATTCCAAATGTACTTTTTCTTCTAGGCGAACTATAATAAAATTGTTAGAGACTTTTCAACGCGTCAAATGCATAGAATCATAGTGACAATATGGAAATGAAGGGGAGGTAGGGACTATTGTAGTCGGAATGTGCCGGCTCTAACCAGCCCACTAGAATGTTTTTTCCCAAGTACTTCTTTTCGTTGCACAGATAACTATGTGCTAAGAATTTTGTATCCTGAGATTCCTACACACACGCACACACAAGTATACAATATTATTATACAAAGGCACTCAAGTCATACACACACGCACACACATGCACAGGCATTGTCAGACTCTGATGTCCCCGTGGACACATTCTAATAAAAAGGATGTTTGTAGAACGCCATTTTCTCTGCTAGGCAGCATGAAGCAGAGTTTCTATGCAGTTTCTGCTGCTCCACACATGAGCTTATTTTCTCATTGCCTCTATTTTCTCTTCTTTCTTTAGTTTTTTTTTTTACTGTAAGCTTCTTCGTTATATTTTACTATTCAACTTTTCTAAAGCGACTTTTTTTTATATATATACTCTTTATTTGAAAGTCATTTGTATTAACTAAGTTGAAACCCGGGGTGTTTATGAAAACTAAGAAGAAAGTCTTGAAAAAGAAATAAGTGATATTTGGAAAACCTTTTGTGGGTTTTATTGATTCTAGCGAAAAATAAATTTCTGAAAAAAAACTAATAGGACTAAGTTAATTTTCAGTCGCTCAATATTTTATTTTTTTATATATCAAAATTATATTTATTTATTATTTTTTATAAGGAGAGGTCGTCTTTGTACTGGTATTAGTTAATCTCGTTTTTGTTTTGAAAAATTGCAAAGCATGTTTTTATTTTAGTTATAATTCAATTTGTTCGTATCTAACACGACTTTAAACTTAAAAATAAATCTAAGAAAAATCATAAGATAAGTTTTCCGTTTTTTTTTATATATATACAATATATAATCTGGAGTTCTCTGTTTTCGTGGAACTGCTAGGGAACGATGACAGATTAGTTAAGAAGAAAACATTTAAATTAAAAAATTTTTATGTAGTTCCAGGCTAAGTTAAAAAAAAGGTCAAAGGTAATACATTTCGGCTTGATTGTAGGTAAGCTTCTCAAATATGACTAAAAAGAGTGAATTAGTTGGAGATAGTAACTTTATGAATTAATTTATTTTATAATATCAAATTTTTTTTTTTTTTCCTTATTATTCCACTTGGAAACTTAGGGCCTCTACAAGAGCCTTCCATCGAACCCTATTTTGCGCCGTCTGTTTAGCTCTGTCCCATGTTGTGTTCATAATATCAAATTAGGGAATACAAAACATTTCGACTCACAAAAGGAATTATTAATGCATTTGGACGGATAAACTGAAAACAACTTGAGGTTTACCATTCTCTACTTGCTTCCTTTATTACAAAGTCAAGTGTACCCTCAAATCCTAAAGCGCAGTGTATTACTACGGGAAATATCATAGTACAGTAGACTTAGGTCCGATTGTAGCCGGCTTATTTCTTTTTATCCGGTCACATTTGAGTTATAAATGCGGCACTACTTGAATGGATCTCATGGGCGTAATAGTTTTTAAATGGCTTTTATACGTCCTTTGTGTACCGCAATGTGTTTGTTGTTTGTCTTTATGCCAATGTCTGTGTGCCAATGTGTTTGTTTAAACGTATCATCCGTTTTTATACTCTTACGCCTGAGATACAAAGTGTATATGCGATATAGAGACAACGGCAGTAAATACTTCCATATATTGCATATATGTCTTATGGAATGCAAGAATTACTGGGTGGTAAGATCAGTTATAAAATATTTCGTTTAAGTCTTACCTAACATAATCTAGTTTGTACGTACATTTTGCTAAATTTGAGCGGATTCACTGGTTCGCATTTTTAAAATAAAAATTATTATTAAAAATCTGGAGTTTTATTATATTTAATTATTGAGTCTTCATTTTAAAAGAATTTGCGAGTGGAGAACAAGCGGACCATTTTTCATTTTTATGGTTATTTTACTTAATAGTAGGCACATTCAGATCCCACACATTTATATTTCCTTTCCGAATTCATGATTGAGTATTAGCCATACTTTTCAGGATCTTTGATAAAGATTGTAAGATAATGTGTAAAAAGCTATTGATGGCATTGCCTTACGGTACGCATGAGGGCTTAGTCGAAAAACATTTAAATTTCAAGTTTAAGAGTGATATAGCGTTGATCAGCGAATGCCGGTTGTGACCGCTTATCTTGAGGGGTGTTCTCTGACTTTTTTTAGTTTAAGCGAGAAATATCTTTCAGGATTTACATTTTTAATCATTTGCAGAGAAAAAATAAACTTATATAGTCTTAATCAACGCTTTGGTTGAAAGTAAAAACATGTCATTTGATTAATTATTAATAATACAAAGTTTTTAAGAGTTAAAGACAGCTAGATTACTTATTTCAAGACGGTTCATGCATTCATTAGCAGACTTTTGTAATTTAATTCTAGTCTTAGGGAATCTCCTTGAGCAATGTTCATTCAGTATTCACCAACTGCAGATTAAGGGGTAGTATGAAGAATCTAAGTTTCGTAACCTTAAGTGACACACGTTACTGCCTTATCTCAGTTTTTATTTCCAAGTCTGAAATTCCCATCAAGTTTCAGTTTTGACACCGTATCACACTGATTTCTATAACATGATAAGAAATTATTGCGCGGGGAAAGATGGAACAACGCCGCCAATCCGTCCAAATAAATTAGGGAGCCGAATATTTAAAGACGTCCTCAAAATGCTTTTCCTTAACCGAACGATTCTTTCACCAATGGATAGGCAGAAAAAAGAGATATGGCAAGATTTTTTAGCTTTAAAAAATGTTTACTGGTAATTGAAAAAAATTGTTATTAGGACTGAAAAGATAAAAAAATAATTTCGACCCATCTAATATAGCGAGCGCTGCAGCTGCTTCCGAAAGAAGGTGGCACAACACGATGAACTGCAAAATCACCTGTAGCATGTGCGGGAAAACCGACCCGACAAGCACAAACCAAGCACATCCTGCAATTTCCTAGGAAAGACTGCAGGCTTATGCTGGGCTTACTAACGGAGCAATTTCTTTCTTCGATGTTGGCTTTTAGTGCGACAATATTCGTTGCAGTTTTATCGTTATAGACACGAACGCGACAAAACGTTTAGAGGCGTTAGTTGATATAAGGTAAAATAGAATAAGATCCTCTCAATTGGATCATTACTTCGCATGTCAAGCTCTTCCAATGATAATAGAAAGGTAATTTTTTATAAAAGAAAGGTAACATTTCGACCTTAGCCATCCTCAAAAAATATCTGACAAATAATGCATCCGGCTCAAGATGTACATCATAAAGTTGCTTCATGCATTGGTAGTTTTTGTAATATCCCTGATTCTCAGTGCAATTGTGGCAATGTGAGAATCAAAACATGATACTTGCCTCACTCACTTTAGCTCTCATTTTGAATATAAAATACAATAATTCCGATAATTCTGTTCGTGTAATTCAGTCCCCAAGGCACACAAAGCATGTCAGCCGTTCAAAATATTGCTGGCACAAAATAACTTACTAAAAAAACACCCTTTAAACATTTGACATTTTAAATGAAATTATAGTACAAATGCAAACCTGAAAATTCAGCTGATTGGAAAGGGAATAAGCCTTTGGCTAGTCAGACGGTAAAGTGTGTAGGCCTCATTTTACTTATACGGTTAGTACAAAAAATATATGTGTTCATTACAGTTGCACAAAGTGGGATTTCAAAAGCTGCCGCTTTGCCAGATGCTTACCCATTATGGCCAACGACAGCAACTTAATCGTCTCCCGACAAAATTAATTATTAAATAAATATAAAGCAAAATAATTGCGTCCGTGGGACGTATACGTAATGCAATGCCAAAGCGGATGATACCTAATTAAAGTTATTTGCTTTGCTTTCTCTGCTGGACTTGACCTGCTTTTAAATTAACCGAATTAAATTTGGATTAATGTGTCGCTTGGCTTGACATCGCATTCGCCAAGACGGAGCAAACAATGAAAAAGGGGCCAATTAAGCAAGGGTCCTAATAACAGTGTCGTTTTATATTATTTAAGTAGCCGGTGCCCATCGTATTTTTCATCAACAATATAAATTGAGCAAAATCAGGCAATAATTCTAATATTACAAGTACTCTCTTTTCTATTAATATTATTATCTGGCTTACTTTCCGGCCTATTAGCTTTTTTAATGCGAATGAAGTTATGAGGTATATTCAATGCTAATTTGGACACACTTCACGGCCACGTTCAAAGCGAAGTCAAGACCCATCATTTTGTAATTTTTTTTTTGTGTAACCTGCCTTAAAATCCCTACGTCTCCGGGTAGAGCCACACTACATGACATTTACAAGTTATTATTATGCAAAGGATACGCCGTCTCACTTGTGCTGCAAAATCTGCTGCGGTGTTGTAAAATTTGCATTTATTCATAACGTAAATAAAAGGTATGGTAACGAAGGGCACGGTCGCCCCTAAAAAAAAATGTTAATCTTTGAAAAGGAAATAGACGAAATATGTATTTTGTAGGCTGGAGGGTATAGGGTGTTCAAATAAACATACAGACAGCAAAGGTGCATTAAATTCTGCTGAAATAGGCAGAAATAAGGAAAAAAGATGGAGGCTACATGTCTGTCTATTTGTGCCAGGTCATTTCGCCGCTACTACATTACATATTGCATATTAACTAAATATTTTTACTCTTATAATATCTTTTGTATAAACAGTAGCCCAGAAAATAGTATATTTTTAGGAAATTTAACATTGACTCTCTACTGATTACAGATTACGTAGCACTTTTCAATTGCAGCTGTTTTTGAGTAGGTTTTTAAGTAAATGAAAATATATTACAATCGAAGTTCTTTTAAGGGATAAAAGTAAAATGTAAATTGTTGAATTGTTGGAGCCCCATTAATGATTTCTCAGAATTGTGTCATTCTAAGCCACTTCGTTCAATATTCAAAAATCGGAATTATTTAAAAACTTCAAATTCTTCAGAAAAATGAGATGTGTGAGAAAGGAATTTTCCGCTTCACAAATGTAATCGTTGTGGCAAGTGGGCATAATGCAAACTGCTTGCACTGCTTGACAGTGTTGCGTCGGATTTTACCTTTACATAATGGTTATAGCGACTGGGAATAGTAGGGAATAATAGGTGATTGAGTAGCGGAAAATGACAAACTTTGGTTCTCCTCAAATTCGTTTTTCAGTTCATTAACCGAAAAAGCCATATTTTCCTGAAAGTATTTATGAGGTTTCGTTCAGCAAATATTTTTTTAAAAATGATCATAGATTTGCGTAACTGCTCATTCACACCACGGAGAAAAACACATGGAGTGTCACGTTCTGACATTAAATTTTCTTTTCGACTGCGCCGAAATATAACATTGAAAGGTCAGAGGGTAGCTTTGGAGTTGCAAATCCAAGTATACAATTAAGATGTTTCAGCTTGTTGGTGCCTCATGGTGCAGGGTGCGCCATTTGTTATGTCGGTATTTCAATATAGAACAACTTAAACATTTGACAAACGATAGACTTGACTTCACATGTTTTGGACCATTCGTCAATTCAGTACAATTTCAACCATGTATCGCTTCAAGCCTAAAAAACGCGTCGAAAGAGTTACTTAATACATTGAAAACAGTCGTTCATTGCAAATAGTCGAAAATTTCATGGAAGAGAATTTTTATGAGCGACGATGCCCATTCGACCCCCTGGACTTCTTTTTGTGGGGTTATTTAATAAGCAAAGTGTAGGCCAACCGGCCACAGACCATTAAAGAGTTTAAGGAAAATATTTGCGGCGAAATCATTGCTATACCAAACGAGATGCTCGAATTGGTAATGGAAAATGCCGCAAAATGGATCTATTTTGCTGTGGCCAATAATTGCGGCCACTTGATTAATATTGTGTTCAAAAAGTAAACTAGTCTTTCGGATAAATTGCAATGAATCAAATTGAGCAAATATACCTCTTTTTTTTCTGGTTAGTAAATGTTTACATGCCGACATAAGAAATGGCACACCCTGTTCAAGATAATCCATAATAATCTTCTGATAGCCTTGGTTTCTGCTATTATGAGGATAACGACTCAAATCACACTTAATTTAATATTCAACTGTGGGCACTAAGTCGAGTCATTCTTAGTATTTAAAACGAGATCTGACAACTGGATTATTGACGAAGTTTTCGGCAAAATTTTTCCAATGTGATTTAAATTAATTTTATTTTTCTGAACTATTGAGTTGAGCTGCATAATATTTGTCACATATAGTACATCTTGCCTAAGATTGAACTAAAGTCTAATGAAAAAGTAACATAATTATCAAACTACCCTCACTACAATTGGTTAATATCTGAGGTTAATATTATGGCCCACATGTCTTGACTTTGACTTTACAAAAAAAAATGACAAAACAAAAACTCTGTGAAAAATGTGCTCAAGCTGTGGGTAAATGCAATACGCCGGATCCGAGCTAATGCAAAACACGCGTACAATAATCATAATCCGGAACATATACTGAGCTAAGGATTTGTTTATATTTCCAAGAAGCTAGCAAGCCAGCCGTTTGACGGCATAATTTAGCAATGACAAAATGAAACAGCTGGAGGTTGGAAACGAGAATCGGAAGTGTCTAAGTCGTAATCCATGAAGGGCTGGTTTGTGGTCGGTCGGTTGTGTTTTTGTTCCTGTATCCATTATCTCCCACGACTCTTCAAACCAAACATACAATACATTTGTTGCACATGAGACAGACAATTAGACGAGTAAATAGCTAACACCTCTTGGTTTTCGACAAGGAGCCATGTTTGTATTGGGATTCAAGGTGTTTTACCTTTTACTTACAGCTAGGTCTCTCTCTCTCTCTCTCTGTCTTTTTATGCTGTTATTTATTTTTTGAAGCTTAAGAACAGTTGCTAAGCCAGTTAAGAGAAAGAGGAAGAGAAAGAGAAACGCTAAAGAAGCAGGAGCTTATATACTTAGCTTGTCTACACATGAGACCTAACTTTAAGACCACCTGGCTGAATTTGCTTAAATGGCACTCTAGGCCGTTGAAATGACGAGGACGAAGCCCATGCCTGAACCACAAGCAATTTGCTTACAGTTTGCAGGCGCTTTATTTTCTTGCCTTTTCCTTTTTGACAGGCAGGCAGGCTACTTGGCATTTTCAGAGCCTTTTCCGTTTCCGTCGTTTATTTACTCGCTCAGCGCCCCATTGTTTCGCAGATTCCTTTTCCATTAGCACTTTAATATTTAATGACTGCTGTTTATCGCACATAATTGAATTTTGTTGCTTTTATTATTGCCCGCAACAGGCCCACTCCTCCCATCACACAGCTATGATGTTTGTTGCCTTTTTACTCATTATATTATTATCTTTTGTTATGTAATATCTTCAATATTGTTTACTCCCAGACTCCTCAGCCTTTAAGCATTGTATTACTACGGATCATTTGCTATTTTTGCAGAATTTTATTTCACATTCGTTCCAAAGTGATAAATAATAAATGCAAGTCTTTTTATAGGCATTTTAATTTTGTTTATTTAACAACCAATTGCTTACAATAATAGCACAACTTGCATAACTCTTAATCAGCATGCGGGGCCCCCCGTCTGCTGGTTCATAAATCAACAGACATGGGCATTTTCATACTTACATTTGTATACATATGAGTTTAACTACCTTGAAGCTGTTGTAATGGGCTACACGAAACATGAATTTGCTAACAATACCCACATAAAAAGTCTTCAAACGCCATTACCAGACGCCCATTACGGACGCCATTTTTTTTTGGTTTTGTTCCGTTTCCCAACACTCGCATATTTCCTCTCTTCTGTGCGCTACCGTAAATAAGAGTTACGCTCTTGCGCCTTTTGAATTTTCGTTAGCCAGAAATTTAATTAATGTATTTTCTTCGTGTTTTCGCATATTCATGTTTCAAAATTGTTGCCAAACCCGCGGCCTCAAACCCTGCCGCCACAAATGGAGGACACAGCCACAGCCGCAACCAGAACCACATGTATGTATAGCTTTCAGCACGTTTTGCTCATTAGCCGTTGGCGCTGCTTGCTTGCGGATGGGCAAAGGCCAAACGTTAACAGTTCACTAATATTCACGGTATTAAGTTGGAAGCTGGTGGAACTAGTGGTGGGTTGCTTGGCTTTATAAAGATGTTAAGGCCAATTTATGTACTACATGATATATTTTGACTTTTTCAGAAACTAAGCAAGTCAAGAAACAAATGATTGAAAAGTACAAGATGATGGTGAAAATTTCAACTCCATTCAAAATCTTTGTTACAAATTCGCTATCTTAATTGAATATGATGTGACTTAGCCAATAGCAACTTTTTTTCTATTGCAATTGGATATATAAAATGTGATGGCATACCACGGTGTTTAATCAAATGGACGAAATCCTTTTTATTAGTCTTGGTTTGCTTTTTTGTCCTCCTACACTAATGACAATGAGAGGTATTTAGTTCTTAATTATCAATGAGATAGAATGCTTTATTTACACCAATAAAATACCTCTAACCTAGACAAATTGAGAATTCATGATATTCTATCGTTCTGTTCCTCATTTGGTTGGCTGTGTTACACTATAATCTGTTGTAATTTAGAACTCTAAACAGAGTATTTAATACCTTACTTAAATTTGACAATCTTCTCTGTAATATTGCGAGGATTTAATGACTCATATATCAGCAAATTTCTTAACATTAGACTCGTCCGTTGGAATACTTTTTTTCATACCTTTGGTCACAAAATCGCTTTTATCAGGACAGAATTATGTGAAATCAAAACAAATTTTTCTCTTCGCACTATGTCATTGGTCCATCCATACGACTGCACCATTTTTTTATTTTTCTCTCCATTAAAGGATAACTGTTTATTTAATAAATTAATAAATAAATGTCATGTTCATCTTAAACGCTACGGCTTAATAAATCATATTATGATGACTAGATGGCTAGTTAATTCATCGTTGATATTCATTGTTTATTATTAAATTTTTTAATGCTTAATTAAATTACTTGAAAGAAAGAGTATATATTATCGTCTGTTATTTGATCTTGATGCAACTATGTGGTTCATCTTCTTTTCGGTAAACCTAAAGCGATTAATTAGTACTTTTTGTTAAATTGTTTCTTTACAATGTTTTGAAATTTTGAAATTAACTGACAATATGTGCACGTCTAAGTTGTACTTAAAACTATTATTAAGATATTGTTTCACCAGACCATATCTATTGTTACCGTTTTCATATCCACCACAATCATACAATTTTTTTGTCTGTTCGATCTTTTTAAAAGCTGTGTAGACATTTTTCTTTCAATTACTTAAACATGTATTATCTTCCTTTCTGTTATTATTTATTCGCTTCCAGGATTTCAAATATAGGTTTTGGTCATTATTTTATTTCCACTTACGTATACTTTGTACCACTGTTTGATCTCGCTCCATGCATTTTGTTGCTTATTCCAGTTTCATCATTTAAATTTAAAAGTTCAGGAAAGTATTTTCTCTAATTTTCTCTAATTATTTTCTAAATGTTTGTTCGCATAGGCTTTAGGGAAGGTTGATGTATTTTTGCTTGTATTCGAAGCTTTTTGACTCCTGTAAAATCCATATTCTTTTAAAACTTCTACTTCTCTCAATAACGATTTCTAGTTTTTCACTTATTTTCACTTTACTTAAAATCGTCTACTTTTTCGCTTCTACACAAAAATATCTACTATTTTACTATCTTCCATAATTCATAAGAACACAAATTTGATTTCCTGGTATTATTGAAGTTCCCTTGTGTGTTTATTATTTATTTAAATCATGTTCACCTTTAGTTTTAACAATTTAAAAAAATTTAAAAATTTAGAAATAAATAAAAATTAAAAAATATCCAGGAAAATATGATATAAAACTAGTCCGTATCCCCAGCCCTGATGGGTTAAAGATGAAAAGAGAAAGTCACATTAAAGTTTAATCATTTCTTAGCAAAGAAAGAAATAGATACGTAGATCGTAGGAAACGCGAAAGGGATGCATTTCACGATCCTTTACGCGTTTTATGTACAAATTATAATAACCTCTGCGATTGCCTATCCTATGGTCTTTTCAATTTACCTCTTTGTCTGCCTCTCATCTTTGACCAATCACGAACTATGAAAACCCAACATGATCAAAGCTGATCTTTTGGTTTCTTTGTTAAGAAATATCTAAACTTTTATGTGACTTCCTGTTTTCATCTTTCACACTGTAAATCCAAGTACCTAGCCAGCCCCAGATGTGATACGGTGCATACATATAAAAAAAAACACCCATCATGCTACGGATACGGATTAGTTTTATATTATATTTTTCTCGTTATCCATTAATATTTATTTATTTTAACATTTTAAAATTGTTCAATCTTAAGATCAACTGAGTTTAGTTGCAAATTATATAAAAATTATATAAATAAATATTTAAAAAAAGTCATCTACTATATTTAATAAATACGATGACATAATATTTCTTTTCTTTGTTATCGAAGCTAAGAATTATATCATATTTTTTAAATTTTTCTTTCTTTTCCCAAAAAGGTTTTTATCCTTGGAAATTTGTAATGGGAAGACTTTAAAATGGGCACTGGTGAGATTAATATTTTAGTTTTAAAGTCAGTACTCATGAGAAAACATTTCTCGGGAAATGTTTTGTTCGTCATTCCGAACGCAATGAGTAGTGTGTGCATTGATATCGATATTTTTCATGGTTCTTTTTTTGATATGGAAATTATTCTACGATCAGATGTTATTTCTAGAGGCGTTTACATTTGTCAAAAATTTACGTGCGTAATATTGTGACACTTACTTTTTTATATGAAATTTTTTCATTTTGTTTGTCTTTGGCATTGTATAGCAAAGGTGGGAAATTTTTGACGTTCCTAATTATTGTTTTCTTATCAAAATTGAATAAGATTTGTGTTAAGATAATCTGCAAATGAATGTAGATTTTCAATGCTTTATTATACGAAAGTTATATTATTAAGGAGTAATATAAGCCTTGGCAAAAAAATAAAATAAATATTTAAGATTGGAATTTCTGATTTGTTTCTTTAACACTGCGCTGGTTTGCATTATGTTGTAAGTTCATATCCTTACGTCAAATGATAAACACCAAAGCCAATACATAAATAAAACTATACAACAAATATAAAATTTTATTTATGTGTTTAAGTAAAAGCATTATTGTTAAAACTTGTAAAAAAAATTAACAGCCCTTAGTTAGAAGGAAAAAGATATTGCGATTTGTTCATGTTTGGAAGATTATTTTTATCAAAGTAATAAATCTATTAGTCGTTAGAGTATTATACTCTCTCTCTCTATCTCTCGGACACCTCTCCGAATGTTTAAGCTAAAAATTATTGTAAAAATATTGCAACAAAAATAAACCAAAATTGCAGCCATTACCCTGACCATGGAAGACACCGAATCTATGAGATAGAGTTAAGATTGCCGTTAAACGCAATTTGTCAAGGAAAACAGATATAAAGAGAAGCAAAGAATGAAAGGCAATGAAAGCGCATAAATTTTCATGCCTGTTTAAACTGCGCAAAAATGGGTGCACCATCATCTCCAAGAATATTTATGGGATATTCAATATGAAAATGTTGACCCAAATCAAAAAGGCAGAATGGCGGCAATGAGTATGGCGACAACATAAAATATATCTAAATTCATATTGTTTCCGAAAATTTAAGCTTATTTAAGCAACAAAAATATTTTCTAATCGATATACCGTAGTGTACTCGAGAGTTTTTTGCATCTATAAAAGGCAAAGCAACATATCCTATCCCACCGAGTGTTTTTTATGACATTATATTTTAACCAAATTTACATCGTTGCTTTTGACCATGTAATATGCTTTTTGTGGTCTTCCATGTTAGTTTGTTTTTTACGTCCACTAATCAAACACACACAAAAAAAAAAGCAAATATAAATTTACTCGAGAACACTCGTGTAGGAAACCTGTCCAATTTGGGTTTGTCTGTTGGATAATTTGCACGTGTCTGCTGGCAAATTGTGTTCATTATGCAACGTCCAGAGTCAGAAGCACTATCAGAGCTTGCGAGGAGGAGTCAACTTGCCGACAGTGCTTAGCATTTTTTAGCAGTTTGCATAAATTTATAGCTAAACGACGGTCTGTCCCATAGAAACCAATTCCCAGCTCAAATGTCTTTATGGTTGCATGAAACTAAAGCAAGAGAATTGTCGAAATTACGCTATCGATTTCCCAGCTTTTTCCGTCACTCAATATCTGTATCGAATTTGCTTTTGTTCTGCCAATTGACAGTTGGTAGCTTCTCTATCGGCACTGTCACTCTGCTCTATATGGGCAATTTGTGCTTTTTAAAATGTTAACTCGTATCAAATTTGTGGTCGAATTGGCAAGCCTCGCTTTCCTTGCTTCATAGCTTATTTATATTTGTACATTGCACTATTCGACCATTTTAACTATTCGAAGTGGCTTGTCAAAACCAATTCAAATAATAAAAACTCCTCTCAAACTCACCTGACATTAGTAAGAGTTGAATGCAGCGCTGATATAAGTCACAAAATGGTTTTTGGCTGTTATCTCACGGAAATTTTCAGTCATATAAATCTTACTTGAAACTGTCCAAGTCATAAACTTTGATAAACACCGAAAATGTCCATATTGTTAAAACTAATTACAAGTGGAGAAAGCTTGAGAATGGAGTGGAAAAGTAATTGTAAATTCTTCCAAACACATAGCGACAACGGAACCACTACAAGATATAATATTAATGGAAACAATAAATTGTAAACAAATTGCCAAAATGTTGATGCGTTCTCGTTGATCGGCCACAATGAAATGGATCCAATAACTCGCAACACAACGGCTGCCTAAATAGACAACGTTAAAGTCTTACAATGATAAGGTAATTCGCAGACTAGTAAACAAATCCAGAACACAGAGAGAACAATTAGTTCTGAAACTGGCGGCTACTTTTATCCTAAAAGCCCAAATGAGGAGATTACTTAACACTTTAGGGAATGTTCATGCCTTGTGCTCCAACATTTGTTGACAAACCACCCAATTCAAACACATCTCAGATCTAAACACAGCGAAGAATAAATACCAACTCCCGCCCCCACTCTAATATACTGTTATGTTCGATTCTCTTCAAAGTTTATTCTAAAGTTCTCAACCAAATCTATAAAAACACTTTACTTGCTGATAAGGAATCAACATACATGAACAACCGGCCGGTTATTAAATGGAAAGCGACACATTTGATGCCCTATAATATAGCTAATTAAAGTGCAGTAGGACAACTTTCAGAAAAGTTTTAAATACAAGAGACTGCTCTCACGCAATCATAATTTATTCAGCTTTTGATTATATCACCAGCTTTGCTTTTGATGATATTTGTGAACATATTTGTTGTATTTTGTTGTATTCTTCTGTAGATATTATAAAAATAGAAAATCTCTCAAAATCTCGGTACGTTCGCGCAACTGAAAATGTAGGCTCATCACCCTTCCCGTCAGAAAAAATCGCTCCTATATACATAAAAAACACTCTCTGTGTTAGATGTAGTATTTTTATTATAAGTTGTAGATAAACTTACGAAAGTTGCAATATTCAATAAAATAAAATAATTTGAATTTATGGCAAAAATTTTTTTTTGTCCGGATCGCCCTACGGGTGTTATATTGTATAAACTGAATATTTTTTCAAATACCATAAATAATCAATAAAATTATTCATACAAAACCTTTTGATTTTTTTATGTGGTACACAGCTGACCTATGGGAACTATATCATTTATCCCCAAAATTAAAAGTCTTAAATAAACTTGTTTCTCCTCGAAATTGAGAATAGTTTAAAAAACTATGATGGCTCTTGAATTTTGGGTTTTCATGGACCTTTTGGAGACATTCGATTTATGATAATGCCTTCTGTTTTGAGTAATTAATAAGAATCTCTTTTAAACGGGCATAAATCCATTTTGCTCTTTGACTTTTTAATGAAATAATGCAACTTATGTGCTAGCTGACAGGACAATTTATGACCTTTGCACTTAAAATCATTCCATAGCATTGTTATTGCTATGGTTTTTGGTATTTTTTTTTTCCACCAGCCCTTGGGGCTTATCGTTTCAGTATGGGCCATAAATAAATTGAACCAAGCAATTACGCGCTCGAGCTACCAATGCAGGCACCAGGACCTCTTGCGGCGCCTGGTGTGAAAATTGCATATTGGCATAAATTAATCAGCAGTGGCGTTGCCCAAGGCGTCGGATCGATGCTGGGTTCGACACCAGTGCCGGTGATGTCAGCTGTTGGCCATGATTGCTCGACTGACGTTCAGATACCATATTCGCCTGTGGCTACTTAAATTTCATAAAGAAGTAAATGTATTTAATTGCTCAGAATTTAAAAACTTGTTGACTTGCCCAAAATACGTTTTGGTGCATTTTTATTCACTTTCTTTTCTTTTTTTTTTGGACTTTAACGTTTAACGTTTCAAGTGCATCAACAATTGCAAAGCGCTTGTAAAATAAGAAACTCGTCACCTTAAAAGCGAATATGCCAAATAAGTGTTCTTCTGGAGGTCAATTATAGACTCCTAGTGAAAATATGGACAAGAATTCTACATTCAAATATAATATGTGCCTACTATATAGTGAATAGATGAAGCAAGGTGGGGGAACAGTAAGTTGTCTTGTCAGCAGGGTATACCGCAAAATATTAATAATAATAAGTACCTTACCAGGGAGAATACGAGAAATCTACTTTGATCACACGAATACAGTAAAAGGATTTAAATACTGCACAAATTAATTGAATTGATAGAAGAAACATATTCACGAGTCGCTACAGTAATTTTTAGGCAAATAGAGAAATCCTTTCTTAAAAACTCAATTTCCCTTCTGCAGATATTGTGGTCATATGGCCATTATGGTTCTATGGCCAATGTTTGAAACTGTGCATCCAAAAGTCTGATTCCATGCTCTCTGTGTGTCTTTGTTAAACTCTCAGAAGACACACCAAGTAATGTACTAAATATAACCTTAAATATTTCAGATTACATTTTAAACGGGAAAAGCTGCAGCAAGATCCACAAGTATAGCCAGCCCTTGATGACTGGTATGCTGGGCAGCAATTGACTTCCTAGACTTACTTATCCTCACAAGCTTTAAAAGCGCAAACGTCCCATACACAATGTATTTACAGCAAAAAATTCCGCTTAAGTTCCTATAGGGAATCAACATTTTGCAAACCAGATAAAAAATGAGTTTCCATTGAGTTTGAAGCACCGAACGAAAGTGCCGGGAGTGTCGGGTTCTCAGCTCTGCAGCGAACATTGCCAACTTTTTCACAATTAGATGGTATTCCTGTAATCGTTTATTTATTATTTATAAAAATGAATGCTTACATTTTGGAAAAAAGCTTTACATTCTCCGCACTTAAGCTTTTCTTTA
The DNA here is from genome assembly GCA_035046065.1 of Chymomyza procnemis. Classification (NCBI taxonomy): domain Eukaryota; kingdom Metazoa; phylum Arthropoda; class Insecta; order Diptera; family Drosophilidae; genus Chymomyza; species Chymomyza procnemis. The sequence goes on from JAWNOJ010000026.1 coordinate 62,969,315, forward strand.
TAGTATTTGCTGCAAAAGCATATTTTCTACAATTTCAAACACAACAATGCATTGATGGTCATCCATGTCCTTCGTTATGGATACCACCACGATTTGATGACCACCATATATCGAAACCCGTAAGTGTTTGGCATTGTTTGCGATTCCTTCGCTCTTTGCTTAATTGATTTGCTTTAAAGCTTCGAAAACTTGATGGCCGCAAACTAAGCAAAAGTTTGCAGCTGCTGAAAAGAAAACTGCAGACAATTAAGCTCCAACAAATGAACGAATGGAAAACTGCAGCAATTACTTATTCGAAATCTGATGTGCTGCTGTGTTGGTTGGTCGCTGCAGCAAGAAGTCTACTCTTGTGGCTGTGTGGTTTTAGCGCCTTCGTTCGTCGCACCCTGACGTGGTTTGGTTTGGTTTTGGTTGCTTTCGGTTTGGCTTCACAGGACTGGGCTCTATCTCTCTCTTTCTCTCTCTCTCTCGCTCTCTGGGTTACGGCATAAAAGTGAAATACTTTTGCCAAGGACTTTCATTGTTGCGGTTTGACGATAGTTGGCGTTGTCTGTTTTTATTTTGTGCAAAATGATTGCACAAATAACGTCAAGGCAAAAGGAATCGGTGTCAAGCACTCGGTTATACTTTGACTTGAGTTTCTTGTTTGAATTGGCGCAGCCCTTGCTCCTTCTCCCAAAAGTTGCAAGCAATTGCCATTAAAGCTTTAAGCGTGTGAGTATAATATGGAACAATACAAATCCTTCCATTAAAATATAATTGAGTGATGAACAGAAAACAAATAGAGCAAGTGTAACCGCACTTAAAAAAAGCATTAAATAAACAATTGCGATTAAAACAATCAATATATAAAATACGCATTAACAAACTATTATTTATTTTATTTACACAATAAGTGCTATTATATTTTTATAAATAAAGAGGCCTGAACATTATTACATAGGGTAAACATTTATTTTAGTGTGCGTCCTTGGTCGGAGCATTGCGGTATTTATTGTAGAACAAGCGCTGCGCAAGGGTTAGGGTGAATTTTCATTGAAATTGGTCAACAAATTACGAAATTGAATTATTGGTATTAAATGATTTTTCTTGATGGAGAATTGGTGTTCGCTGTTCGCTGAAAAGTTATTTAGGATTGTTACAAATACATTTTAGTACCTCAAAGCAAAAATGTCAAGCTAATCATACTCTAAATTCTGCGAATATATCCTGATAGAGCCAACGCAGAGCACTACTTTGACTATAAGCCATGCACAGGAATATGTTAGGAATTATGGGCCGAATTAAAAGTATCGCAGTCCTCTATCATCGATTCAGCGGCAACCAAAACCTGTGACAAATTCTAAAAAATACGAAACAATTAAGAGTTAAAGCGAAAGAATACAATACACAAAGTTGTACAAAAATTCCACTTGGTGAATTCCATTATAAAAGCAAACATAAAGCAACCAATAATATCAATAAAGGTCGAACTAGTTTCAAAATACTTTAGCATTACCCGAAAAGGCACTAATGCAACTCTAACCAATGTTAATGAAATTTAAATTAAAAAAGTCATTGAATACACATGTAGAAGAGAAGTCGAAATATGCAAAGAAACCCGGATCGGAAATTTACCTATTAAAACTAAAAAAAATATGCACGCTTCACTCAACCAAATAAAGGGCGTCATCTCTTCGAATGAATTAAGTGAAGTGAGAAAAATTAAAAAGACAATGAACAACACACTACAAGTGACCAGCCTTATCATCCGGACCTTCCAAAATCTTGCCGTACCATCACATATAATGATCGGTTACAAGCAAACTCCCGTCCGTCCGTACATACTAATGAAATGCTCAAACTGTGTTCGTTATGGACATACCTATGGACTATGAAATATGCCGCAGCGAAAATACATTAACTGTGGAGGTGCTTCCCATACTAATGACGACGCAGTCTGCACAAAAAATATAAACTGCAAAAACTGCGAGGAATCAACTTTAACTAGCAACACTCATAAAACCCGAAATAAAAAACGCCAAATCTTTGTTAAACAACAAGAAATCCCCACAATAAAAACACTACATAAGGTAGACAACAAAAAAGCAACTGATATATACAACGAAAGATACCCACACACCTTCTGAAAATAACTCATCTGCACCAAAAATCTTACCAAGTAAAACTTCATAGAAAACACTTAATTCAATTAAAAAATCTCGAATACAAAAAAACATGCAAAAATGATTCACTATCAGATGATAGTATGATCGTACTTTATACAAGTGTGGATCTAGATCTGCTATACAGATCTGGAACCCCCCTGATCACGGGTGGCCCGGTCTACGACAATACTTCGCTGTCACTGTAATTAAATACAGTGTGACTAGCTCACACATACAACTATACTATACAACTAATCATACGTTCATCAAATCTTTTGTTACCTAAATGACTCTCTACAAAAACCACTACAGTGAATTAAAAATAATTTTGAAAAAATTTCAACCACACATCATAACTTTACAGGAAAAGCACTTACATACCTCACTTAACATACCTATCCCTACTAATTTTGCTCTCTATTCGAACAATCACTCCTCAATCCTCTCCAAATCAAACCTTTTCTGAACGTAACAATAAATTAAGAGGTAGAACATTAAGAAAATTTTTAAATAAAACTCGTTTTATTCTATTGAATTATATATCCGCTACTCATTACTCGATACCCACATATTTATATCTCCTTTTGTTTCTTAAATCTTTTCAACTTCGCTGAATGGCGTATTCTGGATGCTTTACATGGAAGCGATCATTATCCAAATATTATAACATTATTTAATAATAACGATGTACGAAAAGTGCAAAATGGGCCATTACAAAGGGAATTAAACAATAATTAATAATAACAATTAATAATAAGTAATAATTATAATTTAATCTCCTTTGGCCCTTATTTGAAATTAATCTAGCGGATTGGGATGAATCACAATAAAGTTAAATTATCTTCCCACAAAAATACCACATTCTAGGAAGCGGCCGCTCTAAACAAAATCAAACTTGATAGCGTACTTCTCATTATTCCTCAGTCCTCTATAAACAGAGATAAGAAAACTGTTCCTTGGTGGAACCATCAACTGCATACTCTTAATATTGAAAAGAAACAAGCTGCAAATATTTAGTATATAACAAGTCAAAATATAATTATTTATCGAAAATCAAATGCACGCCTCAAAAAGGAACTTAAGTTAGGAAAAAAAAGCAGCTCGACATTTTTTAAATCCGAAATTCAACCCCTCACTCATTCGACCAAATTTGGTCCAACATTAGAGAACTACATAGGACTTAATAATTTGAAACACATTCACATTATCAAAGAGGTTCAAATCCGTTCTTCCAATTTCAAATATTTCCTTAATAGCAAATCTATTCGCCAAGCATTGTTCAGACCAACAATCCGAAGAATGCAAATTTTCCCAAACATTTAACGAAAACAAATATGCAAATGCATTCCCCTTTTTTTCTTGCCCTTCAAAACAGCTCAACAAATAGAATCAGATATAACTCCAACCGCACTTAAGAACTTAAAAGACCATACTGCTGGTTTAGGCAGAATATCATATCAATTGATTACCATTCAAAGAAATCTCAGTTTCGTGCCAAATGCAGACGATTTTCATATTATTATCAAATTCAACAAAAACCAATAGCAGCATACAGTACTGGGGCAGAGTTATGGGACACGGTCAAAGACGTGGACACCGGGGACAATGTTGAGATACATTTTAAGAAGATTTGCGTTATGATACATAACGAGATGCTTTCATGGTTCTTGATGACGATGGTAGTAGCTTCATTTCAACAGCAGAACTACACGATATCTTCATAAATTTGGGCGTGAAACCGATACAGATGTTGATAGAATGATAAGCCAAGAAGAATTTGTTGTAAAGATGACTCAACCTTAAGATGCCGCACTAGTTTGCGCGTTGCCATAGTTTTTCTTATTTAAATTAAACATTTCAAAGATCAACAAATAAAGCGATAGTACGTGTGACCCTATAACTTTCTTCAGAGCGTAGATAGTAACATAAGGGTGTCATTATCACTATATGTAGGCCAAATCTTTCACGCTATATGCAGCAATTGATATTTTTTGATAACTATCATCAGTTGTTGCGACTGGTTAGCGGATCTGTAGACAACCGGCGACATAAATACAAATTCTTAAAGAAACCATATCCAAATTTCAAAAATCTGAAATTTAAAAAGGCAAATGGCGTAAATAAGGGTTTGCGAGAAATGACAAAGGCACATTAAAAACTAACTATAAATGTCAAAATCGAATTCCGAATTGCTCAATATGTTTTAAAGAAAATATTTCAATCATTTAAATATGCTTCAAATATAAATTCAGATCAATAGTTTTTGGAGTAAATATGCTTAGAATGACCTATGAAACCAAAGCGCTAAGAGCCCTGAATAGTTTTTAAGCTCCCTTTAAAATGACTCACCTAAAGCAACGCCTGCTACAATTACAAAGTGAAGCTTACATTTCGAGAGTATCAACAATTTTATAAAACATTGAAGTAGACTTTGAATTTTTAGTGTAACAAGTTAGAAATTATATTCAAATCAAAAAAGTTCTAAACAATTTTAGTTTCTCAACACAAATACATATACATTAAAATTAACCATGGAAATATTGACAGAGGAAAAAATTGCGGAATACAAAGAGGCATTCGTTCTCTTTGATAAGGACGGTGGAGGTACTATTGATATTAATGAGTTGGGTACCATTCTGCGGACGCTCGGCCATAATCCCACTGAAGAAGAGCTAACTCAACTAATTAAAGAAGTTGATGTCAATGGAGATGGCGAAGTTGATTTTAACGAATTCTGTTCTATGATGGCAAAGCAAACTATTGAAGGTGACTCCGAGGAAGAGCTACGCGAAGCATTTAAAATCTTTGATAAGGACGGTGATGGTTTTATATCACGGGCCGAACTAGTTCAAGTCATGGATGATCTTGACGAGGGGCTATCCGATATAGAGATCGATGAAATGATGCAAGAAGCAGATTTAGATGGCGATGGCTTAGTTAGTTACAAAGAATTTTTGTTCATTATCAAGCAAAAATAGGATCACAATATTTCCAAATATTTCAATAGCAAATAAAGATCGTTAACAAAGTTTAAAGCAAAGATTTGCCAGCCCTTTGTATTTAAATTATCGAAAATTGGAAGTTAAGCTTCAAAACTAGGAATAAAAATTTTAAATTAGCAATTAAAGATTTGGGAATGGCCAGACCATTTTCAATGAAGTAAATTTAGTGCAAAGGTTTAATCTCCCAAAAAAAAAAAACTTATTGCTGAACTAGTTGTAAAAATGTAAAAAAGATAAGAACGTCGGATAAATCTCAGGCAGAAAGAAAAAAATTGTTACCGAAACGCATTGCAATTTTTAGGATTTCCCAAGGTGCTCAGAAGTCGCTACTTACGATTGCCAAATATTTTTGGCCCATTTTACATAATGGAAAAATATAAATCAAAGAGCTTTTTTCTCTGTCGTGGTTGTCTATTTTCCTCTTCAGTTGTAAATTCCAATCGAAAGTGATTGTTGATTTTGGAAGGTAGTGTTTGTTTTAAAGTCGTAGTGAGAAAATATACAAGTGTCACAGGCAATACAATCGTTTTTGCATCGACAGCCGATTGGCTAACCAGCAGTTTTGCAGCCAGTAAGTTCAGAGAAAATGTGACATAGAAGTGACATAGATAGTTCCTCAAAATCTATCGGCATTAAGTCACATACAGATATACTAGGTCAAATGTTCAACCTATAATGTGATATAAACTTGGCATACTTGGCGATAAGGTTATATGTCCTTAGTAAAAAAGTATGTGTACGCCAATTCATAGCTTATTCACGTATTCACCTAGAAATGAGGTGACGATAAATGAGAAAACACACATGCCTTAAGGAGCATGAATTTTGATAAAAAAAATGTAATTATTTTTAATGGTTATTCGTTTGCAAATCGATTCATGGTTAAGTTACGGGATTGAAAGTGTTCGACAGGAATGTACGGCACTGTAACAGCGTCAGCCGTGAAAATAAGTGCTGCTAAAAAATCACCGTTTATTTTATTTAGTTTTTAGAACTATGCACCTTATTTGATCATTGCATTTACGAAAATATTATAAGCTTTTTTGAGGTTTCCTTTAATGACTCACCCTTAAGATGCCCGCCTAGCTTGCGCTCTACAAAATTTTACTTTAAGAATTATTCTTGATCCCAAAATAAGAAGAACCCGCATCTTAGAAGGCGCATATGATTTGTAGTTTCTAGCATAAAAATGCTTAGAATGAAATCAAAATAGTGTAGAGCTCTAAATAGTTTTGCGGCAATAATGGAACTAATAGAACCTATTTCAAGATATTTCACGAGTTAAATGAAACTCTAATGTGGAAGACTTTGATTTTTGCTCTAACAAAGTAAAATTTGTTATCAAAATCAGTTCTAAAACATTCATATTTTCTCAATATATATATATCACAATAAAATTAATTATGGAAATATTGACGGAGAATAAAATTGCCGAATACAATGAGGCATATTCTCTCTTTGATAAAGATAGCGGTGGCATTATTGATAGGGAGCAGTTGAATTCCGTACTTCGGTTCGTGGGCCATAAACATAGTCAAGAGGAGTTTACTCAACTCATAAAAGAAGTTTATGTCAAAAACAAATAGTTCAAGATGACATCGAGGAAGAGTTATATCTCACACTCCGAACTAGTAGACGTCATGAACGATCCCGGTGAGACGTTACCGGATGAAGAGATCGATGAGATCAGCTGAGGCTGATGTAAATGATGAGGGTGTGGTTAAATTTAAGGAATTTGTACCAATAAAGAATCGTATACAAAGTTTAAAGAAAGATTCTGTTTTCTTAGGATTAAAAATATTGAAATTTGGCGAAAGTTTTACCAGAATATAAATTAGGTACTCAACGTTTGAGAATCCGCGTTAAATATTCCAACTTATTAAATTAAATTTGTGCCCTTGATTTGAATTTTAAAATATATATCGAATATTTATATTCTTAATATTATTTCTTTAACAGTTTTTTAAGTCCTTCTGCATGGGTATTATGAAAGCATAAATTAAAATTTTACTTGAAGAAAAAAACAAATCTTAAGAGCTAGTTTTTACACTGTAAAATAGCTTATTAAATTCGTTTTTTAGCTCTCAGTCAAAATTCAAACTCTCGCTTTGTCTTGTCTTACGTTCCCACGGTATTGCCATAATTCGGAAAGCTTGCATTCCTATATGTTGACATTTCCGGTGGCATAATATTTGGAGGTGCAACTTTGTGGCGTGCAAGCAATTTTCCTGTTGCTTAAATTCAATTTGCATGCATATAAAAATACATTTTTACTATCAGTTCGCCCAAGTTTGTTTTCTCTCTGCGGAGTCAACGCCAGTTTCTGAGTCCCATTATAAATATTATATGTAGTATATGACCAACAAGCTGCTATAGCTGTGTACCCTGGCAGATGGACACTGCCGCCCGCTGATTGTAGATTGTACGGCAGGTTGCAGGTAGTTGCAGATGTCCACAAAGTTTGTGAACATAATGAAAAATGTCAAAATGCCAACTTGCTTAATTGAAAGTTCAGAAAGCGAAGTAGCGAAAATGAAACTGAAGCCAGAAAAATGCAGAAGGTCGTCAATGCTCCCGAAGTAATGCAAGTGTAAATGGCCGGGTCATCCGGTTGGTTGCTTACTCTCACTGCCTGGCGGCTAACTACCTGACGAGTTGGAACCGAGTTGCAGTGTGCACCTAAGAACTACAGATTTCAATTTTAGATTTGACAGCAAAAAGCACTTGGTCCTGGCATAAATACAATATGTTATGTCTGAACGTTTGAATAGTGTGGCAGCAGCTTGACCATACAGCCTGCGAAAATAATATGTTGATTGTCGGTCGTATTTTTCGGCGGAAGAAATTGAATTTGCTTTTGTCTTTAGAAATAAAAAAAATTTCTACGAATATACGATTCTACTTCATAACATTCCATACTCCATAAAGTTACATTACGAACGCATGCACTTTGATTCTATTGAAATTAAGTTAAATTCAAATATGAACATCATAAATCCATCATACTCCATACTCATTTCTAACGAATGCCATTTGGAACACTTTTGCACTGGCACTCGGATACTCAAGAAGGCGCAAACGAGAGACTCGTTCACTATAACTACAATATAAAATTTGACAGTAAAAAATTATTATTAAAAAAAAATACCTCTCCAAGCATCGCCAAGATGTTTACAGAAAGTTTGCAGTTTTCCAAGAAATTATTACGGTAACTTAGAAACCTTAGCCAATTTTTTTTTATTTCGTAAAAATGTGGCTTGCCAAATCAAAGAGTAGCAAAATTTTTAATATTTCTGAAGGTTCATGGCATAAATCTGATTGAAATCGATTTGAGTTGTCACTGTACTGAAAATTAGCGCAACAATTACAGAATTTTTCCCTGGCATGTTTAAAGTTCGATCACACAAGAGAAGGCATATGCGGCAACTTGATTATTCAAAATTTCGTCCCTAGGATGTTTAGAGAGAGTCAAAAGTGATGGTTTTGTCATGTTTACGCTGAATAACCTCGTTAAAAATAAATTTATCAAAGTTCCAACAAGAGGCTGTAGGACAGGCAGACCAAAAAAATTCGTATTCCCAATGAAATAGCATCAACATCCTAATACCTCATCAAGGTCCTAATACCTCTTAAAGAAAGGTCAGGTTGAAACTCACTCCCCAAGAGGTGCCTAAGCAGATTCCTGCAGATACCTGATATTTATATATATCTTATGTATACAATATATATCGTCGGACTAGTATTGCCATTTCGGCATAGATTTCTGTTAATAAATAAATATAAATATCTGCCATTGTTTACAAGGTCTTCTCATTCCAACAAAAACACAAATAGATGTGCAAGTCTATTATTTGGCATTGCGTAAAATTGCATTTATTTTAGTTTTATTTCAAAGAATTTTGTGCTTTATTTCTCACAGCTCAACTTTAATCCAATCTCATATCAAATCTGCTCTACTTTATTGTGTCCCCTTGGCACCTAATTCCTTAGGTTAGTTACCGGCAGCACTTGTGCAATGCTTGCTGATGGTTTTACTCTTCATCAGTCGATATCAAGACAAGCGCAAATGCCACAATTTACAGTATATTCCAAAAGTTTAACAACGCCTGGGAGTATGACTTCTTATTTGCTCAAAATAACGTTGATTAGCAGAATTTGACGGAGTGCGTAGCATGAAGGCATTTTAGGTCTTGTCATGGAGAATATTCTACATAAAATAAAAACAATTCTAATTGCTAATAATCTCACAAATACCACAAAGTTATTGTATTGTGTAAAATATCTAGGCTTGCATCTTGATCGCAGACTAACGTGGAAAAACTAACTAACCTAAAAACTCTGAAAATGTCTTCGTCGCTAGGCCGAAAATCTGAAACTATTCTGTAGAGCTATATTACTAGACTCAGGAATTCCTTATGTTAAAGATAAAATAAAAAAATACATTAATAAATATATTCACAGATTAAAAAAAAAGAAAAAATCTCCCTTATAAAGGAAAAAGAAATTCCAATCAAAAGACAAGTAAAATTGTGAATAATAATTTCATGGAAAGGTCTATAGAAAGGGCTTCAATTATTGTTTCTCAAGCGCTATTTGAGCGCTGTCGCCCTCTTGATGATAGTATTTTTTGAAGGAACTAGCTGCAAAAGATAGAAGTTGTTTTGAAACTAGGCTTAGAGATATGATTACAACTTTAGAGAAAGTATCTTAGTCCATGCGTTTAATTGACTTTTGCAACCTTCCATTGATGTCTGATTATCGCATTTTAATCTAAACGCTTGATCAATGTGTTAACTCTAATGCAAATCTTGCCGTCTTGGTCAATCTACTAAAATGTTTGTCTATACTCAAACCAATGGCGATATTCAAATGTGCACAAGCCTGCCCCAAAAAATCAAGGATTAAAGATACAGGAAGAGAAAGAGGATACAAACAAAGAAAAAAAACGAATAGAAACAACAAGAACAACACAAATTATGTTGTCCACTCCCCAGTCAGTGTGGTTCGAGCGTCATCAAAAAAGAAAAGCCAGAATAGGCTGTGTAAGTTGAGTAGAGTCACGCATTCGACGCCTTTTTTTATCGGATTCCCAATGCCGATAAATATTTGCCACAATTTGAGGCAACAACGACAAGAAAAACAGATTTGATTTTACTCAGTTTCGAGCTGCCATTTTTATTGTCCAACAGAGCGACGAAATACGCATGAAATTTGATTTGCTTCATTGAATTGATTTCATTTGTTTTGATTTGTTTCGGTAAATAGACGAGAAGCAAATCGCAACTGAAACTATTGCCACAAATGAATACATTTCGGTTGTTGGACACATTCCATATCCGCCATTTTATGTGGTTACGTGTGTGTGTGTGTGTGGAGGGGAATGGGGGTCTGCCCAATGAACGTTCACTCTGATTCATTTTCATTTTGTTGACTGCCTCTCACTGACCGATGTGGTGGACAGGACCTCTTGGTACTCATATGAAGGTGGTGTGGTGGCAATGTGGTTGCTCTTGACGCTACCATTGGAAATTGAGCGATAAACATTTGGCGGATGCTATTAAAGTGTTTGCAAATATTTGCCATGAGGGCAGGACCCACTTAAGGCATCAGCATTTTTATGTTTTTTTTTTTTCTCGTTGAGCTTTGGAGCTTTCAGTTATGCCCACGCACTAAGCTTACATAGAATAAACAAAAACAAAATAGGATGGCAAAAAGCAAGCAAGGCTCAGTCGCTCAATCAAATAGGAAATCCATGTTGTAAGACTGAAAATAGAACCCTTTTGGGATTACAGCTCAGCACACAAATGAGCGTTGAATGTCCCAAAAATTTCAATAAATTCGGCAAACAGCATGGAAAAATAAAATCCCAAAAAAAAGCGCTCCCCCCCAAACTGAAGAGACCTTAAGAGAACAAGCGCACTTTGCATAATTTTTGGCGTTTTGGGTATTTTTATGGCTTAATTAAAGCAGCTAGAAAAATAAGAAAAAGTTTTTGCTTGAATTAAAACCCCATTAAAAAGTGATTGCATTATTATTTTAGTTGGCTCGCAGTCCAATGTGGGCTCAAGTCGAATCATTATTAAAAACGTGCAGAGAAACTTTCGTACAGCGGTACAGCCAAGAACTCAAGTTGCCGTGCCCCCATGATGAATGCCGAGCAAAAGTCTCTCAAAAGTTATCTCAAAATAGCTTTGGTCAAATTGTTTTATAAGCCAATTGTGTTATGTTCGAGTTTTTCATTGCCTTCGGCCAATGAGGAACCCACGTATTTATTGTCAAAAGGACAACAACTCTCCGAGGTGTTTGTGTTTTTTTTATATATTTTAACAGCAGGCATAGTAGGAGGCAAACAAAATAAATATCGAAGTTAAAGTCACGCAGGAGCAACTCAATATGATTGGTAAAAAATAAATATAAATATTGATGGCAAAAGGGATTCCGTCTATGATGCGGAGGCAGAGCATTTTTGTCAAAAGTCGTTTAAAAATGCAAACATTGTTGCATCACAATAATGTTGCTTCTGCATTTTGTTGCCACTGTGGATGCCTTAGGCATTTCCGCATTATCCTTGGCAGACTTTAGGCAGCTTTTTGCAGAGATTATATTTGCTAATATAACGTTTTATCGATGGAACGATACAGTGTTAGTTCGACTCCTACTGTGCGTTTAATGACAGTGAAAGATTTATCCGACAGCTGTAGTTTGACCTACTACCTCTACCAAACTTCAATTTCATTTCGATTTACCTTCGCCTTAACCTGAGCAGGATTAAGCTCAAGTTACCCCTTACGAAGATTTCAAGCTCTCGAGCTGTATCCGTCATATCTTTGCCACTGAAACCACATTTAATCTGGCCACTTTAAGTAAGTTGTGTAGGCATGATGCCAGCTTGTACAACTACTGATTGCCTGGGTTTGTGCTCTAGTTAATAGCAATGGGGCCAAGAGAACAGGTAGGTAACATGCTAGAGATTTCAATGTGTGTGTGAAAGTAACATCGATTAAAAACAAGAAAAAATTTCAAACTAAACATTGGCAACTTTTATTGCTTAAATTACGTAATACACTTGATACAGTTTAAGTGAAGTTTGTGTTGCGAACAGCAGGAAGCCAGTAAAATTAGGTTAAGAGTGTTTCAACTTTGACTGAACTCATTAACTGAATCATCAGAATGCCGTCAAGTGGTCAAAATTATTTATATTAGCAACAACAACAGCCGTTGCCGAATTCCGTCGGTCCATTGTCTTTTAGGGCGCCATGTCTTGCAGCTTTGTGGAATTTATTGAATTATGCGAAAAGCCCATGGTGAGACGATTGTTTGGGTCATTTTAACATTGATCTGTTAATCCCAAAAAAAGGGTTGACATAGAATTTTTTTTTTGCCTAATATTGTGGCGTTCGTTGAAAGGTTGGTCTTAGCATTTGATTGAACACCATAACAACTGTCAAATGAATCGTTTAGTCGACCACAGCAAAGCCTTAAGGATAAGAACCTTTGAAATGGCTTTGGCTTTGGCATGTATACCAAATAAGCTAACAAAGTTTACAAGCAACTCCTAGTTCCTGATAAAGAGACTAGAAAACTCATACTAGACAATGTGTAGATTAACTCCGTAAACATGGATGTTTGGGATCAGCCCTAAGCTAAGGACCCAAATTGAATTTCATGCTTAATGCGTTACACAACAAACATTTCAAAGTTCACTGGCGCTTTTAAAATTTCTCTGCCCGAAAAGAAAAAACTTTGCTTTGCCAAGTTCTAAAATTGCGACAGTTTCGCTGCTGCTTTTAAATTTTAATAAAAAGTGCACTCGAAACGCAAAAAGTTTTCGCACAAATGTGCCCCAGTGGCGAGTTTATGAAACTAACCAGAAAAAATTAATTTACACATAGCGCAAATGAACGGGTTCACTTGGTTTGGTCTTGGAACGGTTTGGGGGCGGGGCGCATCCAAACGGTGCAAAACTATGAAAACTCCTTTAACTACTTAAGAGCTGTACTCTTTCAAGTTCGCTAACCAACTGCAGGAACACCAACAAACATAACACAGCGTGAAAATGCAAAACTTGTGTCGTCACACCATCCCAAACGTACCTGACTCTGCAGAAACCGTGACTCTCCTCTCTTATTACGTCTCCACCTAAGCGTGTTTATCTGTCCCTGCTTCTATGTGAGTGAGCATCTATCCCAGTGGACCAAAAAGTGAGAGGTTTTGGTACTTAAGTAAGTTACGGTACTACTCCTTTGATCCATTTGATGATATAGAGCCGGCACTCGAACGTCCCTGCACGAATCTCATTTTTTAAACCCTGCTCCTGGAAGTAGTGTTCCAGCTCGTTTCTGTAATGTATTTTGCAGTACTTCGAAGATTTTAATCTCTTGTTTCACTACTTTTGCGCCTACTCAGGGCGTAAGAAGATAAATTGTGCTCTATGGATTCTAAGCCTTCCTCATCTTTGCAGCTTCTCCAAAAGAATTTCCTCTTGGAGCGGCTAAGTAGATAGACCTCTATATAGCATTGCGGGTCAATAGTTAGCCATATTTGGTGGCATATTTGAAGGCATTCACATCGTTGAGAAATTCTCAATAGGTTGACAATAATAAATAAAAGATGCGATTGAGTATTCTCTAAGAAAGGTGCGATTGCCTGAATGTTGGTATTACCCAACACTTAATGTCTTTGTTTTAATGCTCAGGCAGCAGTTTCCTTAACCATTAAAACCATCAAGCATGTCACCCAAGGATATCCTTAGAGTTGCTTTGATGCCGGCACCATTTGCTTAACTTTCTTAAATACCAACTGAACTTTCTATATATCGCGAGCTCCAAGTGTGTCATATTATTACTGCTAGCCAGAACAGAGTTCTTTAAATAGTTTAAAGAATTCTTAAATCTTATACCTTACAGAGTAGATAACTGGCATTTTTCAAGCTTATACTTAACTCATTTTATAGCCCAGTCACGGCCAAAGAGCAGTAAATGTATAGAACATTTACTGCTCTTTGAGTCACGGCAAGTTTTCCCACAAAAAGTAAACTCTTATAGAAAGAGCGAGTATACAGCCCGCTGTGGGATGCACCTACATACTTACAGAGAGAAGAGATGTCGACGTCATATCTCTCTCTCTCGCTGTCTTCTCTACTCTGAATGCATCTACTATATCTAAGAAGGCGCCAATACACCCCAACATTATTGGAAGGACATCTTCTATATTGAATATGATGAAGTGAAACGCACTCTCCGTCATCTTGCTTTGCAGTATATGTACTGCGACTTATAGAAAAGCTTGTTATCGATTGGTGTTGGATGTTATGAGTCAAGTTCAACGAAGGGTGTTTCGTTAATCGAAAAACATTCCTTCAACTGAAAAACACAAATGAAAGAGAGGTAATATATATGTAGTAGTTTTGTAAAATAAAAATTAATCAGTTCTCTGCCGTGGATTACAAGAATCCAAGTTTGCTAGGGTCATTTTGCGTCAAATTTAAACGTAAACATGAAACCACAACTACCAACCGCATCAACACAACTCTTGCTTTGCGGTCTCTTGACGGAAATTTGGTGCTTTGGGTATTGTCAAAGTGTTGTCGTTACAATTTCACCAACTGAGTGACAAACTTCGCACACTTACCAGGGCCAAAAGCAAATTCACAAAAGACGCTGCAAAAACTTGCTCGCACTTTTCAAATTAAACTTCAGACACACCTTTACGTCGCGACCCTCCACGGAGAAGGCTTCGTTTTTGCATATAAAGGAATACATACCTTCTTCTGGTTTATCTTTTTTTTGTGTGTAATACAAACCCGGTACTTAGTGAAAAGTGAAAAACCAGTGTTACAATGTTGAGCTTTTAACGTTAAATTTGCGCACCCGCCGTGCATCGGAGACAAAACATTTTTAAAAATGAACAGCAACAAAGTTGAGTAAGCAGAAGGGGGGAAGAAACACCAAGGACCAAGGTAAAAAGTATATGAAAAAGAAAGAAAAATGAAAATAAATGTGTCAAATAAGTGGGGCACGGGTTCAGTTGGAAATTTATGCAAAAAGTAGTAACTGGGATAAGCGCTGCAAGTGCATTGTAATTTCAATAGAGTCGCAGTTGAGCGAAACTGTTGTGCCAAGGAAGAACACATCATTATAGCTATTATTTATATCAGAGATGATATGTAAATATTTGCGGGAAAGACTTTTCTTATATCATATTTGTTTACGTAAGCAAGAAATGTTTATATTGCAATTGTCAATTTCATATTAAATTGTTTTATCGGGTATGTATTGCTTTCTTGGTTTGGGGCGAAGCCATTGAGGGACTGCGTGGCCCCTTCGCTTGTAGTCCCGGCCGGCTCTGACTTGGGGCAATTGGGATGGACAGAATGGAGTTGGCTGAAATAGGCAAGAACACAGCGATTCAAATCAAGTTTCTGAAATGAGATAAGAGAGAGTAAATTTGGTAAGTTACTATTGAAAAAGATTACTACCGCATCCTAAACGTAGTTTATGAAATTCTTAAATAACAAAACGGTCTGCCAATTGGCGATAAAAATAATAAAATCAGCACCTGACACTGTTGGCTAGCACACATTTCGTAAAATATGGATTAGCATAGATTTTTGGGCTTACAATAAGATTCTACAGATTTTGTAAAAAAATTGAAAGTAAGGAGAAGTATTGTATATAAGTCCTAAAGTTTTAAGAGAAACCAAAATGGTGTAGCGATGTACACAAGTTTCTGAAATTTGCGGATGCTTTTCCGGACGAAGAATTGATTTTTCATAGCCAAAGAGTTAAATGGAGGTAAAGAACATATGACACGTTATTTGAAGGTTGTTACAATTGTTTTGATTTTAAATTGGGCCAAATTAACTGCGAGTCTCATGTACTTAGAATATTGGGAAAATGTGTTCAAAAATTTTGCAAGAATTTTGTTATGCACTTGGCACTGTAAGCACCTCAAAACCCCTACTCAATGTTCAAACTAAATTTTTACTGAGATATTGTGCAATTCTTTGAAAGAATCACAGTTTTTTTTCCAGGATTCTTCATCAGCTAACTTAAGAGTTCTGACAAGTATTAGAATCGTATATCGGTCTTTAAATTGCAGAATTATTTGAAGTTTTCATGAAGTGTTTAAATAATTGTTGTGAGAAAAAATTATATATTTTTTAGTTTTGTTTAATTTTAATTAATATTATTGGAAGTTTCATTTTTTTTGCTTTTATTCGCATTAAAAGAGACCGGAATAAGAATAAATTAAGAAATAACATATTATATATACAATAAAGTTGGATTTTTGTAGCATTACTAGA
Organism: Chymomyza procnemis; assembly: GCA_035046065.1. Taxonomy (NCBI): domain Eukaryota; kingdom Metazoa; phylum Arthropoda; class Insecta; order Diptera; family Drosophilidae; genus Chymomyza; species Chymomyza procnemis. The sequence continues at coordinate 62,985,769 of JAWNOJ010000026.1, forward strand.
TTCAATATAAATGTAAACTTCAAAAATATTGATAATTTTATATCTATATCCCTCTAATGATTTGCTTCGCCCACCCACAAATATACAGCGCAACATGAGATTCGCAAGCAAAATTGCAAATGTATATTTTTTATAAAAGCATCGAGGTTTCGGGTCCTTCTTTTAATAGTCTTGGAGCCTTTGTTTAATGATGTGGTAAGTTAATGAATGGCAGAAAACGATCAAAAATACAAGTTTTTATTGCATACCTAAAGGAGTTCGTTCAAAGCGCCTGTAACTGAAACATAAATAAAAAGAAGATAAGCTGTCGTTTTTTAATTAAAAATTTAATTAACATTTAGCTGCAATGGCGCTCAGTCAACGAAACTTTTTGTTGTTTTAATTTTAATGCGAAATGCTTGGCCAGCAGGATTAAGAAAGCCAGTTGCTGGCAGCCAATGTGTTTGACAGGCGCCCATTTGGCAGCTACTTTTACAACTCTTTGGCTTGCATACCCTATCCAAAGGGTCCTTACGTATGCGTGGCGTCTCACTGGTTGTCTGGCAACAATAGCTTGGCCTTTCTTCTCTTTTCCAACTAAATCAGCAAAAGGTATGTTTTAGTCGGTACATCCACGTATCGCTGCCACATCACTAGTTGCTGCTGTTGGCAATGGCCCATTCCTAATGGAGTTTTGCTGTTGGCTTAGCCAGCAAAAATTTTGCGGTTTATATATACACTTTTTTTTTTTGAGTTCTTTTGACGTGCCAGCGAGCTGCAGTGAAGTGTAAATGGGATGATAGCTTGGTTAAATAAGAACTGAATATACGAGAATTTCCACATCCCTCTGGAGGATGCACAAGCAACAATTCCATTCAAATTTTATCTAGGCGAACATTTTTCAATTAACCATATGAAAGCAATGGACAACACTTGTAGCCACAATACAATTGTGCAAATGTTGCCAGTCATTGAGCAGTTAGTCAAGTCACATTATAAAAATTGGCAAGCAACTTTTGTGCGAAGTTTTTATCCAGCCGATGGCACACAATGTTACTATATGTATAGGCACTGGTGAATCCGGAAATGATAGATAACTGAGCGAGCAGCTATCCGTTTAGCGACGCTCAGGGGAGTGGACTCAAACCAGTTAGTTTTCTCTTGTCCCTCTTCAATTCTTTCAGTTACTCTTGGGCGTCAATACAAACGAACACGTTCATGTGAGGATTGGCACAAGACCATAAACAACAACCCTAAGCCATGTGTATCAATGTGATTTACAGCCTTGTTTTTTTTTTAATTTTTTATTAAAGGCAAGTCACAACTTATATCCTGGTTGTAAGTGGAAAGTCAAGTAAGACCATAAGCGGAGCATGCACACGTTCCTAATCTTTTATTTCTTGTGGTACACGCACAGTAGAATGTTTTGTTTTCTAATAGTTAGTTAAAGTTTTATAATTTAAGTCTTTCTCTGAAGTTGAATTTAAACTGCATTTGCCATTGATATTTATTGTAAAAATATGCAGAACGTTAAAATAAAACAATAATATTTAGGTTGGTGCGATGAACAAATGAAAAATGATTAAATAAATAAATGCAGCTTTTTCAAAATAAATGTTTACTAGTTTGAAATACCTATAAACTGCAAGTCTCTGTTTTTTTGGAATATCTATTTATATATATGAGTAAATATGCAGTCATGGTGGGGAAGTCTGTGAATCCGCAGTCTCTGTTTTTTTGGAATATCTATTCATATATATGAGTAAATCTGGAGTCATGGCGGGGAAGTCTGTGAATCCGCGGTCTCTGTTTTTTTGACATATCTATTCATATATATGAGTAAATCTGGAGTCATGGCGGGGAAGTCTGTGAATCCGCATCTCATTTGGCGAATTTCCGTATGACAGCTGTAGCAGATATCACAGCCTGCATACTTATAGTTACCTTAACCTGGGGACAAGTATTAACCTTTTCGAGGCAGCTGGATAGAGGCACCATCCCTTTTAAGTGTCTGGACATTCCAGTTGCATATCCTCAAATCGTTATCCATTTTTCCGTTTGGGGTGGTCGTCAACATATGGAGGCATTTTACTGGATGCTGATTTTAGTATAATTATTTCTATTACGATGCGGTTTATCGTCTAGATGACTCACTGTACGAATTAACTTACTATTTCGCGGTTGCCAAGGCTACCCAGGTGGCGCCGCAAGAATGCTGTGTGTCAACTTGTAATCATATGAAGCAGAGATCGCTCTGGTTGCCTCCTGTAGAGAGTTGGGTATTAAAATAATTACTAAAAAAAAATCATTTCAAATTTTACAATAAACATATCTCCGGACAAACTAACCTCTGTAAAGATGTCTAAGTTAAAAGGAATCAGCAGCACAGAAATCTCTAATGCCATCGTCGCTTAATCTAGGCATATACAACGCGAAACAGTTTGGTGGCATTTTCTGCTCACCTTTCGCCGAAAATAAAGCATTAAGGGATAAACTTTAACAATATTTTGTGACAACAGGATGGTGTCATACAACTATCTCTACAATCGATGTCGGACACCCTATCTTCGAAAGGAGCTTAGTATACGAAACAGCTTCAATCAATTTGTGGCCTTTGACCTATGGCAGCTGTAAATAAATGTTACTCTGACGATCCAACAACATATGGAAAACTCATCTTAAAGAAGCGCAATGAAAAGTGAAATTGTTTTAAAAAAAATCCATACAAAAATATATCTTAATGTTTAATATTGCAAGCTTTTCGCATAGAAATTTTTGAAAACTTTCCTTAAATTGTTATATTTAATATCAATGAATGTCTTACCTCTCATACACACTAATGAATATCAATTACAAGCTAAAATATTTTTAAAAATTGAAAGAATGAAGTTTAAACTTTTCAACTCCTGACATAAACCAGCATAGCTGCACACAAAGTGTGCATCCCCCTACTTATACTCTCGTTGGAATTGTATTTTTGTCAAAAGTTATTTAGATGACACATATTTTTTTGTTAGGAATTCTCACGCATGTTAAACATCAACCTAAGTTTCTAACAAATTGCTCTTTTATTGTCTTTATTGAGTTTCCTAACACCCATTTGTTGTTTTTTGGACACGGATTGCATTGTTGATTTGGTAAATTGCACATACGCCCCATGTGTACCAAACTCGTATAAAGTAATTGTTGTTCTTCGGCTAGTTGCTTTTCTTGTTGTTGTTGGCATCTAGTTAATTAAGTTTTAAACAAAGCTTGACGTTTTTTTTTCATGCTTGAACGCCCATTAAATAAGTTTTTAATTATTGTACAGCTTTTCGTTGAACTACACTCCTACACTCGGCACAATGGGCCAAACAAACGGCAGGACCTTTAGCTCCCTGCGCCTTGTGTTCCGGCTTGAACTTGCTTAATTTTATTTGTATTTGCATTTGCTGTGTGCTTTGTGCGTTGTTTAGCACATTATTTCTAGACTCTTTGTTTTACTGCAGTTTGTTTGTTTCTAGCCGCGAGCAACTACTCGGTCCACTTTGGTCCGGTGGCGTTTACTTTCTTCTCCGCCCGGTTCCTTCCTGAAAAAAGTTTTATATTCGCCCATTAGACTAATAGACGAACGCACTGCTGGCAGCCTAACTGCTAAACACTTGTAGTTTGTGTAGTGTAATTAACTTTGTTTAAAATTAATAAAATTCTAGCATGCCGGCATGTAAATATTTAAATAAAGTTTGAATGGTTTTTATGTACAGGCTGGTCCAAAATATTTCTTGCTCGTTAAGGAGTCCCTTTATTTTTTTTTGTTTTTTGTTTAGTGAGATTTAGTGTAATTATTATTACCCAGTAATTGTGTTATTTGACTTTTAGAGAAGCTAGTTGAAAATTGTAGCCTGTCTGAGTATCGACAACTCTTTAACTTTAAGCCTTCAACCGTCAGAGATAACGAATTCGGGCACAAATTTACGAAATGTGCTGCATTGCCCTGGAACAATACAATTCGCAATAAACCAAATGGAATGTGTGGAAAAACTGAAAATTGGCATAGTGCTGGGTCCTTGCATATGAAAATGCATGCACAACAAATAAAAAAAGAAAAAAAAGAACCAAACAAAAAGTGCTACAAACAAAGCAAAATAAAAGGAAAAACGTTTTTCATAACCTAAATTGTGGAATGCAAAAAGTGCGACTGGGTGGAAAATCAACACATACAAAGACAACAGAAACACAGCAACAACTGAAAATGCAGTCATCCGGTTGTGGTCGACTTTATGCAAATATGATACATGGAACAATACCAAGATGGATTGCAAGGCAAGCATTTCAAATTTGGCAAAATATATGGTACACTTTAAAAAATGTTTATTCTGGGGGACATCTTCAAAAATAAATTTAAACAAAAAGTCGATGTGAAACTTAAGAGTTCAAAGCTAAATTTCAACTTTGTCTTGGAATATCTCAATTGAAGGCAAAAAGTTATTGAGCCGAAGGCAAGAAAAAGGGACACCACTTGAAGAGTCTAATCTATCAATGTATTCGAAAAGTGATCAAAATTCAAAAGTCAGCACGTATTAGCTTTATAGTTGCTATTCGCTAAGTATATTCTCCTACATAAGAAATGCTACACTTAATGCTTTCAAGTTGATCTTTTGATGACGTGAGCTTTTGTATAATAATAGATGGTAAAAATTTTGATATTAAGGAAAGTTTCGGATAGAACCATAGATGTCAGATACAAGCATAACTTAGTTATATAAAGTAAAAATATATCGTATCTGTATCCCGGAATTACCACACGTCGCGGTAAATAAGACAGTCGAAAGCAGGGTATCGCTGTTTGTTACTGATGGTGATCACCGACAAAATATAGACTGTAAAGTTCATTGGACATTATGGAACCAAATGATCTACAATTATATAATTCGGTAAAATGATTAAGTTTAAGCTATGCAAGACCCTTAACGAATAACATTAGATTTAAAGTGTTTTCTCGTCCCAAATACTTTATTCATCCTTAAAGAAAATCTATCGTTGTCCGTCTAAATTAAATAAATCCAATTGTATAATTATTGTAAGATACAGTCGGTTTTAACCAATATAGCGCAAAAAGTTCATGGCAGGGAGTAAAATTAAATAAGTATTTAAAACGCTAAATTTAATTGAAATTATGCTAAGGAATGTTGAAGCATATGGTAGTAAGCTTAAATTTAAAACTTTGACTTGTAATCGATATATGCAATCGATTTGTAAACAGCTATCGTAACAATTGTGAACCGAAAACCTATTGTGAATATTAAAATCGACTCAGGCAGACTTTGCAGTGAATTTACATTTTATTTTGAGATGTAAGTTCCGAATTAATCTGGAGCGTTGTGGCTTTATAGTCAGAAGTTAAATTTTTTTCATTTCGACTTTCTTGCACCGCTACGACTGTATTGCATATTTTTTATTTTTGAATAGTTTAAGTAAATTATTAGGAATTACACGCATTCAAGCCCGTAAATAAGATTTAAGCTGCTGGTGTGGTTGAAAATGTTTTATGACCAACCAATTTTTTTGTAGCAACAAGACATTCCAATTTAAAAATTTATTATGTGTGTAATATAACGATCTATTCAATAGATTAAATATTTATTATTATTTTAATCGAAATAAAATATTTCATGACATACAAATTTTTAGATTTTCGCGATGAGTACCACAGTTTAAATGGAAGTTAAATTTTGTTGAAAACAAAACAAGATTAAATTCTGAGATTTTAAGATAAAACACGACATTCATTAATTGTTTTTTTTTTTTACATTGTTGTGTAATTTATAGTCTTATTTTAGTTATAATCTGGTTAAGCATCTCCTTTTAGTTCTTAATTTTTTAGATTTTTTTACATGTAAATATTTGTATTTTCTTTTAATTATTAATAAAAATAAGTTCAATTAGTGAACAACTGAATGAATTTGGTTTACTCAAAAGAAAACAGCGATTGAACTAGTTCATTTAAATAGACTAGTTCATTTTACTCAATCCTACAGTTTTACTGCCGGTGATGTCATTTTCCACTTGCAAGTAAAAATAAACCGAAACATGTGCATAAAATGTCCACAAATTATTTTAAAGACTACATTATAATTTTTTATTATGTTTTCAAAAAGAGAATGTTTGTCGAAAAATAAACATCTAAGAAAAAATTTAATTTGTTTAAATTTACATACTACTTATCCGACTTAATATTGTGTTTGACGACCATAATTATACAGATACGTGTACAGCTGTTATTATTGCTTTTTTTAATCAAAAGTTTAACTAAAACTAAATGAGAAAATTTGATGATTTTATTTTTGTTATCTTTAAAAAAAATCTTCATTAAATCGACGGCAATCGAATCTTTGACGTGTTTCCTTGTTTCGTCTGTACTGTATATTGCAAAAATATATATCTAGCACTCCTCTGCTAAAGAATTATTAAAACAAAACTTGTGGATCTTTGATTTTCCACGGCAAACAATTGTTTTCAGTCTTAAATACTTTAGAAAAGATAAGAAACGCCGCGACCCACTTAATGCTTTTGAAAATCAAGTGGAAAAATAGATAAAGCTTTTTACTTTGAAGTGAGCTTACTCTAGAATTTTATTTGATTTTCTTTCATTTGCTTCCATTTTCTACTGCTGTTTATCCGAGGCACTTATTTATGCCTTGGCTTCACTTAGGTAAAGTTCTTTTATGTTGATTTTAATTTGTTTGCCTTGAAAGTCGACAGACTCGACCGACTTTCCCACTTCAAAGAGTGACTTTGACTGAGAGTGTTTTTGTTGAACGTGGTAAATATTTTTATTTTCGTTAAATTCAAATTCAATGGAACTAAGTTCGGTTATGCCTATTCAGCTTCATGCGTGCAACTTTATTTCAAATTTATTTGCATTTCCTACGGTTCTCACGCAGTTGCAAAATTAAAGCCATAAAAGAAAAATTCGTAAATTCAGGAAGTTGTTAGGGGCTGGCAAATTTCAGTAAGAGCTCTTGCAAATGATTCTGATGTTGCGCACACTTAGTACTAGATGGCACAACTAGTACCGCCACCTGTAAGTGCTTCATGTTGCAACTACAACACGACACTGTATGCAATTATCACCTAAAGCTGCAGGAGGTACTAGTTCTAGATGTTGCTGTTGCCACTGTTGTCGCATTGCTAGCTGGGAAAAAACGAAAAAAAAAACGAAACATTATGTGCTCAAAATGTAAATGTCATTTGTGTGCCGAGCATACAAAACAACAACGACAGCTACAGCTACAGCAACAACAACTGGAGGCAAATGTTGCACATTTGAAAAATGTGCTACAACTGAAGTGTTGGCATTCCGCCAGGGTTGCCAGGGTGGCAGAAGGCAACGGTAACTAACTGTAACTGCCTGGCAGCCGATAAGGGTTTTGGGAGCAGATGGGAATCCATTTAGGCACCAAGCCACCGTATGAATAAAAGTAAGGCACAATCGAGAGCTGTAAATTCCGAACATTCAACAAAGGAACGAATAGAACGAATAGAAAAAAAAATGGAATGGCTAGTAGACAACGAGATGGGAATAATTCCAAACAGAAGGCGCATTATAATTGGAGTAATAAAAAGTCATGAAACGAATTCGCATGGTGCACATAACCAAGATGGAGAAAAAACTGCGAGAATAGACTAGACCAGCAGTAGATGTGGTACGAAATGTGAATAAAAATTCTAAAATTTCCCCAAAGAGGATAGTATGGAAAGATGCATATATATGAAAATAGGTCGGTTTTTTCTACTGTAACAATACTGGCTTATTTTTCTTAACGTTATACGTCCTTAAAGTCCTTCAAAAGAACTGAAAATATCCCTTAAGCATAATTGCGAGCCTACCTACAAATTAAATGGGGATCCGACCGAAGCGTTCTCTTCAGTTTGTTGTCATCGTTTAATAAAATTACGTTCACTTTATCGTAGCAGCTCAAAAAACAATGAGTGTTTTGCGAATATTTTGATTATTGTTAAGGAAAAATGTGTAAATTCTGAAAATTCCGGGTGTTTCAGTACAAATTGTGCACCTTAAAAATTAAGCATAATGCAAGATTTAATAACACTTTTTTGAATCAAATAGAAGACAAACACTTGGAGTTATAGCAAATTTAAAATATCACAAAAGAGGTAAGATTTCAGATATTTATATGCGTGGAACGGATTTATTTTTATTTGTTATTTTACTATATTATTTCTGTGTTTTCTGAAGGTTTTATTTGACTATTGTATAAACTAAAAATACAAATAAGTAAATGTGTATTACTTTGTACTTTTTCTTGCAGTTATGTTGTAACATTAATCCATTCAATTGACATTATATATTATAAAATATTAAATAATATTATTAAGAATTGAATATAAGCCGAGTGCAGGGCATACTAACGTCGTTAAACCTAAAGAAGAGCGGTAGTAAAAGTATGAAATGTAAATTTCGTTGATTCTTTCCAAATATCGTTTCAGGTCAAGTTAAGCGTTACCATTAAATCTCTCTTGCACTCTCACGCAGTACAATCAACTAAATTAGTTTAATTTGACGAAACTGTGCACCATCTGGCATCTGGCTGGCTGGAACAAACTGTGGGGCTAGTCCGTAAAATATACGGAAAAAGTACTAGGGCAAATAAAGTGTTAGCTTATGCATTTCGTATATCAAAAGTTTAAAATCCAGCCCATCTCACTTCAGACACTTCTTATTTTTGAGAAATAATTACAGTCAATAAAAGCGCAATTGAGCTGCGCTAAAAGCAATTAAACTATCAAACTATTTAAATATTGATTGTTTAAAACTTGTCTATGCGCTCTTAGTACTTTGTAAATTGATCTACTGACCCTATCTTATTTAAACCCTACCACTTCAAGGTTTCCAATTTTATAAAAAATTCTAATTAAAAGCCGCATACTCCACCATTTTTCCCTTGGAAGGTCCATGAAAATTGGTCAAGTCAACAATTATTCTTTTTAAAGTTTTGTTTTTCCGATTTAAGTAAAAGCTACAAATCACTGACTTGTGAAATAATAAATATATAAATAATCGGTTTCCTAGGTAATCACGGAACATGTCACGGCATATTAATTCTGTATAAGCTCATTTTAAACATTTCTTGTAATTTACGAATTTTATCTCTACCATTTTGTAGATCCAACTATATAATTCATTTTTTCTTTAATCATGCAAAGGTGTGAATTTTCGTTGAGATGGAAATAAGAAAATTTAAGATTAGATTAAAAACCATTTGTAACACTTTTCTCTGGGCTCTATGTAACCTTAACCTATGACAACCACATCAAGCTTTAGAACCATTTATTATATATAATAAAATATTGTCTAAAATATTACTTGTTTTAAATAGAAAAATTTGACTTTCTGTATTTAATTTGGGTGACTTTGGATAATGCTACACATATTTCCAGTATTTCTAGCAGTATAGGTATAAGGCAGAGCTATTTGCAAAGATTAGAGTTTTACCTACAATAGAAAATGTAGTTGATTATCATAAGATAAGCTATTATAAAAGACTGTACCCCGGGAGACGCCTCTGGTTATAACTTGACGACTTGACTGTGTGTCTATCAATTAGATAATATTATGCTTGTTGACTGTAAGAGTATTTTTTCACTATTTTTTTTTTTAATTTTTCAATACAATACAGCGTATGACCATGGGTTACTTCTGTTAATAAATTTATAAATTAATAAGTAGATAAATTTCATGTATGCTGACGACACAGCAATATAGTTCAGATCCATTTTTAAAACCAATTGAAAATCGTCTACCATACGCAATAATGGATCAATATTACCATAGGTGGAAAATCAAAGTAAACCCTGCAAAATCCAATATACTTTTCTAGGAGAAGAAAGCCTTCTTAGTTGCCTTCTGCTCCCCTAACCATTAATAATCTTCCAAAAGAATGGGTTATCAACAACATTAAATACTTAGGTTTAATTTTCGACAATTAACTATCTTTTGGTCAACATACATCATCAACAATAAATAAAATAAACAAAACAATCCGTATAAAATCAAAATTTTCGACCCCCAATCAAATTATTCTAATGAAAATAATCTTCATACCAATAATGGCTTATGGGTCTACTGTTCCCTAACCCAGTAATAAAAAAAAACTTCAAACGATTCAAATTAAACTATTAAATCTTCTTTTAAATGTACCTTGGCACACCAAAACAAAATATCTCCATAACCAGGCAGGCGTACCCACATTACTTAATAAATTAGTTTAAAATAGAGAAAAAGCTATCCTAGTATAAATAGATATATTTATTAAGGCTTTTTTCCCCCATTTTCCTTGTTTATATATTATGTAAATAAAAAAATATATTTCTCAGTTGTATTGTAAATAACTAAACTTGGTAAATTACTTATAGTTCACTAGCTTTAGAAATTGATATTATCCATGGAAAAAGCAAAATATAAATAAATAAAAAATAGATAAATAAATAACATGAATAAATAAAAATAAATATATATACGTATATAGAAAAAAATTCAAGCAATTTATTGGAATGCGTTTTAAAATAGTGCTCCATCCAATTTGTACCTCCTGTGGAAGTAAATTCAAATATTGTTTTCAAAATTGTGTTGATAATTGCTTTTAACATTAATAAATCATCGACCATCACAAAGATTATCGTCAAATTAAATTATTTAAAATTTAAAATTTTTTCAAACACAACAAATTCTCAAGAAGCAGAAATGAATATTTTTTCAAAGTTGATAAATATCTAAAATCGTGACAAAAATATTAACTTTGCTATTGGACCAATCTTTAAAAGAAGAGATGAAAATTTTCTATGAAAATTAAAAATTGTTTTTCAATTTGTTTGTTGTAAATTGTTTGTTTCGTATTTATAATAAAACAAAAATAATAAAAAATTAAGAGAATGCTGCTTTTATTGTAAAATTGTTATAAAACAACAATTTTCTTTCATCAGGATTATAAACTTTTTGTCACTATTTTCGAACTCTAGCATTAACTTTATGTATATCTAAATATGCGTTACACTATCCTTTTCGTGTCTTATGCGTAAATTATAATGTCCTCTATGATTTCGTCTCTCTTGAACGGTCTATTCAATTCATATCTTATCTATCTTATCTCATCAAATTCACCCATCAGGCTAGGAATACGGATTAGTTTTATTGTAATTGTTTTGAGGAGGGCATTAATTTATGCCACCTGTGTTCTATTAGATTATGTAAGATTCTTTTATTTCAATTTTTGCAAAGAAATCAACAAAGTAATAATAATTTATTTAATGCTGCGTCGGCGTTTAAGTTTATACAGTGCGAATTTAATAGATGTTAGCGATGGGAGTTTATATGATAGCAAAGCACGATAGAGGCGCTGGTATCGATTAAATTTGGATACGATATTTGGCTGGGAACTACTTGATTTATCGATGTTTTATCGTTTGACCTATTGTTTGTTTAATGAATGATTTGAGAGCTTATTCTGCTGCCGACAGTAATTTTTCGTCGTTATCATTTAGTACTACATAATTTTAAAATGTTTGACTTGTTTAATCTTAAAGTCAACTAGACTTAGTTGTACCCACATAATAATAATAAATAAATAAATAAACAAAATTTAAGATATTTGGTCTGGGCTAAAATTATCTATTAAAATCTCTCAAATTAAATGTATGGCGAAGCTTCATACAAGATTTCACTCTATCTGCTCGATTTAAGAATACAAAGTAGTCGACTTAAGATATGATTGAATATTTTTATCAGAAATGATACCGATTAAAATTAAATCATTTGAAGTTTTTGGTTTGTGTATAATAAAGTTTAATTATGGATTTTGATTTTGCATGCGATGATTTTGCGACTTGGTATCCAATCGCATACACTGGTATTAGAATAACCATTAAGATGCTAAGGTTGTACCTCAGGCTAAGTATGAGTGGGAGGCTTTTAATGTCTGCCAGAACATGCAAAAAAAAACTGTCAAAGATATTCGACTTTAATATTGACGAGTCATGAAGCCGCTTCTAAGACCAAGGAAGGTACTAAATATAAGAAGGTCCATTGAATATTATGCATTCGACCAGTTTATTATTTTAATACTTTTCATTTATAAATTTAAGCAAATTAGATAACAATAAGTTGCATTTGATTAGCATTTCCATGTGGTATCTATTTGTGTCAAAATGTTGCATAAGCCAAAGACGTTGCAATATGCAACCGTTTGTGTCAACTTAACAATAATTAATGGTTGGCTGGTTGGTTGGTTTAATGGTTGTCAGGCAATTTATATTCAGATTATGAGTAGAGAATTTCAGTGCACATGCCTCTCGTAACCACAAACAGCTGATGCGCGTTGCTAATTTATGCGTCCTTGACACCAATTCATTGAATCCCTTCTGGCTTTATCCTTAAAAAGGATTCATTCACACAACGAGCCTCCAATCACTTTCACATAGAGAAGACAAGTGAAAAAATTATGCAAATGTTCATGGATTATTTGAATAAAAAATATCGCACATACGCAACGCAAGCTCTTTGTAAATTAGTACTCGTATACGGAAATGTGTTGGTCAATATTATTTCTACGGTTTTTATCCTATGCATTATTTTTTTTTATCATTTCCTTTGAAAATTCAAATTCAAATTATGAGTAAAGCATTTTATTGCACAAGTCTCTCGTGACTGGATGCGCGTTGACAATACATTGCATTAGTTCTGGCTTTACCTTTAAATGGATAGATTCATTCACTCAACGAACCTCCAATTATGTTCATATAAATAAAGAAGAATTGTTATAAAATTATGCAAATGTTAATGTTCATGCATTATTTGTATAAAATATCGCACATACGCAACGTAAGCTCATTGTAAATTAGTACTCGTAAGCAAAATTGTGTCGGTCAGTACTATTTTTACGGTTTTTATCCGTTAAATATTTTATTGAAACCAATGTGGTTTTTTACCTTTTTATTCGAATGCATACACATTTATATCGTCCCCCTTACGCCCTGCCACAGACAAATGCACAGTTTAATTTATACCATTCCAAAAAGTGTGCAATAAAATTCGTTTTGCTCTGTATGGTGCTCAATGATTCGTGTTGAAGGTCTGATTTCCTTACAAAACTCAAGCATATCTAGTTGACCATTTAATACATTGCGTCAGCCTTTGGCGCGCATCGAGGCTTTCAAGCCAGATACCATCGGTTCTTTTGGATTCAAGTGTATTATTTATAAAATTTCATCGATATTTAATTACCTATTACTTAAAATATGTTTCACAAGAATATCATAAGTTTTTCAATTGAAAATTTTTTCTGTGTGTAAGAATGAGTTGCTTACAGAGCATTCCTCCGTCGAGATAACTGCAAGTTTTGGGTATTTGGGTTCTATTTAGCCACATCTATGGAATGGTTTTTTGACCGTGTCGATGCGATTGCTTATGCATATTCAGTTGGATATATCTTTTTTTTCTGTTTTTGACAGAAAATTGGGCCGTAGATTTTGGTAAAACTGTTTTTTGAATTAAGTTAGTTTTTTGTCTTAGTTGATGCTCTCGATGGTACAGCTTGGTGGGTAAGCACAGCGAAATACTCCATTATTGGGGCGTGAAATTGAATTGGATTGTCAACTTGCCACTTTTTCTAAAAAAAATCTTTATAATTAAACTTAAAAGTAAGCATATTCTTTGTTTTCTTTTTTTATTGTTCATTCAATATTTTGAATAATATTTGTATAGTTGTAAATAGAGAAATATGGCGTAAAGTAAAACACAACGAAATGAATTACATTGCAAAGTTTTTCCAAATAAGGCTTTGTTTTGAGGAGGGTATTAATTTATGCCGACTGTGTTCTATTGGATTATGTTAGCGATGCATGTTGATATGATAGCAATGCACGATAGCGGCGCTGGTATCGATTATATTTGGATACGATATTTGGCTGGCAACTACTTGATTTATCGATGTTTTATCGTTTGACCTATCGTTTGTTTTGTGAATGATCTAATTTATGTTGTGGAGAGCTTATTCTGCTCCCGACAGGCGATCGCGAACACTTTACTAGAATTCAACAAAGTGCTACGCTGACCAATTTCATACAAATTTAATACTCTGTCTAAAAGGCCAATTGATAAGTCCCCGGCCTGACATATATATGGCGCTTCTAAATCGATATGTTTTTTCCTAGCCTTTGTATAAATTTGTCAGCTGTCCGTTTATTAGTTTGTGAGCTATA